>JAWNNH010000045.1:0-47153 GCA_035043045.1 Hirtodrosophila alboralis
CATATGTGACTTTTGGGCGCTGCTCAAGGTGGCACCCACCTGCCACAAGTTCTAGAAGGTGTAATTCGTACCATGGCATATTGAGATTTCATATTAAGTGCAAATGCTCATTTGAAATTGTGCTTGTAATAAAAATTCTGTTGGTTAAATTTAAGGAATATTCATTACTTTGCTTACTGAAGTTTTGACCCTTGCAAACAAATGATCAGCTGATTGCAAACGCATCCAGTGCAGTAGAATCACCATCCAAGATCTATCGAGTTAGCCGGTTATCGATGGCATGACGCGTTTGTGTGAAAATCGGCTATAACAAACACCATACCTAGTACATAGAGAAGTGCTAGTCATTATAGAATAAACTCGAGATCCAGATTTCAACTTTGAGGATTTGTAATGGTTTTAATTCTTATTCTATTCGCATAAACGGCACACCGTTAGAAAGGGAATACAATTATCTATGTAGACATGAACTAAAAAGTCGAAAGACTGTCAAAAAACAACCTATTTGCGGTTTTCTCGAAACCCATTCTTTGAAAAAAAAAAAAAACTCATTTTTGCTGTAAACTACCGTAAAAATTCATTGGCGGATTCAGAGACAATATGGCATGCTTAAGTCGCTACAAGTGCTTCAAATGCGACAAAAATCACAATACGCTGCTTTATTTAAAATATAGAGCATCATCAACAAAAAAACTTTAAACGCAAACTGTAGCATCTGCAAATATTCAAATCACAAATCTGCTTGCTACAACAAAGACAACAGCCCAAGGAAATAATAGACAACAAGCTACGTTAAAGGCTCTGCTAGATTGTCGGTCCCAAATTAACTTGATCTCAGAAAAACTTGCATCTTTATTATCGTAAAATGGCACAATATCATATTTTGAATTGAAGGTATCGGTGGACAACCAAAAACAAGCAGAGTTCGAGTAAATGTGCTGGTGAAGTCATTACACAATGATTTTACAATGCGACTCAAAGCGTTTGTTTTACCGCACATAATACTATGCAAAAATTTGAAAAAATTCGTGTATCACAAACTTCTAAGAGTCGAATAATATTTAAAATGGGTCGCTGATTCCGAAAATAAAATTCAAAAAATAGTTTGCCGGGACCGTTTTCGAGATAATCGAAAAAATTATATTTTTAACTTTTCAAAACGGTAGCTTTGGTAAAGCGACAATAACTTCGAATATAGTTTATTTATATTAAAGGTGTTCATCATGAATGGTTCTGGATGCTCAGAAATTTCAAAACAATGAAAAAATAATGCTAATTAACTGAGCAAATATGTTAAAAACACTTTATTGGTAACCTACAAACCGCTCTGATGGACGGTTTAAATTTTAAAAGGATATGTGGAAATTATGCCGGAATACGAGAAATTGGGTCTTATGAATAAACGTCAAATAACTACTTCAGTCCTCATCATTGTGTGCTGAAACCTGATAGCACCACTACAAAGCTAAAAGTAGTCTTCGATGCATCATGCAAAATATCGTCATGAAAATCACTGAACGACATACTGCAATTCGGACCTACTGTTCAGAGCGACCTAATGTTATTTTTATTAATGTTTCAGAATGCACATAGAAAAAATGAGCCGTCAAGTATTAATCAACCCAGAAAACCATTTCCATCAAATAAAAGTTTGGAGAAAAAATTCCAATGAGGAACTAAAATACTATCGACTTTAAACTGTTACCTATGGAACATCATCGGCATCACCCCGCATAGCAGAAATTCAATCTGCATCAAGGCCATTACAATGGCATCATGTTTCATCAACAAATAACGCGATTGATGTACTTTCAGAGGGACTACTGCAAAAAAGTTACCTAACGACAGAAAATGGCATTATTGGCCAGTTTTCTTGTACGGTCCAAGAGAAAGATGGGACATTTGTCCATGAATAGCGCCAAGGAATTTAAGCCAAAATTAAAACAGGTCGGTATTTCAGCCACCCCGACAATACTAGGAGAAGTATTATACATATATAAAGGGTTTTTCAATAGGTGCGCTTCAACTTTTTTCCGATAGGGACGGCGAACGACGCTATGTTTTTTCTTGTTATCTTGACATATGAAACTTCATTAGTATACATTTCATCATGGAACGCTACACACTTGAACAGCGATTGCAAATTGTGCAAATTTTTTATCAAAATAATCGTTCTGTTGCTGCTACTTTAAGAGCATTACGGCCATTTTACGGTCCATTTAACAAGCCAGCCCGTTCGACAATCGACCGTCTAGTGGCAAAATTTGAGTCTACGTTTTCGCTACATAATGTTCCGGTGCCCGTGAGAGCAAGAAGTGCTCGAAGTGATGAAAACATCGCAGCCGCCAGCGCTTCAGTTCAAGAAGACGCGAATGTGTCGCTCACACGACGTTCGCAACAATTGGGCCTTTCTGTGACGTCATTGTGGCGAATTTTGCGTAAAGATCTTGGCTTACATCCATATAAGATCAAGCTGACACAAGAACTAAAGCCGTTTGACCATTTGAAGCGACGCCGATTCGTGAATTGGGCTCAAGAGCAATTCGAAAATCATCTTCAGCGATGAGGCTCACTTTTGGCTAAATGGATTTGTCAACAAGCAAAATATGCGTTACTGGGCAGGAAGCAACCCATACGTGGTTCGTGAGGCACCGTTGCATCCCGAAAAAATCACTGTTTGGTGCGGATTACATGCCGGCGGCATCATTGGGCCATATTTTTTCGTCGACGATAACGATCGCCACGTTACTGTGAATGGAAATCGCTACCGCGATATGATAAACGATTTTTTTTTGCCGCAATTGGATGGAATGGACGTGGACGACATTTATTTTCAACAGGACGGGGCCACATGCCACACAGCACACGCTACAATCGCAATATTGAAAACTAAGTTCGATGAGCGTGTTATTTCGCGAAATGGACCGGTCGAGTGGCCGCCGCGCTCGTGTGATTTGACACCTCTAGACTATTTTCTTTGGGGTTACGTGAAGTCATTGGTCTATGCCAATAAGCCGGCGACGTTGCAGGAGCTCAGAGCCAATATTGAACGCCAAATTGCTGGAATTTCGACCGATTTATGCGAAAAAGTGGTTGAAAATTGGGTTCAACGATTGGACTTCGTAAAACGTGCACGCGGTGGTCATGCGAAAGAAATCGAGTTTCATAATTAAATGTATATGTTCAAATTCGATAATAAAAAAAAGTTAGTTGAAAAGTCAAACCGTTTGTGTTTTATTCAAAAAAAAAGTTGAAGCGCTCCTATTGAAAAACCCTTTATTTATATTTCAAAAGTTACAAAAAATTTCATTCACGCTACGGTCTTAAGAAAAAAATACCTACAACTTTAGACTTGTGTGCACAGAAAATGGATCATGCACGCACAGTTCTCTTTCGGACTATACAAGAAATAAAATTTGTTTGATATAAAACATATTCGCCGTCATAATATGGTAGATAAAAAGGGTGCCACTATTTCACTGACACAACGATTGAAGGCTAATGCTCTCATTCGCGTTGGAGGCAGGTTGGAGCATTCCAATTTTGTTACCATACAATGATCCAAATATTAAAATGCTACTCAGCGAACTTCATGATGATAATATGCACTGAGGAACTCAAAAATTAAGAGCAAGGCAACAGTTCTTGATTCTAAAGGATAAGACCATAGCCAGGAAAATTATACACAACTACGTAAGGTACACCAGAGCCAAACCCAAGCTAATGCAGCAAATCATGGGATTTGAGGCAGAACGAGTCATACAGGCTCGACCATTCCTCTACACTGGCGTAGATTACTGTGGACTATTCTGAATTCACTATAAGAAACGTGGAAAAAGTCGGCACAAAGCATATTTAACAGTACATTGTTGTTTCACAACAAAGGCGGTACATCTTGAATTTGTAAGTGATCTTACAACACATGCATTCCTAGCAGCACTTCGTGGTTTCGCACGAGTATTCGTGGGAAGTGTCATACGATCCATTGCGACAACGCAACAAATTTCTTTAGTGCTAACAATCAACTGAAGGATTTGGAAAACGTCATCTATTCATAAAAGGCTGCAAGTTAAATTATTGAACATTGCAGTAAAAGACAAGTGAATTTCCTTCCTCCTTAAGTGCCACACTTTGACCGCCTTTGGGAAGCATCTGTAAAATCAGCGAAAAAATTGTTTCTCAATAATACACAAACTGCATCACTAATCTTTGAAGAACTAAATACAAGAATTATCGAAATTGAAGTCATTCTCAATTCTCGGCCAATTACTCCAATGACCAATGATCCAATGGATACATCACCACTAACGCCTGGGTATTTTTTAATTGGAGAACCATTAACAGCCCTTCTGATGTAAACATTGATATCGGTGAGAAAACACTGATAAAGCGCTGGGAACAAGTGTCCAGAATAAAGCATTCATTGTGGAAACAATGTTCACAGAAATATCTACAGGAGCTACAACGCAGATACAAATGGAAAACAACAGCAAATGGGTTGTTTGACATTCTCGATTCCAACTATGCAAAAGAAATGTCAAAAACAATCGAAAAAGTCAATACAAATGAAGAATTCTTGCTTCAACTACTCAAAAGCCAGACATCTGTTCTCGATTCAATGCTCAATGTAATGAGGAACGACAGACCAACCAACGAAAGGAGAATTACTTTGTTGGAGGGACAAATGTCTGTATATAGCGAGCAAAGAACAATAACAGCGCCACGTTGTGCAGTGTTTTACACGCAGTGTTTTACACACAACAACCAAAAAGTTGAATTATTGCAAGGAATTCTCCAATGGATCTCAGGGCTTTTTGCAGAAGCATACCCTATACAATCAATCTACTGGAACTGAACTGAACTACTGGAGCTTTTCGGCGGTTACACTGCAGGAAACGCTGACATTAGCATCAAACATGTTCGATACAGCAATCAGCAATGTCAGGACAACATATGCACATATGCTTTCACATCACTAACATTAAAAAGGGTTTTTTTTTAAATAAGCTTACATATTTTTAGCGTTTTTTGGATGGGCTCATATAGTAGGCCATAACTTGCGTATGGCTTAACCAATTTCAAAAACTCATACATCAATAAATAACTTATACGTAGGGCTATAAATAATTTAAACAAAATTGAAAGTTTAGAGGTTATTAAATTTGTTATTACGTAAAAAATTTTTAATATCAAAAAAATTGTTTTTCTCGTATTAGCAAATTCAATAACTCCCAAACTATAAACTTTTTGTAAAAACTGGGTATGACTTATTTATAGCGACCAAAGTCAAAGAAATGTAATAATTTTCAAAGCTAGACCAGTACTAAATATACAGATGAATATATATATATACAGTTGCGGTCAAAATAATAGTAGTGCGTGTAATGCAATGTGTAATGTTTGAGGGCCTTGGAAGTGAATCTAGGCTGACATTCGGAATTTTGTGAATGCCTTACATATTGTCGAAATCCTCGGCTACCAAACAACACAATTTTGGACTCATCCGACCACAATAGTTCTCCATTTCTCAAGCGGTCATTTCTTATGTTCTTTAGAAAACCGTTTTCACTTTTGGACAGGTATTTTTGTCGAAAACGGAACTTTTCTCAAGCTTCTTGCTACTAGATTATTTTTCCTCAAACATCTACGAATCATTTCTATAACTTAGTCCATACCTAAGTCCTTTTTTTATAGGTATTGCAAGAGCAAACGTGTCGCGCTTCGAATACATCTCAACATTTGTCACTAGTTTTTAGGACTTGATTCGAGATCTTCCACTTTTCTCTTTTTTTTGGCGAGTACTTTTTTGATGGATCTCATCATGATTGACAATCATTCAATCAATTTTTTCACTTCTTTCAAAGTTTTCCCTTCAAAAATCAATATTTTAATAAGAGCACGCTTCTCAGAAGTGTAAGGCTTGCCACGCCCCTTTGTTGCAAGTCTAAGCAAATAAAATTTTATAAAATATATTGTAATTTATCAAATTACAATAATAAATACCAAATCATATTCTTTTCTTGCTTAAAATAATTTTTTTTTAGTTTTAATTAGTTCACTACTATTATTTTGACCGGCTCAAATTAAGGGTTGATCACGAAAAAGCGGAGAATCTTAAAAATGAAAAAAGCTTTTATGTCCTAATGATACTTTTCCATAAAAGCTTATTCAACACTATGATCTGACAATGTCAGAACACAAAAGTTCGAATGTACCTACGAAATATCAATGTTTTAATTTTATGTCTGGTGGCACTACTATTATTTTGACCGCAGCTGTATATATATATGTATGTCAGATTATTGTAAGTATTATTCTGGATCATTGTTGCTTTTACTTATAACTTTGCATACTGTGCTAGTTATTGAATTCCCCAGGTGCTTAGGTGCTTTCCTCACTGGCTAGTCTTCAAGTTACTTGCATTTCTCAATCACATCTCAACTATCAAAAGCCACACATAACAACTATGGCGACTACGTTCAGCTATAGCTCTTCTTCGAAATATCTGATTCAATGCAAAACTGCATGGATATAACAATAACAAGACAGACGTTGCTAACTACTTCACAATACAATGCCAACTACTTTACGAGACGACAATGTCATCCTGACAATTACACGTTCTCGTGTAGTCATTGAAATATATATCGTCTTTCAAAGACGGATAACAATTTAGTCCTACAAGTCCTCATCATCTCTCAAAGACTAATCACATTTCGTCCTACTTGGACTCATCGCCTCTCATAGACGGATAACATTTTCATCCTACAAAGATGAATAACATTGCGTCGCAAAACGACTCATCACCTCCCATAGACGGATAACATTTTCATCCCACAAGGACTCATCGTCTCTCAAAGGCGGATAACATTGCGTCTGACAACGACTCATCACCTCTCATAGACAGATAACATTTTCGACCTAGAAGGACTCATCGTCTCTCAAAGACGGAAAACATTTTGTCGCACAACTACTCATCACCTCTCATAGACGGATAACATTTTCGTCCCACAAGGACTCATCGTCTCTCAAAGACGAATAACTCATCGTCTCACCTGAACGGCTAACAACCTGTCTCACCCTCTCACTTGGACAGATAACTCTCAAAAGCTTCTGAATTTATAGGCTGCCTTAACACTCTTCATTATTAATATTAAACAAATTAAGCCTCTGACATTTTTCTAATATCAATTCAAATTTACTACTTCATTCTGGTCTTTAACTGCTTGTACCACACTTACACTTAATTGTATGATCAGCCTTTAAATCACATGTCGCAAATTGACACCAACAATTTTACTGTCTCACATTCGCACACTTAACATATCAATTTTTCTTTTCTAAATAGCTTGTACTCTTCTAAGCAAACTCGCCAATATGAATATCAGTTTTATAATACCACAGTTACTGCGTTCTTGCCACTACTCTGCGACGCTATACACCTGCAGTGCTACGATCTGTCACTAAATCACCTGTCCGCCACACATAATGTCATTTATTACCATCATGACCATTGAACTTTAATTTCTTAAGTGTGCACATAACACATTCTTCTTAAATGGTTATTAATTTTAGTCTTTCGCGAACTAGTAAAACACCAACCCTGGTCAACAATAATACAGGTCAGCATCCAAAATATAGTAAAAGCAGATTTCACATCCTTCACACAGCTCTCAGTACTGTAATATCTTGTGTAATATCTCATTAAAATTAATAGAACATCTGCACTTGTTTGCTTTCATATAAGGAATTTTTTTTTTGTCCTAAGATAGTTGGCATTGTAGTTGGCAACGTGTTGCCTTGAACCCGCTATTTTGAAAAACGGTCACATAAGAATAAGAGTGACCAAAGTAAGATATATCTAAACGTAGTGCGCAGGGTTGTTATGTGTGATTTGCGACAGTTGAGATGTGATTGAGAAAAGCAAGTCACTTGAAGACTAGCCAGTAAAGAAAACACAAGGGGAATTCGATAAATAGTATAGTTTCAAAGTTATAAGTAAAAGCAACAATGAACCAGAATAATATTAACGTTAATCTGACATATATATGAAAAGATAAGTTAAGAAATTTTTTGATCAGTGTTAAGGAAGGAGAATCACTTTCGAAGTGAACGTAAAAGGAGACAGACGTGATAAAAGGTATTGTAAAAAATTGTGAAATGAAGATTTAAATAAAGCTGCTACAATAGTTTTTTTAAACGTTTGACGTAAGATACACGTAAGTAAATAAAAGTTCTTGTATTTGTTTAATGCTCTGTTTACTCAACTTTTACTTATTGAGAATATATACACTTATATTCTTATTCAACCTCCTGGGGTCCCTGATAACACAAAAATCTATTCTTCACTCTCAAAGTGCTATCAGAATGTAAAACTCGTTGTAGTAAACCTAGTAATCTCTACCTAAATAGCCTCTTTTATTTTTAATGTTGTTGCCTTTTCTGAATCATGGTTGAGGCCTTATATCCTTAATTCTAAAATTTGATCAATCAAATTTTTTTTTTTAGAAAATATCGTAGTACTCGTCGTTGTGGTGTTCCTAATGCTGTTTATGCATTTATCATTAGAGGTAATATTTACCAATAGTTCTATAGATTTTTAAATTGTTTATTAATATATATTAAGTTTTTAGTGAAACTTAAGAACTAGTAAGGAAATATAGCTTTGGCAACTGAGGCCTTAAAATACTTAATTTATAATTAATAGTGAATGTACAAAAATATTAAAAAATATTGAATGTTTAATTAAGCCAATATGATAAATTTAATAGCTTTTTATATATCTTTGCAAAAGAGTATTCTAATTTGGTCACAAAATGTGTGTTGCATAGAAAAGGACGTCTTCGACTTCAGAAAGTATATATATTCCTTATCAGGTCGACGAGCTGAGTCGATATAGACATGTCCGTCCGTCTGTCCGTCTGCCTGCCAGACTGTCCGTTTGTCTCTCTGTCTGTTTCAATGTTTTTTTTTGATGAATTTTGGCACAGATGCTTCTTTCTGCTACGGCAGTACATATGTCAGAATCAGCCGAATCGGACCACTATATCATATAACTTTCAGAATTTCTTACCCGGGACTGTGTCCCAGTTGCAGTGCAGGCGATCGGTGCTGCCACAACTACAGTGGTAGTATCGGCATACTTCGCGTAAGATACATTCACCCACCCCCAGAAGTGTGTGGCCTGGTGGAATACTGCAGAGCACAACGGGATGTGATGTCAACGTGCACCATGTAATATGGGGTATTAAGGACGACAACACCAGAGGTAATTGTTTACTCGATTTTATATTTAAACATAACCTAGATATAGGAAATGTAGGGTGAACATCGACATTTGTAATGAGGTTAAGGGAAGAAGTCTTAGAAAACAGTTAGGGAGAAGTATAAGGAGACTCTATCAATCGATCTTCTCAGCTAGGTGTCTGTTATACCCAAACACCACCTAGAATTCGAGCGATATGTAAACAGCATAAATAGTAGCATACTGACTGCGTTCGAAGAATGTTGTCGCCTGGCGATGGGGAGAACAATGCTAAGTAGCCAGGCACTTGGTCATATGCCGAGTGCCTGGAGTAGAACTAGGGTGGTCTTCATCACCAAAGCATGGAAGGAAGATATCACCAACCCAAAGTCCTCCTTACTATCAGCTTGAAATCGTTTTTTCTGAAAACGCTAGAAATGCTGGTGGACTACAGCATAAGAATCACACTGCTAATACAGTGTCCGCTACATACAACACAACACGAATATAGAGTAGCTTGATCAACAGACACAGCATTATATCAACTGCACAAAATATTAAGTAAGACGGTTGATACAAAAGAAGTGGCCATATGTGCCTTTCTAGACATTGAAGGGGCCTTTGACAACACGTCTCATGACGCTGTTCAAGCCGCCTTTTAAAGAAGAGGCGTAGACGCCACGACAGGGAAATTAATCCAATCACAGCTGAGATCCAGACAAGCCACAGCGACAGTGGGTAATAGCACAGTCACGGTAGCAACAAAACGAGTATGCCCCCAAGGAGAACTATTGTCTCCATTATTCTGGAGCATTCTAGTAGATGAGCTACTAAATAGGATCTCCAGTAAAGGTATACAATGCCAAGGGCAAGCCGATAACATCGTCATCAGAGGCCAAGGCAAGTACGAAGAATCTCTATGTAATATAATCCAACTAGGATTAAGGACGACATATGACTGGTGTAAAGAGATTGGTCTCAACCTAAACCCACACAAAACTGTAATCATCCCCTTCACAAGAAGATACAAATTGCAGAGAATGAAACAGATCTCATTGATAGAAATTCCAATAGAAACAAGTAACCAGGTCAAGTTCCTTGGAGTAACATTTGATAGTAAGTTAATTTTTGCAGCACACGTAAAGAACTCGATAGATAAGTGAACTGGGGCACTATATACCTGTCGTAGCATAGCATATAATTAGTAAAAACGATGCTGAGAGATTAATAAAAGAATTCCCCATCCAAAGAACAAAATGACAACAGATTATCTTCGAGCATCAATTCGGATCTTATCTAGGTAGCAAAAGAGTCTGGACGTCACTAGAAGAAGTATATCCTATGGAAGACTACACAATCAAATGGTATACCTATGGTTTCCTAACAAACCAAGGCACTAGTTTCGAGTACAATACCAAGTCTCTGGGCAAGTAAATTTGCATCTTTCAAGCTGAGGTGTGCGTGATTGGGAGAAGTGTATAGCTGAACTATCAGAACAGGAATAAAAACATCCTATCTGACAGTCAAGCAGCAATAAGCGCTCTAAGTTGCACAAAAATAACATCAAAGCTGGTTCTCGAAGTACGCAACAAATTAAAACACCTGGAAAGGAGCAATAGGCTCGCATAAGGTGGAATCCGGGACATGGAAATGTACCAGGGAATAAAGCAGCAGATGAGTTAGCTAGATTGGGAGCATGTTAGGCCTTAATAGGACCAGAACCAGAACAAGTGAACTCTATGCTCAGACCACCCGCCAAATTATGTTAATAGAATATTGATCATTGTTATTATTTATTAAATCAACACTGTTAACCAAAAATAACATAATTAAATAAATAAAAATTAAATTAATAAAGTTAATTTAATTGCAATACCCGTAACCATTTAGACAATGAATGAGCAATATCGTAAATTCAGTAGAAAATATTTTATGTCTGACTGACTCTCTCACCTTCTTATGATTCAGTTGGTACTCGGGAATTTTCATAGAATAAATTCCGTACATACATTAATTTTAGACGAAATAACTCATCGTCTCACCTGAACGGCTAACAACCTGTCTCACCCTCTCACTTGGACAGATAACTCTCAAAAGCTTCTGAATTTATAGGCTGCCTTAACACTCTTCATTATTAATATTAAACAAATTAAGCCTCTGACATTTTTCTAATATCAATTCAAATTTACTACTTCATTCTGGTCTTTAACTGCTTGTACCACACTTACACTTAATTGTATGATCAGCCTTTAAATCACATGTCGCAAATTGACACCAACAATTTTACTGTCTCACATTCGCACACTTAACATATCAATTTTTCTTTTCTAAATAGCTTGTACTCTTCTAAGCAAACTCGCCAATATGAATATCAGTTTTATAATACCACAGTTACTGCGTTCTTGCCACTACTCTGCGACGCTATACACCTGCAATGCTACGATCTGTCACTAAATCACCTGTCCGCCACACATAATGTCATTTATTACCATCATGACCATTGAACTTTAATTTCTTAAGTGTGCACATAACACATTCTACTTAAATGGTTATTAATTTTAGTCTTTCGCGAACTAGTAAAACACCAACCCTGGTCAACAATAATACAGGTCAGCATCCAAAATATAGTAAAAGCAGATTTCACATCCTTCACACAGCTCTCAGTACTGTAATATCTTGTGTAATATCTCATTAAAATTAATAGAACATCTGCACTTGTTTGCTTTCATATAAGGAATTTTTTTTTTGTCCTAAGATAGTTGGCATTGTAGTTGGCAACGTGTTGCCTTGAACCCGCTATTTTGAAAAACGGTCACATAAGAATAAGAGTGACCAAAGTGAGATATATCTAAACGTAGTGCGCAGGGTTGTTATGTGTGATTTGCGACAGTTGAGATGTGATTGAGAAAAGCAAGTCACTTGAAGACTAGCCAGTAAAGAAAACACAAGGGGAATTCGATAAATAGTATAGTTTCAAAGTTATAAGTAAAAGCAACAATGAACCAGAATAATATTAACGTTAATCTGACATATATATGAAAAGATAAGTTAAGAAATTTTCTGATCAGTGTTAAGGAAGGAGAATCACTTTCGAAGTGAACGTAAAAGGAGACAGACGTGATAAAAGGTATTGTAAAAAATTGTGAAATGAAGATTTAAATAAAGCTGCTACAATAGTTTTTTTAAACGTTTGACGTAAGATACACGTAAGTAAATAAAAGTTCTTGTATTTGTTTAATGCTCTGTTTACTCAACTTTTACTTATTGAGAATATATACACTTATATTCTTATTCAACCTCCTGGGGTCCCTGATAACACAAAAATCTATTCTTCACTCTCAAAGTGCTATCAGAATGTAAAACTCGTTGTAGTAAACCTAGTAATCTCTACCTAAATAGCCTCTTTTATTTTTAATGTTGTTGCCTTTTCTGAATCATGGTTGAGGCCTTATATCCTTAATTCTAAAATTTGATCAATCAAATTTTTTTTTATAGAAAATATCGTAGTACTCGTCGTTGTGGTGTTCCTAATGCTGTTTATGCATTTATCATTAGAGGTAATATTTACCAATAGTTCTATAGATTTTTAATTGTTTATTAATATATATTAAGTTTTTAGTGAAACTTAAGAACTAGTAAGGAAATATAGCTTTGGCAACTGAGGCCTTAAAATACTTAATTTATAATTAATAGTGAATGTACAAAAATATTAAAAAATATTGAATGTTTAATTAAGCCAATATGATAAATTTAATAGCTTTTTATATATCTTTGCAAAAGAGTATTCTAATTTGGTCACAAAATGTGTGATGCATAGAAAAGGACGTCTTCGACTTCAGAAAGTATATATATTCCTTATCAGGTCGACGAGCTGAGTCGATATAGACATGTCCGTCCGTCTGTCCGTCTGCCTGCCAGACTGTCCGTTTGTCTCTCTGTCTGTTTCAATGTTTTTTTTTTGATGAATTTTGGCACAGATGCTTCTTTCTGCTGCAGGCAGTACATATGTCAGAATCAGCCGAATCGGACCACTATATCATATAACTTTCAGAATTTCTTACCCGGGACTGTGTCCCAGTTGCAGTGCAGGCGATCGGTGCTGCCACAACTACAGTGGTAGTATCGGCATACTTCGCGTAAGATACATTCACCCACCCCCAGAAGTGTGTGGCCTGGTGGAATACTGCAGAGCACAACGGGATGTGATGTCAACGTGCACCATGTAATATGGGGTATTAAGGACGACAACACCAGAGGTAATTGTTTACTCGATTTTATATTTAAACATAACCTAGATATAGGAAATGTAGGGTGAACATCGACATTTGTAATGAGGTTAAGGGAAGAAGTCTTAGAAAACAGTTAGGGAGAAGTATAAGGAGACTCTATCAATCGATCTTCTCAGCTAGGTGTCTGTTATACCCAAACACCACCTAGAATTCGAGCGATATGTAAACAGCATAAATAGTAGCATACTGACTGCGTTCGAAGAATGTTGTCGCCTGGCGAAGGGGAGAACAATGCTAAGTAGCCAGGCACTTGGTCATATGCCGAGTGCCTGGAGTAGAACTAGGGTGGTCTTCATCACCAAAGCATGGAAGGAAGATATCACCAACCCAAAGTCCTCCTTACTATCAGCTTGAAATCGTTTTTTCTGAAAACGCTAGAAATGCTGGTGGACTACAGCATAAGAATCACACTGCTAGTACAGTGTCCGCTACATACAACACAACACGAATATAGAGTAGCTTGATCAACAGACACAGCATTATATCAACTGCACAAAATATTAAGTAAGACGGTTGATACAAAAGAAGTGGCCATATGTGCCTTTCTAGACATTGAAGGGGCCTTTGACAACACGTCTCATGACGCTGTTCAAGCCGCCTTTTAAAGAAGAGGCGTAGACGCCACGACAGGGAAATTAATCCAATCACAGCTGAGATCCAGACAAGCCACAGCGACAGTGGGTAATAGCACAGTCACGGTAGCAACAAAACGAGTATGCCCCCAAGGAGAACTATTGTCTCCATTATTCTGGAGCATTCTAGTAGATGAGCTACTAAATAGGATCTCCAGTAAAGGTATACAATGCCAAGGCAAGGCCTCATCAGAGGCCAAGGCAAGTACGAAGAATCTCTATGTAATATAATCCAACTAGGATTAAGGACGACATATGACTGGTGTAAAGAGATTGGTCTCAACCTAAACCCACACAAAACTGTAATCATCCCCTTCACAAGAAGATACAAATTGCAGAGAATGAAACAGATCTCATTGATAGAAATTCCAATAGAAACAAGTAACCAGGTCAAGTTCCTTGGAGTAACATTTGATAGTAAGTTAATTTTTGCAGCACACGTAAAGAACTCGATAGATAAGTGAACTGGGGCACTATATACCTGTCGTAGCATAGCATATAATTAGTAAAAACGATGCTGAGAGAGTAATAAAAGAATTCCCCATCCAAAGAACAAAATGACAACAGATTATCTTCGAGCATCAATTCGGATCTTATCTAGGTAGCAAAAGAGTCTGGACGTCACTAGAAGAAGTATATCCTATGGAAGACTACACAATCAAATGGTATACCTATGGTTTCCTAACAAACCAAGGCACTAGTTTCGAGTACAATACCAAGTCTCTGGGCAAGTAAATTTGCATCTTTCAAGCTGAGGTGTGCGTGATTGGGAGAAGTGTATAGCTGAACTATCAGAACAGGAATAAAAACATCCTATCTGGCAGTCAAGCAGCAATAAGCGCTCTAAGTTGCACAAAAATAACATCAAAGCTGGTTCTCGAAGTACGCAACAAATTAAAACACCTGGAAAGGAGCAATAGGCTCGCATAAGGTGGAATCCGGGACATGGAAATGTACCAGGGAATAAAGCAGCAGATGAGTTAGCTAGATTGGGAGCATGTTAGGCCTTAATAGGACCAGAACCAGAACAAGTGAACTCTATGCTCAGACCACCCGCCAAATTATGTTAATAGAATATTGATCATTGTTATTATATATTAAATCGACACTGTTAACCAAAAAGTAACATAATTAAATTAATACAAATTAAATTAATGAACGCTAATTTAATTGCAATACCCGTAACCATTTAGGCAATGCATGAGCAATATCGTTAATTCAGTCAGAAAATATTTTATGTCTGTCACTGACTCTCTCACGTTCTTATGCTCCAGGTGGTACGCGGAAATTTTCATAGAATAAATTCCGTACATACACTAATTTTAGTCAAATCGCACATTAAATAAGAATTTTGTTAATATACAAATCAGGTTTAATTATGGTTTTATCTCATGAACAAATAAGCATACATTTAAAATTACTCCAACCTTGCCACATAATGTTAATAGAATATTGAGCATTAATATTATGTAGTTAATCGTCACTACAGCATGTACGCTGATTGATTACTATTTAACATATACATAAAATGAGCAATATTATAAACACTCCAACGTCAACAGAGTGAAGCAACCAAATATGTTAAATAACGTATCGATAATTATTTTCTTAACGCTGCTGCTACCAGAGGACGCCCACAGAGGATCCCAATTTATTAATGATAATGTGTAAGCTGAAAACATGTATACAAGCTGTGCATCGCCTTTAAGCTTGCACTCATCTATGTTAAAGTCAAGAGACAAAGAGAGATTCTTATGATCTATTTATGGCAGCAAATAAATGCAAACACATTTATATAAAATTGCCAAGTTTTAAATGCAATTCTCACTAACTTATAAAAATATTTTTAATAAAACTAATATAAATTGTGAAAATCTAGCTTGACGTTGGCTGGTTAGATAGAACTATTTCGACTGCTGCCAAGCAAGTCTCTTCAGGAACCTTTATGTAGAATTTATTTTTGTTCAAACTGTCCGTATATGAGTGGTGCCTGGTGGGAATAGAACCCGATCACCGTCGTTCGTTAGGCGAATGCCTAGTCCACTGAGCTATAGGTAAAAAAAAAATCAGAAGTTCTTCAAAACATGAAGAAATAAAGAATTTTAAAATTAAAAATTGTTTTTATTTACTAGCATTCTATTTTGAACACGAATCACAGTGGCTTCTTGAATATCTTCTACAGTGCCCACTTCTTTTTCAGGTTGACTTATTGGTTAGTCTTCTACCAATGCATCCTCCGGCAGTGCCGTAATTCGTCGACGACATAAGATGTGCAACATGTAACACACGTTTATAATTCTAATTGTAAACAGAGGGTCATAGTGCAGAGTGCCTAGTAGACATCTAAATCTACTTTTAAGTGGACCAATTGATCGCTTTACAACGTTGCATGTCTTTTGTTGAATGTATGCTGCATGGTCCCACTCTGAGTGTTGCAATACGGAGTTAAAAAGAAGGATTTTAAGTTTCTAAGTCCGCCAATACAAAGGAATTAAAGCCTCTCAAAAAGTAGTCTCTGCATGAACTACTGTTTCAAATTAAGGAGTCATGGATGCGTGGCATCAATTGCTAGCATCTCCATGATATAGTTGCAAACCTTGAAAATTTACTATAAATATGTATATAAAAAAATGTTAAATACTTGAATGTGGAGTGGTGTGCTTACCAGCATGTCATTTAAGCTGAAGTATCCATTTCGGTTCAAATATACCGAGCAGTCTTCAACGGGCTTCACAATTTTTACATGCGTGCCATCAAAGCAGGTGATAACCAAACTTTCTTAAAAAGAACTCTTTACCAATATCTACTTCCTGGTGCGTCTATTTAATGCAAATAGTTCCTCTGCACATTTTCTCCATTTACTCCATTTGCTTGATCACGCTGTGCAGCACTTTCGAGAACGTACTCCTTTCAATATTATTATGCTGATTCTTCCCCACACCCAATTGGTATGACCCGGTTGCCAAGAATCGCAGAACTGCTGCAAAGGATTCAACAAGTCTGCAAAAAAAAAACATTTTTACAATTACCGTAAACGTAACATACTAATAAAATTACAACTTACTGAATGTGTGGCAAGTCCATAATATTTATATTTTTTTTATTTTTTAAAACAGCAGTTTTCTGTTGAATGGTTTTCAGCACTGGAAACGCTGTGGGATTTTCTTATGTGAAATTCCAGGGAAATACGCAGGAAATTTAGGGGAAATTCGGCAAATTCTTGCGTAATCAAGTACGCGAAGTCCCACCGAAAATGAGAACAGGCCTGAATAAGTAAAAAATTTTCAACTTTATTTAAATAAATCAAGATAAAGTAAGGCAAAATTACATTTCAAAGAGGTTTTACTAAAAAAGCAAGTTCACGATGTCAAATTAAGTAAGGTCAAGTTGACTGCAACACCACGTACCACACGTTTGGTCAATGCTAACCTCTCTTTTGCCATAGTTTTGCCATATGAGATAATGAGGATCCAATAGCTGATATCAGATAGTCACCGAGTATTACTACAGATGACGATTTTAATCTTTGGCCCCTTCTTTCAAGGGTAAGGATCAATAATTGAATTTAGGCACATAAAATAAAGGAGATTCATGCTGTAAGGAAGTTCCTCGCTGATTCAACAAGATTGAAACAGCCTTCTCAACTACACCTTCAGAAATTGCAAACTTATCTGGTAAAGCAACAAGATTTAAATGAAATTTGAACTTGATATGTCAATTGATTATTGAATTGCAAGAACAAGTCAACGCTCAAGCTTACCCTAAATAATAGTTGGGAAATCAAATTCAATCAAATTTTTAATAATTTGGAGTTTACCGTGCTATCTATATGTCAATCTAAGTTGATGGAGTCAAAATTTTATTACAATAACAGATCTTATGAGAATTACAGATTATTTCATTTTATAATCAAAAATAATATAGTTCCCCACCCAATTAATTTTGAAAGTCTTCATGATGTTCAGATGGTTGGAATCAATATTCGTAATCGGTCTAATTTTTCAATTGCGACAACATATGACCGTCTAGCGCTCAGACCTGACGACTACATACAAGACACTGTTAAAAGAAGTATTGGTAAACTAGGTTCAAGATTTGTAATTGGAGGCGAAGATTTAGATTATTGTGTTAAAGCAGCTGCTAGTCAGGCTGCATATTCACCTAGCCATAATCATATTTTTAGCACTCAACGTCTCTCTTACGAAGCTCTGAGCTTTCTCTATGCAAAAAGACGGTTTCGCAGACGCTGGATCAGAAATAGGAGTTCTTCTTCAGCAGTTCTTCTTTTTCTCTAGCTTAGATAAGATAGAGCTGATTATTTTGAGGATCATATCTCCAATGCTGATCCGAATATGTAGGGCAACTATAATCTTTGGAAATTTACAAATGGAGTCAAGCGTCAACCTTATAGCCAAGAGACAATTCAAAGTCCCAGTGATTGGTGTATTTCTGATAAAGAAAAAAACAAAAATCTTTGCTGACGATTTGGAAGAAAGATTCTCTCTTTTTTTCCTTGACACTTCGGAAGAGGTTGAGTCGGTATTAAATATTGTGCATGCTCCTTGCTCTCCGTTATAAAGCACACCATCTTTCTCCATTGAAGAAATTTCTTTTGAGATTAAAAATCTTAATAATAAAAAATCGCCTGAATATGATGGAATTGATGGGCGTCTAGCGAAAGCTATTCCTGCCAACGGCATTATGCTTTTGTATAATATTTTTAACGTCATTTTGAAATTTGCGTATTTCCCTTCTGTATGGAAAAATACCGTTTAATTATGATACTGAAGCCTGGAAAGCCACCGGATCGGCTTGATAGCTATAGGCCAATTAGTATTTTGTCAACTTTTGCAAGATCATTTGAGAAACTTCTTGTCAATCGACTAAAAACGGAGCTAGATGATAAAAGTGTTATACCAGATTACCAATTTGGATTCAGGCCAAAACATGGTTCACCCGAGCAACTTTTAAGAGTAACTGACCATATTCTCAAAAGCTTTGAAAAAAGAGCAGTATTGCTTGCAATGTATGCGGATGTATATGCATGTATATGCGTCTAAAATGGCTGAAGAATTTGTGGATTCTTTTTTTGCCTGCACGGCAATTTGGAATATTGTCTTGTCGCAGGACAAATCGGCTCAAGTTAATTTCACCAAAAGGAAAGAGTGTTGTCATAGCTGGGGAGTCTCTGTCCTTAAGAAATTCATGCAAATATCCTGGCACTACGCTAGATAACACCCTCACCATCAAAGAGCATATTCAATATATTAAAATGGCTGTTTGATAAGGCAGCGACTAGATTAGCTCATAAGCTTAAGTTTTGCTTTTTAAAACAATGATTTTGCCTATTTGCATAAACAGAGCAGCTGTTCGGGGAATTTCGGCTAAAGCCCATACTAACAAACTTCAGGAGAAATTAAACAGTATTATGCGATTATTTGATTAGAAATCCCCTTTTGGTAAGGAATGCCATAATTTTTCGTGATCTCAAAATTCCTACATTAATTGAATTTATTAAGACAAGCGAAACTAAGCAACGAAGCTTATAAGTCATGAAAATAGTCTGGCAAGAAAATATCTTGAAGGTAATCCTTCAGACAAAAATAGGCGTCCTATAAGATACTTTCCTGAACAGTTGCCCGCCAGGATATTTGTGCATAGGAGACGTCGGGTAGATGACTTGGAAAAATGAGATTGGGAGTGATCCAATCCCGTCAAGCCCTTCTAATGAAGATGGAATTAAAAAACATAATTGATCCGCACCACCGTCAATGGTCAGAAATGAGATTTATGTTATTTTACAAGAATGACCTCCATAATTACTTTGTTTTAACTTTAAAAAAAAAAAAATGCTTCTATTTTTAGTCAACGCTAAAACCTTGCTCAATAAATAGTATCGACATGGCAGATTTTGAAAGAATCTGTGAAAATTTAGTAAAGTTAGATTAAACTCAGATTCTGCAATAATGAGACTAAAACAAACAAAAAAAACAATAAAGAGAAAGAAACGGCACGCTGAAGCTATCTATCCTTGCAATGGTCTTCTATAAAAATTTTAAATATTCGACCGATGGTTTCTATGGCAGCTATATGATATAGTGCACCAATTTTAGTCAAACTTTATCAGATATACAGAACGTATTTCTATATTGATAGGGTGAGTTTTGTTCTGATATCTTGAAATTCAACAAAGTCTTGCATAGAAGAACTCAATTTTCACCCAATTGTTCCTATAAAAGCTTTATATAGTGGTCCGATTTGGATCAAACTTAGTCAGTTTGTTCAAAACATTTTTTATATATTGATCTGCCAAGTTTGGTTTTGATATTTTTAAAAAAATATTCTGGAACCAATCGTTCCTATAGCATATATAATATAGTGGTCCGATTCGGCTGATATATGTCCTGACATATGTACTACTGCAACAAAGAGAAGTATCTGTTCCAAATTTCATCAAGACAGCTCAAAAACTGAGACTAGTTTGTATTGAAACAGATAGACGGAATTATAATAGCCTTTTCAAGGGTATATGTATGTTAATGTGAGCACGAAACAGCTTTCTAACCTGTGCATTTGTTAAGTGAAAAATTTTTGTGGCTTGTTCTACATCGTAACAGTTACGTTTTTACTCTACTTGTATGGTTGTTTATTTTCAACTGTATTCACAATCAAAATGAATTATGGTGAAGTTATTTCTCTATTTTGGTCACGTGCATCACATGTTGGAAAGCTTTTTCTTTGTTTTGGCTAGGCTTTTGCACGTTTACAGCAATTTTCCACACACAGGAGTTGTCAACAATGTTCCCGACGAGATATATTGAGTATATATATTGGCCTTGATCAATAACTGACAATTTTATTGCTGAATGAAAATCGTATTGGCGTGTTAAACGTTATTTTTCGACACTTATAGCATCCAAATTTGGAACGTATAACTGTATAAAGAAATCTGAGACAAAAAGTAAATATTTCTTTATACAAAACAAATTCAGTCACGCCAACCTTCACAAATATAAAAATAATCTAAAATAGATAGAGTATATTGCTGTCGGGATATCTGGGAGGCAATATAAATAATTGTTGTTGGCCTAATTTTCTGCTTTTACAGTCGTCTTTCTCGACTAGAATCTCAGAGTCTTGCCCTTGTCGCACTTGTTGGTTCTTTAAATGTGTTTGTGATTATTTAGTTATGGCGTCTAATTGAGTTTTCTGCTCTTGTTTGTCATCGTTGAGAACTGTTATGTGGTATGTAGGACTTGCACCATAGCTAATTGAGTTGCTTACCTCAACACTTATAGAGGTTATTTGTGGGGACGTAGAACATCGAATTGAAATTAATGAAATATTAGGGTTTAAGTCGATTCCTACATAATAAGGAAGTTATAATTTCGGCTCATAATTTGTAACAAATCAAAGGAGAAGTTTGCTTCTTTTTTATTCGATAACACTAGTTTACAAATTCTTTTTTGATCGAGGGAGCTGGGCTCTCATATACTTTTTTTGATGTATTTTTTGGCGCTGATTTCAAAAATGCAAACCATATTTTTTCAAAGAATGGTTTTCAAGAAAACCGCAAATAGCTAGTTTTTTGACAGTCTTTCGACTTATATGTTCATATCTACATTAAATCTTATTTGATATTTAATAATAATACACAATCCTATAGATAGTTGTATTCCCTTTCTAATGGTATGCCGTTTATGTGGATTGAATAAGAATTAAAATATCTACATACTCTCAAAGTTGAAAAATGTGAACTTTTTTTGCATTTTTGAAAAATTGCTAAACCTCAATTGGACTTTTTAAAATTTTTAAAACTTTTAAATGACCCAATGAATTTCAGCAATTTTTCAAAAATGCAAAAAAAGGTTCACATTTTTTATCTTTTATCTATTGAAATGCGAAATGTGCTTTAAGATCAAATAAGATCTGATGTAGATATAAACAAATAACTCGAAAGACTGCAAAAAAACTAGCTATTCGCGGTTTTCTCGAAAACCATTCTTTGGAAAAATAAATGGTTTGCATTTTTGAAATCAGCAGCCAAAAATGCATAAAAAAGTATATGAGAGCCCAGCTCCTTTTTTGCTGTAAACTAGTGTAATCGCTACGGATCGCACCCAAAAACTTTATTTTTAGAGAGCGGACACTAGCAAGCTAGGCCAACCACTGCCACAACATAAAAGTCAATAATATTATGTATAATAATATTATACATACATTACTTACAATATTAGAGTTTTAGTTTTCAGTCCACTCAAATAGATCGGACTATTATATATTTAATAATATATAAAATATTTAAAAGATAACAAAACCAAACTTGGCAGAGCGATGTAGTATAATGATCTAAGCAGTGTAATAAGGTTTCATGAAAATTTGACCACTATATCTTCTCCCATCGATAAATTGGTAAAAAATATGCTTGCATGAAAGTCTTTTTTGCCCTGCCTATGATGCATAATGGTAGCGGCCTACATAGCCTACTAGAACGCATAAATTATCTTGTGAATTATAAAGATTTTTAGTGTGCCATGAAATGTTTAAAACTTTGTTCTCAGTAGGCAGGAAAATGAAAATTTTAAAATTAAATCTGAAATTCAGACGCGCCTGGTGGTAAGCTTGCTACGCCCTTGGATAAATTTTCTTTGAAAAAAAAGATGAAGAATAGAGTAATATAAAATAATTTTTTTGAATTTCGCGTGGTCTTATACGGGCATGTTGTATGTTGTACGTCAAACAGTTTAACGGTTGCACAAGCAAGCAGACTATTATACAGAGCAAGCTAATAAATTTGATCTGTGTATTGTGATGGTTATGAAATTTGACAAAAAATGAAAATTGTCTTAAAATTCATGAATGTCAAATATTAAGTCATTGTCTTTATGATATACAGGAAATTAAATTCTAAATTTGGTGACTATAGCTTCTATATTCTCACAGGTCCGTGCTTTCTCACGGACAAAGCAAAGGATACGCAAACAGGACTAGGTACACCGGGTTGTTGATGCTGATCAAGAATATTATTAGGTCTGAGATTCCTCATTTTGCGAGTTAATTACATTTACTTTGTTTTATTAAAGTTTAAATTTAATGCAATGGTTGAAATTCAGCCGCTTGGCGAACACTAGTGAATATAAATTATCCGCACAGGCGGTGGCTGAGTAGCGGCATCATGTTACAGGACAAGAATCGTGACTGTGGAACCACTTGTTATGCTAACTCCGCAGTTTTGGTCAGCGTATGTTACTAAGTGTCAGAATAAATATCGTGACATTAGTTCTAGCAATGTTTATAAAATAGCACAGCACATATACACCACAATCCGAATTTGGATCAAGCTTTTATTTAGTGACTGTAAAACGATTTTATCGATAAATAAACTTATTCTTCGAAAGCGTATGGTCATTGAGTATAAAATAGAACTGGTACTTTATACTCAATGGTATACCAGAACGCTCACATCTACCTTCTCTTTTATCTAAGAAGCTTTAGATAGAAAACAGCGTTACAGGGGCAGAGCGGATCGGCTGTTGATGGATCAAAAATATAGATACTTTATTAGGGCGGAGATTACTCATATGCTAATCAAGAATATTTATTACTTTATTGGGTTGGAGCTGTCTTCTCTGTTTTGTAAATTATTATTGTGTAATTTTTATCTTTAACTCCGTTTTATTTCATTATATAGACGTTTGTGAAAGCAATATCTTCTTCAAAGGTAAAAATATTATACATTTTGCAAAGTTTTATAATTGCTCATTTTATCATGCTCGCGTTGGTAAACAACATTTTTCATTTCGTATTTTTAACTATCTGTTAATAAAAGACATTTCAACATTTATGTAAAACAAGCAGTAAATAACAAAAATTCAATTTATTTTAATGTAAATTCAGACAACATATACAATATACAAAAATTTAAATATGATATACTCGTGGGTGCATATACATACATATGTATATGTACATACGTAGCAAGCCCACACAATAATTTGTGCGTGTTTTTCCACAAGCTTCCAAAGAATGCATCAAAAATTGTTGGGCACAGCACGCCCACTTCATATGTATGTATATGGGGCATGCAAATGAAGTTATCCTGCGGTTATTTGTGGCTGTCGTTGTCATTCAGTCTCGGCTGGGTGCAGCAATGGAATGAAACAGACTGGTGCAGTTGTTTTTTTTATTGTTATATGCCCTGATATCAGTTGCCTGGCATTGATTAAAGTTTAATTGAATTTAAAGCCAACGTTAAAAAGCTAAGCACATTAATTGTACTTGGTGTAAACAAGTTATATTAAACATTGAGAGGGGAGAGGGGGATAGGGCATGTGTTTCGATTTATACATGTAAATATATAATTGCATATTTGAGTAATATACTTATGAATGAATACATAAACAAATTAACATATATTGAAGTTAGAACTACAAAGACACTAAAAATCAGACTTGAAGGTTTTTATCACTATAAATGATTCTTTAAGCGATGTATGCATAAAACAAGAAATATAGTCTTCGTGTAACCGCGGATACAAACAGACGTGCATACTCACCAAAGGTTTTGATCAGAAAACCGACAGCTCTTAAAAAAAGAAAAGAAAGATAAAAGCGCTCACATTACTTTTGTTACCGATATAAAAAAAAAACCAATATTAATATGAATAGAATTAACAGTACTGAAACATTGCATATCATCTTTCGTTATCAAAAATTCTTTGGACCATACATTTGGAGGCGAACTACACACATGTAAGTTATTAAATAACGGATCTGTTCTTATAATTAGAACTCCACTCACTCTTTCATGCAAAGAAGAAATTACACAACACAAAACAAAAAACTTCTCAAAAGCTTTTCAATGCTCAAACGAGCTTCAGAGTCAAAATGTTTGTGGAGTTAAAGAAATACTGAAGAAGCTCATTAAGACATGCCTTATCGTGCTAACATTTATCTCCCCAACTATTTCAACATCTCTCTCTCTATCGGATCCGAAAAAGCTCGACTTGGCCTTACATATGGACACTCTGCCAAACTTAGTAAAAACTAAAAAATTGTGTCCGGTGTATGGAAATTAATACTATACGAATAAAGAAAATAAGGAATTAATCTTACTTCTCAAGAAATGCTCCTTCTTCAAACAGCCACAATGCTTTTGATAGTTCTTACAACAACAAAAAATTCAAGCGAATATGTCAATTGAATAAGTTGACCGAAAAACTCCCAAATGAACGGTACAAAGAAATACATTCACAATAATACTCACAAATAATAAAATCTGCTCAAAATTAAACTTTTTCTGTATTTACACCACCGACTGATAACAAAAAAACTAAAACATCAAGTTCATATTCAACGTGTGAAATACAAACCGTCCGCTCCTACATAAACTACTCAGATTTTCAACTACCGATGGAAACCGAAATGATTTCTCCGTCTTCTTGCACCAGATCAGAAACTAAGTAATCTTTGATTTTACCAAGAAACACTAATGCTAAAACCGGACAAAAACAAAAAAAATGCATTTATCTAATGTTAAAAATGTAAAGTAACAAAAACAAAAGATAAAACGACTCAATAGATAGTTCTATAGAGTCGGACTCAATTTAACAAAATATTTTTACCCACTCTCTCAATTGTATTGGGTGAGCTTTTGCAGTGTTTATTAAGCGAGTTTTCTCAGTCCTGATTGGGATGGATTGCTGGATGGCTTCGGCACGCGCGTTTTATTTTCATAACGGAAATAAGCATTGCTCTGTTAAGAAGACATTTTGACTTAGCAGACAAATATTCATTTTTACATCTTTCTATGTACAGCAAAACAATTTAACTTTAACTGCTTATACAATGAACTACCAACAAACGATAACTTCCTTATTTTAAGTGATTTGAATGCTTGACACATTAAATGGGGATCACACAACTGTAATAAAAAAAAATATACATATGCCAAGTTTAGTTTTAATATCTTAAAAAACAAAGAAGTTTTTTATACGAGCACTTTTTGACCGATTGTTTCTGTGGGAGCTATAAAATGAAGTGGTCCAAACTTGGTCTGCTTGTATAAATCGAAGTTCTACATCGATATGTAAAGTTTGATTTTGTTATCTTAAAAAACAAAAAAGTTTTTTATACAAGCACTTTGCTTTAAAATCAAGTGTCTCCGATTGTTCCTATGACAGATATATGATATAGTGGTCCGATCGGACTGATTTTGACTACGTGCAATATCAAGCTTCATCTATGCCAAGATTCTTCAAGATAACTCAAGGATAAAGCCAAGAGGTAAGTATATGAACAGACGAACAGACAGACGGATATGGCTATATCGACTCAGCTCGTCGTCCTGAATATATATACTTTATGGGGTCAGAGACGTCTCCTTCTATGCATTATACATTTCGAAACAAAGTTATAATTCCCTCTTGCAAGGGTATAATAATACAAACTGTCGTCAATGCAGCTATTAGGGCTGCCACAGGCGCATTCTTCTCATTTCCTATACCTAACTTACTCTTTGAGTCTCTCAGTAGTAGAGAATTGAGAGTTCTAACCCAGACCTTTTGGTGCTCAGGGGGGGTTTTCAGTTTCGCGGGTATGCGGGGGGAAGTCAGTTTAGGTAAAATATGCACCACTTTTTGGGGATCTTGTAGCAAAAAGTATGCAACATTTTTTATATTGTATTGTATTTTGTGGGGCTTAAGGGTGGGGTTTTTTAGTTGGGGTGGAGCGGGGTGAAGTTGGTGGAAGCAAAAGTATGCAACTTTTCTATATTCATAATTTTCGTGGGCCTCTGGTTGGGGGAGGTTGAGGTGTTTTTTAATTAGGGTGGTACGGGATGAAATTAATGGAAGCTAAACAAACAGCCAAACATAGCTTGTATATTTATGTATGCACTTGACTCTAGGAAGAAAAAGAGCTAGGCTGGAAGAAAGAGAGAGAATGATACCAGGCGCCAGGCGCTTCAAATGTATTCTTGAATAGCGCGCGAGAATTGTTCAACGTTTTTCTTAGGTAAGCAGTATTATGTTTTGTCAGCACATTGAGTACAAACTCAAGTGGTTTATTAGGTAGGCAGCGCCGCTAGTAATATGTTTTGTCAACATATTGAGTACAAACTCAAGTGGTTTTCATGTTTGATAGGTCAGGGCGTGATCTGAAGAGATCATTTTATTAACGCCTAAACAGATATTTTTTGGGTTTCCCTCTAAAATTTAAATTGTTTTTAACTTTGAGTTTTATAAATCGTTCTTTTCATATGCAGCATTTTTTCTCAAACTGTTATGTTAGGCATGCCGATCACTTGGATCGGCTCGCTTAATACTTGAAAGTAATGGTTTTTGCTGTATTAGCAATTTGAGTGTACTTTCGGTATAAACATTCTCCGACTATTGATTCTTGCTTATGGACAGTTGTGATTTCTGTTAACATATCTTAGGTGCGTGTGGGTGCGTGTGTGTGTGTGTGGTCCATAGCAGAACCCCTAGCCCCCCTGTCTAATGCACAAGTAGATCATACCCTTAACCCTGAATCTGCAAGTTTTGCTGAGTAAGGAGTTTGGGGAACGTCGCTGGGACTATCTATGAATTTGATATTTAAAAATGCAATTTCATTTATGTTGTCTAGATTTGACGCTATTCTCCTTTATTAAAATTATCGCGTTTGAAAATACATACAATAACTCGAGTTATACGCAAGTTTTCGGCTTTACCAAATTTTTCATTCCGATTGACATTTCGTTTATTCTCACTCATTTCACTTTGTACTTTGTTGATGAAAGGTGGAAGAGGCCTTGTTGGGGTAAAGCAGTGTGTGTGTGTGTGTTTTTTTTTTTTTTTTTTTTTTTTTTTTTGGATAGGGGGGGAAGCATTAAAAGCCGAAAAGTGTGGGACTTTCAGCCACTAAACCTAACCCCTACTCTCCGTTTCCCTCTCATGGAACTACTGTTTAGGTATGACTTCGATGAGGGGGGAGATGGCACGAAGGCCTCAGCTAGATTTTCATCTATGGTTCGAATTCTCAGCGCGACGCAAGGATTTTATGATCTCTGCAGCCATGGTGCATATAGCAGTCCAATTGTTTTGCGAGCTAAGTAGGATATCTAAAAAGTCACTGACTGTGAATGGTTTCCCAATTACTAGATTTAGCTCTTCCCGTTCAGCAGAGAATCTTGAACAGACAAAAAAGACGTGTTCTGCGTCCTCTATGGTCCGCGCACAGTGTGTGCAAAACGGATCCGTCTCGTGCCTAAATCTATGTAGGTAGAATTTGAAGCACCCATGTCCGGTCAGTAACTGCGTAAGGTAGAAGTCGGTTTGTCCGTGCTTCCTACTCACCCAAGGCCGTATGTCCGGGATCAAGCGTTTCGTCCAGTTGCCTTTGGTAGTAGCTCTCCACCGCTCTTGCCATGCCTCCAGAGATCTGGTGCGTATTGTCTGCCGGGGACCGTCCATCCGCGTCTCCTGTGCCAGTAAATCCAGTGGGACCATTCCAGCAAGCACCAGTGCAGCATCCTCTGATAGTGTACGGTATGCACTGAGCGTGCGTAGCGCGCACCTCCGGTATGCCGAGTTACACACCCGGCTATATGTAGGTGTCTGCATTGCCGGTGCCCAAACTGATGCCGCATAGAGGATGATGGACCTTACGACAGAAGCTATGAGCCATTTGCTTTTCTGTCGTGGACCGCCTGTGTTTGCCATCATTCTCGCGAGCGCACTCACCGCTTTCGCAGCCTTGTCTCCCACATACGCTAGGTGGTGCTTAAATGTGAGACGATGGTCAAGCATCACTCCTAGGTACTTGATGGCCGGTTTGGATTTTATCTGGCAGTTGCCGACGTGTATAGTGGCCGATTCGACGACTTTCCTGCTACTTATTAGGACTGCCTCCGTCTTATGCGCCGCCAATGTAAGCCCGTTGCTGGCAAGCCAACTTGTGACCTGGTGTATGGCTGCATTTGTGTTTTGCTCCGCCACACACAAGTGTTTAGCAACCGTGATTACGGCTATGTCGTCTGCAAAACCGACTATGCTTGTTCCCTCCGGTGTAGGCAAGCGTAGTACCGCATCGTACATGGTATTCCACAGTGTTGGTCCCAGTACTGATCCTTGTGGAACGCCTCCAGATATCCTGTACTCTCGTCGTCCCGAAGATGTGTCGTAGAGTAACAGTCGGTTGTCAAAGTAGCTGGCAATAATGCTAACTATGTACTCCGATATCTGAAGGTCATGGAGGGCGCGTAAAATGCTTTGCCAGCTTGCTGAGTTGAAAGCATTTTTCACATCCAGCTTCCATTAGTCCATCGGGATCCCTCGATTGCGCTTGTGGCTTTGCTAACGACAAGGTTTATGGCATCTACAGTGCTTCGTTTTTTTCGAAATCCAAATTGCAGGTCCGAAAGCCCATGACGCCCTTCCAACTCCCTTTCTAGGCGGTTACAGATCACACGCTCGAAGAGTTTCCCAACCACGTCGAGCATGCAGAGCGGTCTATATGCCGAGGGGTCCTCTGGTGATTTGTCGCCTTTTGGTATTAGGACCAGCCTTTGGAGTTTCCAACGAGTAGGAAAGCGCCGATCACTGATGCACTTGTTGAACAGGTCAGAGTAGGCTTCAGGATGAGCCCCAATTATAAGTTTTAGGGCATATGTTGGCACGCCATCGGGCCCCGGTGCTTTGCTCGCTTTGACACGCGAGAGGGCTTCCAGGACCTCTTCCGGGTCCGTAAAGTGGGCTGCGGATCTCTCCAGCTGGCAGTAGTGGGGCTGGACAGGCGGTTGTGGTGGAAACAGGGAAGCGACGATCGTTTCAAGCTGCGTTTCACAAGTGGGCATGGGTCGCCGGCATAACTTTCCAGTGACCAGCTTGTATGCTGTGCCAAAGGGCTGCGAATCGGCTTCCATGCAGAGGGCTTTCCACGACTCCTCCTTGCTGCGCTTTATGACTTTCTTGAGAACGCGCCTTTTGGCTCGATATTCGGCTTGGAGCTCTCCGAAGAAGGCTCTTCTGTGCGCGCGCTGATATCGGCGTCTTGCATGAAGGCACTCCCTTCGCGCATCCTCGATCTCCTGGTTCCACCAGTGGACTGGCCTACGCGTGTGTCCGCCTCTTCTCTTTACCGCCATGGCCGCATTGCATGCTCTCTCCACCACCTGCGCTAGGTAGTTTGCACAGTGATCGGCGTCTCCACTGGTCGGGATGTGCATGCTCTCCGTCATTAGTAAGAGGGCCTCTGTGTTCAGCGTTTCTTGGCTCCAGGACGGGTATGTTGGCTGCGTGATAAGCCTTCTTCGATTGTACATACGATGGCTTGATGGTCGCTGTGTGTGTATGCTGCCGATACTTGCCAAGTTGTTCGTCTGGCTATGCTGGGACTAGCAAACATCAGGTCGATGATTGATCCTCTGAATGCTTTGCTGTATGTCAGCTCGTTTCCTACATTAAGCAGCGTCACGTTTAGTGCTGCAAATGTGTCCAGCAGAGTGCGCCCGCGGGTGTTGGTTCGGGTGCTGCCCCATTCTACGGCCCACGCGTTAAAATCTCCGGCTATAATCACCGGGGAGCAGTTTCGTGCATCAACGCTGATCTCGTCGAGGATGTCGGTAAACTCACTTAGCTGTTTGCTGGGGGCGATGTAGCAACTGTATATGTAGACGCCATTACATTTTACCCTGACGTATCCGCCAGCTATTTTTCTGCAGGTTAGTTGGAGAGGAGAGCTGCTACAGCTCCAGATTGCTGATCCTTCAGTGTTCCCAATCCAAACGCCATCATGCAGTGCACGGTAAGGCTCGCTTATGATAGCTATGTCAGCGTTGAGCTCCCTGACAGTTTGCCTTAGGATGTCCTGTGCCGCTTGGCAATGGTTTAGATTAATTTGTATTAATTTAATTTTGCTTGGTTAAGCCTCGTCGCCTTAATAAACAGCGGGCAGGCCCTGTTAAGGGTGCTATGTGCCGCGTTTTTTTCGCCTCTTCGCGTGCACAGTATACACGCTGGATCGCTTTTGCAGTCCTTGGCGGCATGGCCCTCCTCTCCACAGTTAAAGCACTGTTTTTTAGCGTCGTGCTTACTTCGGCATCTGGTGGCCGTATGTCCAAAGTCCAGGCACTTAAAACATCGTCTCGGCTCTAGTTTTTGGCGAATGCGACAGACTGCCCACCCAATTCTGAGCTTTCCAGCTTTCAGCAGTTGGTTTGCCATTTCCTGGGGAAGCAGCATTGCGGCCGTTTGGGTGCCGCGGTATGCCTTCCGCAGCTTTGGTGCCGACTCCGCTGGCAAGTCGCCTTCCACCAGCGCAAAAACTGCGCCTAGTACGTCATCGCTGCTGGACCACTCTGGGATGTCCCGTATCTCGAGTAGCAGCTTGTCGGAGATAGTGATGACATCTGCTGCATCCCCCAGCGCTTCCTGAATAGCTTTTTTAAGTGTTGCAGTTGCTACGTCTGCCGCTTTGCCATGCGCAGCAGCAGCTCGCCGGCTGCTGTGCGCATTATGCCCGTGACGCTCTCCTTGAACTGCTGCAGGTCCTGATTGGTCTGGACCGTTCTGAGGGCGCTTGCATATCCTTCCGGGTCTTTGCACTTGACCATGATGGCATCAGGCCGGCTTCTACGTGTTGGGCGTCTTTTTTTTTGGCTCGACTTTTTCCCATTTGTTGGGATTGTGTGCCATTTTGTTATTGCCCTTGTTTTTTTCAGTCTTGCCACGCTTGTCTTCATCTTTTCCCATCTGTGGTCTACGATCAGCTGTTGGCGCCTTGTTGGTCTTAGCACCAACAGTACGGTCATCTTCAGCATTACGCTTAGTCGCTGGCTTTGGCACTTTCCTGGGCAATTGTGCACTAGCTATACGAAGCGACGGGGTCGTCTGCGCAGCGCATTCCCTATTAGGTAGCCGCCTGACGCTCTCGCTGTAGCTCAGCTTGGGGGAGTTATTTTGCGCCTTCTCTGCTCCTTTTTCCACCGATGCGGGCCTAGTTTCACCCGTCTTCGGGCGATTTTCGGACGCCATTAGGAGGTGTTCGCTGATCGACCTCTGGATCTCCTTCATCCTTGTTAGCGAGTCCTTCATGCTTTGATTTATATGGCGGACCACAGGCTTCTTTTCGCTAACAAGAAAGATTATTTCATCCAGCAGTGCGCCCAGCTCCGTCATCTGTGCTCGTGGGGATGTGCCGTGCCCTCGTAGCTTCTTTGGAGGAGTATCCCTTTTAGCGCTACCTGGGCTTACGAGATCCCTATTTCTTTTTGGGGTCTCGCCTTCCGTGCCAATTTCAACGTGCGCAGCTATTGGGGTGGGTTGCGTTCCGGTCACTGGGGACCTATGCATCCGCGCGCTCTTGGTAAATGGGTCGTCTGCTGTACTTCTGCTTGTAGCTTTATTCGCTGCTCCGGCCAAGTGTGCCACCGTCGCAGTATTGTTGTTTCTAATGGTTGTTGGGGCCTCCAGAATCCTTGCCCCTGCCGTGGTGGGTTCCACGGGTGGATTTTCACATTTGTGACTACCACCTGGAGTAATTTTGTTATTACAGTCCATTATTACATAGTTTGCATTTTATTCCTACTGCCAGGTTTGGTGCTTTTTAAACCTGCACCAGGTTCCGGGATCTGCCGGTATCTGCCGGCCGATGCGGCTCAGACGCAGACCACTATGCCGCTCACTCTGAGGCAGACGCATAGTGGATTTGGTTGAGGTTGTGTGTGTGAGAGAGTCGTATTCCATATTTGTATATATTATGCATCATCTGGGCTCCCGCGATGGTCAAAAGTTTCCCTTTGACTAGCTGGAGCTTAAAACCGGCTCTACTCGGTCGCCATAGCCCCTTTGTCAGGTACGCCGCCGGAGCGGTGGGGTTGGCTCGGCCAGTTCCGTGGCCTTGTGTACCTGTTGGCCCTGATATGTTCGCTTTGTTTGTGCGCGGCAGCTGAATGTGGCTGCCGCTTGAACTTTCCGCCCGAAAGTATGCAATACTTTCCGTTATTATGTGGCGCCATCTATGGTTTGTGAGACCAGCATAGCGCCAAGAGTGGTCAGCCCTAAACAGAATCTGCTAAACAGTTGAGCAACTGTCGAGAAACTGTTGTTGCGCTCGAGTTGACATCCCTCTAGTCTCCAGCTGATCAGCACAGCTGCAAGCTGCATCTGGATAGTCAGCATGACTGACAATTTTGCAGCGAGAGAAAGTAGACACATAGAAAAAAGTTTTCACTCAAGAGCGTCGCAATGTGCCATCTTTGAGTGGGATCGTCGCAGTCTGGCCGGGACACAAACTTGCCTGGATTCCAGTGGTAGCAGTACAAGTCTTCCAGCAGTCATCTGCAGTGCAAGGTACGTGGGCTGGGCCACCCTAAGTGCAGCTACTATCCCTTTTTTCCTTTCAGGTGCCACCGCACAGAGGCGCTGAAGGCAGGACCCGACAAAAACGCGTCCACCCTGAAACACTTCACACACAACTGGGTGTGTGTGTGTGTGTGTGTGTGTGTGTCTGTGTGTATGTGTGTCGGTGGGAAAGGAAAGAGTCACTCTGCTTGTTGGTGAGAAGGGGGAAAAGAGCAGTTGTATAAGTGTATTTCTAGTGTCTATCTATTGGCACAGTTTTTATAGCTTATTGATCATTTTCGAGGACAGGGTGTGAAAATGGAATATCGTTTTATAAGTAGGTTTAACTAGCCTGACATCTCATAAGCATCTCAAGTGTTCCTCAAGTGTTTTCTAGCGGTATTTCAAAAAAGCGTACATATGTTTTCACAGTAAATAGTTTTAATAGATTTAAGATTTTTGTTTTTTCCTATGAAATGTAATATGTTTGAGAGCTTTAGGTTTTTGTAGGCATATTGAGTATGGGTATTTATGGAAAAAAATTGGCCTAAGTTTCTCATTGGAGTGTTTTTATGTGTATTTAACATTAAAAGATCTTGCTGACTGGGGGGTTACGGGGTTGTTTTTTGAATAGATTTGAATAAAAGATACTTAGATTTAATAGATTTTCATATTTTATTTATACATTTTATTTATTTGCAAACAATACTTTCTCATAAGTTTTTTAGCAGCAGCTTTCTTCAACGTATAGAAGAAACAAATGCATGTATCTCTCATTAAATAACTAAGCACACGACTTCAAATAGTATCCATGTTTTGATATAGCAAATTCAGCTTCATATATTCCAAAATATTCGCGGTATTCATTTAATTTCTTTTTATGACATATTCAGTTTTCTCGTGCCCAAATTCAGCTAGGAAATCTTTAATTTCTGTTAAAATTGAGGGCTGTATGCTATTTGTATATATATTTGTTTGTATACGTGTACTCTATCAATAAAACCACAGCTTATAGATCAGGAGAGAAAAACCTCCCTTTCAAAATTTAGCTTTGAGCTTGTGGTTATGATGTGATTGGGTCAATTTTTTTATAATTTTATTTATGTCGGAATGCGCGATTATTTACAATTTAGATATTATGTATACATTCCGCCGAGTTGAAAGTTTTTTATTTATTGGGTTTTTGTTTATATTTCTTATATTTTATAAATGTTGTGCTAATTTAATAATCTTAGCTAATAACATTTAATTTAAATTGAAGAGAATTGTTTTATTTTCATATTTTTTTGTATTTTTTCTATTTTGCCGTTGTTGCTTCTTTATACTAAATATCAAGCCTGTACATGGGATTAATGGTGTTGAAGATTTCGATTTTGATTGAGCTATGACCGAGACATAAGATTAGTATGTGTTTTATGAATAGGTTTGTAAGGTCTTGCTATATTAACATAGTATATTCAACTCTATTAAAAGAGTGCCGTGACACTAAATTAATCAAAATTTTCTGGTATCATCTGAATACTTCTTCTCCCAGCAAAGCAAATTTTTATTAGTTTTTATTAACGTAATATGTCGTTTATTAGGAGCATTAATAACTGTTTTGTTCAGAATTGTAAAATAAGAAGTCATCTTATGACTCTGGAGTAGATGTTATGGTTCTTTATATTTAAAATAGGATTAATAGAAATCATCATAATTTCTTATAACGTATTTTAAACTACTCTATGTTTTGTAAAATAAATGCTTATGCTTCTATAGCATTCACATATATTCGCGTAAAGACTTCTTTGTACATAAAGTTATGGTTGATGAGATTAGAATTTTTGTATGAAATATGGAAATTTGTAGGCTTTTTAGGTTTATTGTGTGTGTGTAGAGTAATGTATGAGAATAATGTTCAGAGGAGTCAGGATGACCAAATTTTTCTGATTATTTACAATTTAAAAGTTTTTTTTTTCTTTCTATATTAATATTGAACTGATGTTATTGTTGTTTATATTTGAAATAGTGTTAATAGAAATCAGGGTATATTTTTTTTTTAAATTCTATGTTTTGACAATGCATGTTTATTATATCTGTTTCTATAGATTCATCATTTATTCTTTAAGTTCATTTGCAGATAAGGTTATGCATGATGAGATGCAAATTTTTTTGCTGAATATAGATGTTTATAGGTTTATAATGTTTACTTTTAAAAATTCAGTTTAATGATTATTTCCAGGTGGATCAGAAAGATGTTATTGATAATTTTTTGTATAGAAAACTGATTATGATAGTGTTAAGGGAAAGAAGCTAACATAATTTACTTCAATATTATTATTTAAAATTTCAATAGTTTCAGTTGTTTGAATGTGCATTTACTTGTATGCATTCTATTTGTATGTATATATGTTGCTTGTATTAATATTTTGATACCATCTATATTAATACATCTGAACGGTTTCTTTGATCAGGGTTTGAGTTATTAGCCTTTTAGGATTGAGTTATTAATAAAGTTTGTTTGCTTGACTACTTTTTTTTTCATGTTTCAAAGTACCCATAATATATTAATTTTGGAGGATAATAATATAAAGAGTAATCTTAAGATTTTAGGGTAGATGTTATTGTTCGCATAGAAAGTAGGGTTAATAGAAGATATAAGCATTTTACATGTTTTATTTTTAATTTATTTGTGTATATTCCTTTTTTCTATGGCATTCTATTTGTTTTATAGTTTTGTTTATAGATATAGTTAAGGCTATGAGCCCTGTTTTATTTATTTATTTTTTTTTTTTTAATATTGGCTTATTTGGTTTATTATGTGTGTAGAGTGACAAACTAACCATGAGGGTTGTGATCGAAAGCCAGTATAATTTAATTTTTTTTTTTTGTTCTTTGCGCTTGATATGGGATCGGTTGCTCTATCAATTTATAAATAGATACATCATTCAATTTTTAGTAGATTTTAGAATATTTTTCAGTTAGGCATTATTATTGAAATGTTAGTTTGATAGAACATATCGATGTTGGATGTGGAACTAAAGGCTTTAACAGATAGACGCTTAGATGAATTGAATCAGATATATTTTTTTATTTAAATATTTTGTTATTTTTTTGGCTCTAATCTATCATGGTTATGCATTTTTTTTATTTTGTTAATAAAATGTATCAAAATATTTATCTATCAGTTTTATTTGACACTGGATTGGATGTTTATGTGTGAGATCCAATTACATATATATTGTTAATACTTATTCCTAGCATTTTTATCGTGTTATTGTACACAGTTACAGTTCTATTTTCTGGATAACGGGTGAAGAATACAATAAAAGTATTAACAGGTATTCAGGAGAACTGTACAATTCCGCTAGTGGTGGGGTGCTGGACATGTTGGCTTTGTTATTTCAAAGTAGTCTATAGAAAATAGATTGTGATGTATGCATCAAAAAAAAAAAAACCACCAGTTCCATTAGTCTATGATAAAATTTTTTGTATCGTCTAGGTAAATGTTAAGGAAAATAAGCCTGCATGAGGGAAAAACTGATTATTTAAGTTGAGAAATTGAGAGGATGAGCCAAAATTTCTGTCAGCTAAATTCTTTTATTCAGACCGGGTATTGAGTCTTTTAGCAATTACTTCAAGTATAATTATCAATTTTTCTATTATTTTCAGTTTATATTATATATATTCTATTCAATATTTTGCTCTCTCATTTTTGTTTTGTAAGTCAATGATTACTTACAGAAACGTCATAGTTTTTCCTATTGGGAGTATTTTATTCAGAATCACAGAATTAATTGAATATAAAAGTTTTTAGTTTAATTTCTATATTGATGTGAGAAATATTTAGGAATGAACCTGGTATTTGTATTGACCCTATTAATTAAGAATTTAATTTAAAATTCAACTTATTAAAGTAAAGGAATTTTTCTATGCCCCCAGCTGATAGGAACTGTAGTATATTGGAATTGATTTCTATATGCTGAAACATTTCGAGATGTAGAATACTGATCTTAACTAATGTTTTTAGCTTAAAGAGAAGTTGGAGTCATCGCCATGTATAAGTGTATTGGATAAGTGTATTGAATTTTACTGTCGAGAGTTAATGCTCAAATGGAGTTTGATATACTAATGTTACTTATCGTTTGTAGCCGTTTTATATTTCTAAAGAAACTCTTCGTTTGAGAGTTTACTAAGCTTTCATTTTAGCTTTTTTCTATGAACTTGTGTTATCGAGGGGCTTATTAAATAGAATGAGTATAACTTTGATTAATCATGTTTAGTCAAGTTGCTCTAGTGGTTTGTATATTTCAAATTTTATTTTTTCCTGCAAAGTGGATTTTAGGTTTTATTTTTCTTATTTTGAATAGATTAGTATTGTTTATGTCTGCAAAGTGTTGTTAAGATGGGGAAGTGGCGAGTGTATTTCAATTTAGGTATATTGCACTGAATTATTCTATGTATTTTACTCTTATGTGACTCAACCAGGCTTTGATTTACTATAGAAAAACATCAACGTAAGCATCCACCGCGCTAGTGTGAACCATGATTTCGCTTATAATACATTTAACATTCTTCGTTTTATTCCATGTTTTCTTTAAGAAATATATTAGAATGTATTCAGAGTGTTTTGGTAGAATATTAGTTTTAGATGATTGGTTAGTTGCTTTACTTAAAGAGTTTTATATACAAGTAAAGTTAGTTGACCTCTTTTTTTTCTATCATCTCTATCCTCACATTTTGTATTGAATATGTAACTCATTGTTGATTATTAAAGCTGTTTTATTTCAACATTGTGTGTTGTCTTAGTAGATTGTAAATATAACAAATCAATGAGTTTATATCAATAGGCACCTCTAGTAAATTTCATCTCGATAACAAATAAATAAACTAAAATTATTATAATTAATCGGAAATTCCCCATTATCTTTTAGGTGATTATGAATGTCTATGTCTCTTATATAAAAATACCTAATAATTATTAAACAAAAACTACCGGTTCTATACCGGTTGGGATGCGGTTTGGAAGCGGTTCGGTAGCGGATCGGATCGGGTTCGGCTTGTAAAATACTAGATTTGTGTTAAAAAGAAAATTTCAAAGCTTTCTTAGGAGACCATTGCAAGGGTATATAGATTCGGCGTGCCAAATATAGCCGTTTATTTCTTGTTATATTAATTGTACAGCATTATAACACTATTTTACATCTAAAAAAGATATTTGTATCCTTTTTTTCAATGGTTAGAGCTCAGAGTAACGTTTATTATTGGTGCAGAACGCGTTATTCTTAGCTAGAATTTCTTGCGATCGCGAGCGTACTCTTCCCAACTTCCACTGCGAGCGGCCCGATATAAAAAGTTCTAAGCATACATACCCTTAATTTGTCGTTTCAAATTAAAGCGCAACTGAATAAAGAAAAATATAACAAAAACTTACACAATATTTATTTTACCTTTTTGTATGTTCCAGTCTATCGTTGTTGCAAAGGATCCTACCATAGTGTTTAATATGGCAGAATTCAACAGTTCCAACCATGATGGGGAGTGTTCACATTGTTTCAAGTAGTGTACACATTTTTCACGAATTTTCAGACTTACAATATAAATCCAAGGAAGTGAAGCTTAGAATTAAGCCGTTTAGTATATTATTATGAATATAAGTATTTCTAAAATATAACTATAAATATGCACATTCTTATGCATATTCCTATGCATATTCATCACTTTTCTAGTCATATTTGACGAAATTTTAAATTTTAAGAGAGAAAACAGTGATGCGTTGGTATATTAAAAGATAAAATGTTGCATATTGTCTACGGAAAAATTAAAGCCGAAATATTCGATAAAGATACACCAATCTTCAGGATCATTATTCTCTCTAAATAACGCAAACAATACATTCAAATCGCTGCAATAGCTAAAATTTCTAGTCAGTTGGAACTTCTCATCTTCAAATATGGCTGGAATACTGATGAACAAAGTGAATTTTTGCATGGGTGTTTTTACTTATTGCTGAATAACTACTACATTTATTGACCGATTTGGACAAATGTATACTTAAAATATTTGCAAAAGAATTATCTAACATAATAAATCTTAAAAAGTATTTAAACGAATTTTTTAAATTTTTAAAAGATCAATTGAAATTCAGCAATTTTTCAAAAATGCAAAAAATGTTCACATTTTTCTACTTTGAGGGCTTGTAATGGCTATAATTCTTATTCGATCCGCATAAACGGCATACCGTTAGAAAAGGGATACAAGTACCTGTTGAATTGTGGAACATTATTTAAGATCAAATAAGATCTGATGTAGATATAAATAAATTAGTCCAAAGACTGCCAAAAAACTAGCTATTCGCGGTTTTCTCAAAAAAATGTATTATAAGCGAAATCATGGTTCACTCTAGCGCGGTGGATGCTTACGTTGATGTTTTTCTATAGTAAATCAAAGCCTGGTTGAGTCACATAAGAGTAAAATACATAGAATAATTCAGTGCAATATACCTAAATTGAAATAAACAATACTAATCTATTCAAAATAAGAAAAATAAAACCTAAAATCCACTTTGCAGGAAAAAATAAAATTTGAAATATACAAACTACTAGAGCAACTTGACTAAACATGATTAATCAAAGTTATACTCATTCTATTTAATAAGCCCCTCGATAACACAAGTTCATAGAAAAAAGCTAAAATGAAAGCTTAGTAAACTCTCAAACGAAGAGTTTCTTTAGAAATATAAAACGGCTACAAACGATAAGTAACATTAGTAAATCAAACTCCATTTGAGCATTAACTCTCGACAGTAAAATTCAATACACTTATCCAATACACTTATACATGGCGCTGACTCCAACTTCTCTTTAAGCTAAAAACATTAGTTAAGATCAATATTCTACATCTCGAAAAGTTTTCAGCATATAGAAATCAATTCCAATATACTACAGTTCCTATCAGCTGGGGGCATAGAAAAATTCCTTTACTTTAATAAGTTGGGTCAATACAAATACCAGGTTCATTCCTAAATATTTCTCACATCAATATAGAAATTAAACTAAAAACTTTTATATTCAATTAATTCTGTGATTCTGAATAAAATACTCCCAATAGGAAAAACTATGACGTTTCTGTAAGTAATCATTGACTTACAAAACAAAAATGAGAGAGCAAAATATTGAATAGAATATATATAATATAAACTGAAAATAATAGAAAAATTGATAATTATACTTGAAGTAATTGCTAAAAGATTCAATACCCGGTCTGAATAAAAGAATTTAGCTGACAGAAATTTTGACTCATCCTCTCAATTTCTCAACTTAAATAATCAGTTTTTCCCTCATGCAGGCTTATTTTCCTTAACATTTACCTAGACGATAAAAAAATTATATCATAGACTAATGGAACTGGTGGTTTTTTTTTTTTTGATGCATACATCACAATCTATTTTCTATAGACTACTTTGAAATAACAAAGCCAACATGTCCAGCACCCCACCACTAGCGGAATTGTACAGTTCTCCTGAATACCTGTTAATACTTTTATTGTATTCTTCACCCGTTATCCAGAAAATAGAACTGTAACTGTGTACAATAACACGATAAAAATGCTAGGAATAAGTATTAACAATATATATGTAATTGGATCTCACACATAAACATCCAATCCAGTGTCAAATAAAACTGATAGATAAATATTTTGATACATTTTATTAACAAAATAAAAAAAATGCATAACCATGATAGATTAGAGCCAAAAAAATAACAAAATATTTAAATAAAAAAATATATCTGATTCAATTCATCTAAGCGTCTATCTGTTAAAGCCTTTAGTTCCACATCCAACATCGATATGTTCTATCAAACTAACATTTCAATAATAATGCCTAACTGAAAAATATTCTAAAATCTACTAAAAATTGAATGATGTATCTATTTATAAATTGATAGAGCAACCGATCCCATATCAAGCGCAAAGAAAAAAAAAAATTAAATTATACTGGCTTTCGATCACAACCCTCATGGTTAGTTTGTCACTCTACACACATAATAAACCAAATAAGCCAATATTAAAAAAAAAAAAATAAATAAATAAAACAGGGCTCATAGCCTTAACTATATCTATAAACAAAACTATAAAACAAATAGAATGCCATAGAAAAAAGGAATATACACAAATAAATTAAAAATAAAACATGTAAAATGCTTATATCTTCTATTAACCCTACTTTCTATGCGAACAATAACATCTACCCTAAAATCTTAAGATTACTCTTTATATTATTATCCTCCAAAATTAATATATTATGGGTACTTTGAAACATGAAAAAAAAAGTAGTCAAGCAAACAAACTTTATTAATAACTCAATCCTAAAAGGCTAATAACTCAAACCCTGATCAAAGAAACCGTTCAGATGTATTAATATAGATGGTATCAAAATATTAATACAAGCAACATATATACATACAAATAGAATGCATACAAGTAAATGCACATTCAAACAACTGAAACTATTGAAATTTTAAATAATAATATTGAAGTAAATTATGTTAGCTTCTTTCCCTTAACACTATCATAATCAGTTTTCTATACAAAAAATTATCAATAACATCTTTCTGATCCACCTGGAAATAATCATTAAACTGAATTTTTAAAAGTAAACATTATAAACCTATAAACATCTATATTCAGCAAAAAAATTTGCATCTCATCATGCATAACCTTATCTGCAAATGAACTTAAAGAATAAATGATGAATCTATAGAAACAGATATAATAAACATGCATTGTCAAAACATAGAATTTAAAAAAAAAATATACCCTGATTTCTATTAACACTATTTCAAATATAAACAACAATAACATCTACCCTCAGAATATACGATCATTCCTGATATCAGTTCAATATTAATATAGAAAGAAAAAAAAACTTTTAAGTCGGCGCAATGTATACATAATATCTAAATTGTAAATAATCAGAAAAATTTGGTCATCCTGACTCCTCTGAACATTATTCTCATACATTACTCTACACACACACAATAAACCTAAAAAGCCTACAAATTTCCATATTTCATACAAAAATTCTAATCTCATCAACCATAACTTTATGTACAAAGAAGTCTTTACGCGAATATATGTGAATGCTATAGAAGCATAAGCATTTATTTTACAAAACATAGAGTAGTTTAAAATACGTTATAAGAAATTATGATGATTTCTATTAATCCTATTTTAAATATAAAGAACCATAACATCTACTCTAGAGTCATAAGATGACTTCTTATTTTACAATTCTGAACAAAACAGTTATTAATGCTCCTAATAAACGACATATTACGTTAATAAAAACTAATAAAAATTTGCTTTGCTGGGAGAAGAAGTATTCAGATGATACCAGAAAATTTTGATTAATTTAGTGTCACGGCACTCTTTTAATAGAGTTGAATATACTATGTTAATATAGCAAGACCTTACAAACCTATTCATAAAACACATACTAATCTTATGTCTCGGTCATAGCTCAATCAAAATCGAAATCTTCAACACCATTAATCCCATGTACAGGCTTGATATTTAGTATAAAGAAGCAACAACGGCAAAATAGAAAAAATACAAAAAAATATGAAAATAAAACAATTCTCTTCAATTTAAATTAAATGTTATTAGCTAAGATTATTAAATTAGCACAACATTTATAAAATATAAGAAATATAAACAAAAACCCAATAAATAAAAAACTTTCAACTCGGCGGAATGTATACATAATATCTAAATTGTAAATAATCGCGCATTCCGACATAAATAAAATTATAAAAAAATTGACCCAATCACATCATAACCACAAGCTCAAAGCTAAATTTTGAAAGGGAGGTTTTTCTCTCCTGATCTATAAGCTGTGGTTTTATTGATAGAGTACACGTATACAAACAAATATATATACAAATAGCATACAGCCCTCAATTTTAACAGAAATTAAAGATTTCCTAGCTGAATTTGGGCACGAGAAAACTGAATATGTCATAAAAAGAAATTAAATGAATACCGCGAATATTTTGGAATATATGAAGCTGAATTTGCTATATCAAAACATGGATACTATTTGAAGTCGTGTGCTTAGTTATTTAATGAGAGATACATGCATTTGTTTCTTCTATACGTTGAAGAAAGCTGCTGCTAAAAAACTTATGAGAAAGTATTGTTTGCAAATAAATAAAATGTATAAATAAAATATGAAAATCTATTAAATCTAAGTATCTTTTATTCAAATCTATTCAAAAAACAACCCCGTAACCCCCCAGTCAGCAAGATCTTTTAATGTTAAATACACATAAAAACACTCCAATGAGAAACTTAGGCCAATTTTTTTCCATAAATACCCATACTCAATATGCCTACAAAAACCTAAAGCTCTCAAACATATTACATTTCATAGGAAAAAACAAAAATCTTAAATCTATTAAAACTATTTACTGTGAAAACATATGTACGCTTTTTTGAAATACCGCTAGAAAACACTTGAGGAACACTTGAGATGCTTATGAGATGTCAGGCTAGTTAAACCTACTTATAAAACGATATTCCATTTTCACACCCTGTCCTCGAAAATGATCAATAAGCTATAAAAACTGTGCCAATAGATAGACACTAGAAATACACTTATACAACTGCTCTTTTCCCCCTTCTCACCAACAAGCAGAGTGACTCTTTCCTTTCCCACCGACACACATACACACAGACACACACACACACACACACACACACACCCAGTTGTGTGTGAAGTGTTTCAGGGCGGACGCGTTTTTGTCGGGTCCTGCCTTCAGCGCCTCTGTGCGGCGGCACCTGAAAGGAAAAAAGGGATAGTAGCTGCACTTAGGGTGGCCCAGCCCACGTACCTTGCACTGCAGATGACTGCTGGAAGACTTGTACTGCTACCACTGGAATCCAGGCAAGTTTGTGTCCCGGCCAGACTGCGACGATCCCACTCAAAGATGGCACATTGCGACGCTCTTGAGTGAAAACTCTTTTCTATGTGTCTGCTTTCTCTCGCTGCAAAATTGTCAGTCATGCTGACTATCCAGATGCAGCTTGCAGCTGTGCTGATCAGCTGGAGACTAGAGGGATGTCAACTCGAGCGCAACAACAGTTTCTCGACAGTTGCTCAACTGTTTAGCAGATTCTGTTTAGGGCTGACCACTCTTGGCGCTATGCTGGTCTCACAAACCATAGATGGCGCCACATAATAACGGAAAGTATTGCATACTTTCGGGCGGAAAGTTCAAGCGGCAGCCACATTCAGCTGCCGCGCACAAACAAAGCGAACATATCAGGGCCAACAGGTACACAAGGCCACGGAACTGGCCGAGCCAACCCCACCGCTCCGGCGGCGTACCTGACAAAGGGGCTATGGCGACCGAGTAGAGCCGGTTTTAAGCTCCAGCTAGTCAAAGGGAAACTTTTGACCATCGCGGGAGCCCAGATGATGCATAATATATACAAATATGGAATACGACTCTCTCACACACACAACCTCAACCAAATCCACTATGCGTCTGCCTCAGAGTGAGCGGCATAGTGGTCTGCGTCTGAGCCGCATCGGCCGGCAGATACCGGCAGATCCCGGAACCTGGTGCAGGTTTAAAAAGCACCAAACCTGGCAGTAGGAATAAAATGCAAACTATGTAATAATGGACTGTAATAACAAAATTACTCCAGGTGGTAGTCACAAATGTGAAAATCCACCCGTGGAACCCACCACGGCAGGGGCAAGGATTCTGGAGGCCCCAACAACCATTAGAAACAACAATACTGCGACGGTGGCACACTTGGCCGGAGCAGCGAATAAAGCTACAAGCAGAAGTACAGCAGACGACCCATTTACCAAGAGCGCGCGGATGCATAGGTCCCCAGTGACCGGAACGCAACCCACCCCAATAGCTGCGCACGTTGAAATTGGCACGGAAGGCGAGACCCCAAAAAGAAATAGGGATCTCGTAAGCCCAGGTAGCGCTAAAAGGGATACTCCTCCAAAGAAGCTACGAGGGCACGGCACATCCCCACGAGCACAGATGACGGAGCTGGGCGCACTGCTGGATGAAATAATCTTTCTTGTTAGCGAAAAGAAGCCTGTGGTCCGCCATATAAATCAAAGCATGAAGGACTCGCTAACAAGGATGAAGGAGATCCAGAGGTCGATCAGCGAACACCTCCTAATGGCGTCCGAAAATCGCCCGAAGACGGGTGAAACTAGGCCCGCATCGGTGGAAAAAGGAGCAGAGAAGGCGCAAAATAACTCCCCCAAGCTGAGCTACAGCGAGAGCGTCAGGCGGCTACCTAATAGGGAATGCGCTGCGCAGACGACCCCGTCGCTTCGTATAGCTAGTGCACAATTGCCCAGGAAAGTGCCAAAGCCAGCGACTAAGCGTAATGCTGAAGATGACCGTACTGTTGGTGCTAAGACCAACAAGGCGCCAACAGCTGATCGTAGACCACAGATGGGAAAAGATGAAGACAAGCGTGGCAAGACTGAAAAAAACAAGGGCAATAACAAAATGGCACACAATCCCAACAAATGGGAAAAAGTCGAGCCAAAAAAAAAGACGCCCAACACGTAGAAGCCGGCCTGATGCCATCATGGTCAAGTGCAAAGACCCGGAAGGATATGCAAGCGCCCTCAGAACGGTCCAGACCAATCAGGACCTGCAGCAGTTCAAGGAGAGCGTCACGGGCATAATGCGCACAGCAGCCGGCGAGCTGCTGCTGCGCATGGCAAAGCGGCAGACGTAGCAACTGCAACACTTAAAAAAGCTATTCAGGAAGCGCTGGGGGATGCAGCAGATGTCATCACTATCTCCGACAAGCTGCTACTCGAGATACGGGACATCCCAGAGTGGTCCAGCAGCGATGACGTACTAGGCGCAGTTTTTGCGCTGGTGGAAGGCGACTTGCCAGCGGAGTCGGCACCAAAGCTGCGGAAGGCATACCGCGGCACCCAAACGGCCGCAATGCTGCTTCCCCAGGAAATGGCAAACCAACTGCTGAAAGCTGGAAAGCTCAGAATTGGGTGGGCAGTCTGTCGCATTCGCCAAAAACTAGAGCCGAGACGATGTTTTAAGTGCCTGGACTTTGGACATACGGCCACCAGATGCCGAAGTAAGCACGACGCTAAAAAACAGTGCTTTAACTGTGGAGAGGAGGGCCATGCCGCCAAGGACTGCAAAAGCGATCCAGCGTGTATACTGTGCACGCGAAGAGGCGAAAAAAACGCGGCACATAGCACCCTTAACAGGGCCTGCCCGCTGTTTATTAAGGCGACGAGGCTTAACCAAGCAAAATTAAATTAATACAAATTAATCTAAACCATTGCCAAGCGGCACAGGACATCCTAAGGCAAACTGTCAGGGAGCTCAACGCTGACATAGCTATCATAAGCGAGCCTTACCGTGCACTGCATGATGGCGTTTGGATTGGGAACACTGAAGGATCAGCAATCTGGAGCTGTAGCAGCTCTCCTCTCCAACTAACCTGCAGAAAAATAGCTGGCGGATACGTCAGGGTAAAATGTAATGGCGTCTACATATACAGTTGCTACATCGCCCCCAGCAAACAGCTAAGTGAGTTTACCGACATCCTCGACGAGATCAGCGTTGATGCACGAAACTGCTCCCCGGTGATTATAGCCGGAGATT
>JAWNNH010000046.1:0-429724 GCA_035043045.1 Hirtodrosophila alboralis
CCTGTGGTTTTACGGGCGGGCCCGTACCTAACGATATGCCTAGGCATTTAGGACGGGTACCCGTCCGCAACCTAGCTTTTTTCTATGTATTCTTCCTATGCCGTTTTACATGCAGATGTCATTGCGCGGACGTTGATGTCCGCTATGCAACCGTACGAAGTAGATCGCGGACCTGGCGTTCCGCAACCGCGCCAGCTAGGCCGCGGACTAGGCGTTCCCGCAACCGCGCCAGCTAGGTCGCGGACTAGGCGCTCCCGCAACCGCGCCAGCTAGGTCGCGGACTAGGCGTTTTCGCAACCGCGCCAGCTAGGTCGCGGACTAACTGTTTGCCACATAGGGCGGGCATAATTAAAAATAAATAAAATGAAAGTTATTATATTTATTTTTTTTTATTTTACTACTTATTGCTATTCATTATTGTTTCAAATCTTTTCTTCGGCGTATCACCCGCTTTTTTTTAAGCTGCATTGCCTTTCGCAAAAGGCTTTCAGGCGCCTCTTCCTCGCAGAAAGCCATCGACTCTGAAAATTAAATAAAAAGAAAAAAAGTTTTAGTGAATGACATTTTTTTTAGTTAGTTTTCATTTGTACTTACCGATTATGGAACTATAAAAGTGGCTGTGGCGGCAGAACGTCGTCGCGGCAGAGCGCTGTGGCGGCAGAACGTCGTCTCGGCAAGGCAAGTGGCGGCAGCGCTGCAATCTGTACATATAGAACAATATATATTAGTTAGTTAATAGTGTTAACTAACTATATATTTATTTATTAACACTTACATTAATTTACTTGGCGGCAGCAAATGCTGAACAAATTGGCGGCAAAGTCTCGGCAGAACGTTGTCTTGGCAGCGCATTTTGTACATATATGTTCATATGTATGTACGCACAACCAAATTGTAAACATAGGAAACAAGAAAATGTGAAATAGTTGGTTAGTGGGATTCAACTATATAAAATAGTTGCAATAAATACATTTAATAATACTTACATGGCTTTATAAAACACTTTTAACTTTAACACTTCGTGCGCGTGTAACAAGACGATTGCAAGTCAATGGCGATAAGTCTTGCAGATTTTACCGATTGCTGAGCGATTGCTAAAATTTCGTGCTCTCAATATTTTACCGATAACAGTGATCGAAGTTTGCAATGCACTTCTCTGCAACCGCTCGGTTGGGCCCGTGACCTAGCTTTTTCGGACGGGCCACAGCCTAGCTGGTACGAGCTGGACGTCCGCTCGAAAACCACAGGGCAGAGCGTGACACACGGATGCACACCAGCGAAAGGGAGAAGGCAATCCAAACGTTGCTGTGGTGGTGCTTCTTATGTGGTAAACGCAGCGAATATTCGGTTTGGAAATATTCAGATCCACTTACAAATGTATCTACATACATACATGTATGTATATGCATTTATGTATGTACATTGTACATACTACCTTAGTAAAATGGCTAAATATATGTAGAATGTATGTAAAAAAAATTGTTGAAACTTTACACTTACTATTAATTCATATATTCTTGAAACTACATATTGTATGTAATTAATACCGTTAGCTTATGAACATTCATATGCATGTACAAATTTGTCTTTTTATTTAATAAAATATGTATGCTATAGATTTGATTTTATGTATTCTAAATATTTATAGCAATAAAAATCCTAAAATTTGTAAACACCGCTTAAAATTTTCATTGTATGTACATACATACATACATATGTACATACATATTTAATTGTATATTAAGCTGTTTTCAAAAACCCTCGCCGCAAAATAAGGTTAAGCACGATTGCCACTTGTCGCACATAAAGTCGGTAGCGAAAACCCGTTATTCCACTTACTAAGAAAAGTATAGTTTAAAGACAAACAAGAAATATTAAAAAAAATTTGAATATTCATATTAATTACTAAATACACTATTATTTATTAAATTTACTAATTACTAATGAATGCAATAAATGATCCTTCGATGCGTCACAAAAAAATAAATACTTAATTCAAGGCTATAGAAAATATGGCGGCAATCTTTTTTTTACTATTTCTTAATACATATATATAATACATTGCCCACAATAGGAGCGTTGGATGGAAACATCAATATAAATGCAGTTTATTGATTTTGAAATTAGTTTTAATGAAAGTTTAATTAATAATATATTATATTATATATAATATTTGATTTAAATTTATGAATCATTTGTAATACATTTATCCGTGCTGAAATTGAGTTCGATCGCTGGTACATATAAATAAAGTCATTTTAAACATAAAAACTTGTGTATTTTGGCGTGATTAACGGAGTTATAAGAAAAAAATCAGATTTTTTTTTAGATATAATCATATTTGTGGCTTTATTTTGAAATTAAAACGCGTATTAATCCTTGCAAAAGCAGTTTATTTCTATATCAATTTCAGCTAGCCTTCGTGCCTCATTTGTTGACGCAAATCTCGCATCGTTATCTGTAATATATGTTAATATTAGAAAAAATGTTATTTCTGTTTTTGGCTATATCAACGATAATGTGAAGATTTGCTGTTAGATACATTTTTTTGTTGTAATTTACATGTACATAGATATGAAAATTATATCATTAATTACCTTTAAAATCATTTTGTTTGTAATTTTTACAATCAGCTTAAAAAGTCATTTAACTAATAACAAAGTCTTATAGAAATATAGAAGTATTATTAACATAACGGATTATATTAACGCAATTTCATAAGTAATCCGGTTTGGTTTATAAATAAATATAGTAGGTGGTTTTGGGATAGGTTTCAAGTTAGCAAACTGAAAGGACTATGGATATTTGGAGATGCGTAGAAACAATCTACGGATTAGATACAATTTTATTATTTAATGACTAAAATTTTAGAACGGCAATAGCGCCGAACACAATGCAATCGTGCCATTTAAATGGTATATAAATATCATGGTGTTCAGTTAGACATAAATGCGAATGCGGGCAGTATTGGGTTGATATCAATTCATATCTATATCTTCCAATCGTACAGGCTGCGTGTACGGTATAACCGACTTCTTGTTAACATCTCGTGAAAGCGCCTTTCGCATATCTATAAAGCAACACAAAGAATTCAATTAAATTAATTTATGAAACTTGTATCGAAATGTATTTGACTTGCCATATGCATCCTCGTCCTGATCACCGGAGTAGTACTCGAGTATAGTTCGGTATATAATATAGCCAAGATTCGTATACATGTTAATGGCGACCTTGTTGCTCTTTCTCACAAACAGATCCACAAAATAGGCACGTTTTCTGTAAATAATAAGTATAATCTTTGTTATAGATAACTAAAAAACAAAATAATTTTTCGAAATAATAGCTAAAGTTTTCCCAGAATTTGTTGGCGCTGTTTTAGTTCATTAAATTCCTTACTTTTCCGATACATCTTCAAGAAAGCTCATTAGCAGCGCCGCCAGGCCCAGTCGTCTGTAATCGGGTGAGACTGTAAGAGCCGTAACATGACCATGCCAATTATCCGAATGACCCTCAACCTTGCCCATAACTATAAAGGGAAAAAGTACAATTTAAATTGGCTTAAATTTTTTAGTTACATTGAGCAGCAATCGACAAATACTTACTGTAGCCCATAATATGACCGCTGGGTGATTCGGCTAGCTGAAAATATTCTGGCCATTTGGCCAGATATTGCGTGTAAAAGGAGAGTCCGTACGTTTCCGTTAGCGGGTCGAAATTTCTGATACAAGTACACGGATATAATTGCGTATTTATACAACATAATGACATATGCACTGGACTTACACATTGTTAAATTTAAAGAGATCATCACAGGTAAACGGGCGCAATGTAGTCATTTTTATAGAGAATCTACAAATTATCAGAAATAAATATCCGGTTGCACAATGTGGACACACTTTCTATTATCGATAACGCGCTATCGACAAGCTCACTTAAAACAGAGCACATGGTTGTATATTACACTTGGCACTTGGCATTTGTATGGCTTGACGTCACAATTGTAACAACAAACAAGTTATTTGACATTGTCGTTATTTATTAAGAAATGTTATAAGATGCATAAATTTATAAGATATATATAAGTAATGTATATACAGTAATAAAGTCAATAAAGTAAATAATCCTATATATTTATATAATTTTATATATGTGTACATATGAGAAGCTGACGTCATGCGCAGCGAGAGCTGACAAAATTGCAAAATTGTTAGCGCTATCTATTGCCTTGTTACGCTGCGAAATTTGGCAGCAGGAAAGTGTGCTACATGCAACAGCAATGGCAATTCATTTGCTGCGGGCGCGGCGTGTTTGGTGCGAACAATAGACACAGCAGTAAGCACCATCTCTCATGCATCATCTACGAGCGTGTATAAATTTATTTAATTTTTTTAATTCTTATGCTGCAACCCACATTTCAAACAGTGCGCAATTTTTAAGCCTCGCAAGCGTCGGGCGCAACAGTTGCCATTGCCATTGATATGAAGCCTGTCCCAGAAGCGCCAAGAGGCAAGCCACAGGACACTGGTAGGCTGATGCGCGAAGATTTTGATGGTGGTCCCGTAAGCATTGATGAAATCGAGACGGGCCTCTTTTTGGGTAAGTAAGAATATACACAAACGAAATGTATGTATGCATCAATTACAACTGCCAGCTGTTTGTTGTTGCACGTTGCAGGCAACCTGACGGCAGCTACGCACATGGAGACACTTAGATCCTTTAAGATAACGCACATACTGACGCTGGACTCGGTGCCGCTGCCGAAGCACATACTAGAGGCCAGCTTTTTGACCACAAAATACGTGCAGAGTAAGTATATACTTCGAATCATATATTATGTAGATTTAATTATAAAAAAAAAAACAAATGATATTTGTTCCACTTCAGATACAATGGTAAAATAATCTTTTTATAGAAATTTTGAGTTTTTAATAAAGAAAATACTCATACGATGATTTAGAAGAAAATTAAGGGTTTTATTCTAATAAAAAAATGGACGAACTTTTTCCTCAATGGATGGTGCATTATCAAACAATAAAAACAGCTGTATGTTCATGATTTATATTATGTATTATAAAAAATAATTAAAATTTTCTGAATATTTGACTTTTGAAAACGCCATTAGCTCGGTATTAACATCATTAACACACAAAGGATGTATCAACCAATTTTCATGATTGAAAGAGAAGATTTGTAGCTTTCCAACGTTTTAATAAATTCTCCTAGCTGTAACACTGTATAAATATATCTATGTGTATCTACTATATCTTGATTCTTTGGTTAAACTCATTTTCTAACTCTATTTATTACAGTTTCCGATATGCCACGCGAGGATATACTACAGCATCTGGAGGCTTGTGTGGACTTTATAGCGAAAGCACTGGACCAACAGACAAATGTGCTGGTACACTGGTAAGCCAAACAATATTCTTGCTTCTCTTCGCAATTTAAAACAATCTAAAATATGTGTGCCCACAGTTATTTTGGCGTTAGTCGCAGCTCATCGGCGGTTATTGCGTACATAATGAAGCGGCATAATCTGGATTACTTGCCAGCGTATGAGCAGGTGCGGGCCAAGCGTCGCTTTGTGCAACCGAATGTCGGCTTTGTATCACAGCTGAAACTGTATTGTCGCATGGGCTATAAAATTGATCCCAGCTATCAGCGCTATAAGATGCATCGCCTGCGCCTCGCTGGTGAACAGATGCGCAGGGCCAAGATACTGCCACAGAGCTTCCATAGTGTGGTACGTCCTGATCCGGATATAACACGCGAAAATCCCGAACCAAATGTATTTCGTTGTCGTCGCTGTCGTCGTGTGCTTGCCACAAAATCGCATGTGCTCGAGCATCGACCACGTAACACACAGACCACAGTGGATGTAGAGCTGCCAGCTACATCTGCTGCGGCAGCAGGCGCTGAGCCACGCCTGCTGGACCAGATATCGGAGCGCATACGCAAAAGTTCGCTGGGTTCGCCTAGTCACGACAGCGGCAGCGTTCAATGTCGCAGCCTGTTGTTTATAGAGCCCATCGCCTGGATGCATCGCATTATGCTCAATACCCAGGGCAGAATCTATTGTCCCAAATGCGAGCAAAAGCTGGGCAATTTTAGCTGGGTTAATGGTAAGGCGCTAACTACATATAATTACGAAATTATAATATATTCATTTATCATTTGCTTGCAGCCTGCCAATGTCCTTGTGGCGAGCGAATGACGCCCGCGTTTTATTTAATACCTTCCAAGGTGGAACTCTCCAAAGCCGTGCAGAATGTGCAGACAACGGTCTAAAAAATATAAAAAAAATATATTGTTGCTTGGCTAAACTCAAATAATTATAAATTATTGTAATTATGCGCAACAAAGAAATCTAATGTTATATGTATGTAGTTAGCAAATGAAATTCGCTAATGCTGATTTAATTATTTAAGTATTTGTTAAAAAATATACAGCGTGTATATATACATATATATATGTTCCAAGTGAAATCGATTTGTGCTGTTCCATAATATATGCATTTTGCATTTGCATTGCTTTTTGCATAATACACAAACACACATTCACACAAATTATTAACTAATATATTAACATATATGTATTTACATCATTTTGAAACACTTTTTGGAAAAGTATTTTGCGCATTGTTGTGTGTGGTCTAACCAAAAGCCACAAAAACCAAAAAAAAAATAAAAAATAAAAAAAGATATAGTTAAAATTAAATTAAACATTTTTCGGTGACAATATTTTAAATTTACATCAATTATAATTATGCTATAAATGTTGTATTTGTAATGTTAATAACAATTGTCAGCCAATCTTAAAAGATTATTTATGTTAAAATGTCGACCGGGTTCGTTAAATTGTGATGGTTATAAGTAAAGAATTGGGGAGAGAACAACAACTTAAGTATTTTAATTGTCATTAGTCTAAAAAGAGAAATATTCAAGAATAATAATATATGTATGATTGACATGATAAAAATTAATCATCATAATCAAAAGTCTACCAAATGTTACACAGCTATTATATAATATAGTAGTACGGCGATTCGACCAACTTCCGACCATATTTATTTTGGTTTAAATCGAAAGTTTAAGTTTGAAAGTTAAGATTTTTTTTGCAATCTTACCATACGTGTACAATGAGAAATAAGATAAACATTTGGGCGTACCTACTTAAGCCCTGAAGATGACGTTTTATCGGAAAATCATATTTTAGCTATACATTGTTATAACTTAACAATTTAGATGTCTACAAACAATATCTTTTTTGACGCATAAATTAGTTATTTATTATTTATATTTATGTATTTCCATTTTTTCTTTAATTTTTCCAAGTTTTTGAAGTCCAAATTTTGTAAAAATAGATGAAACAAAAATTTACGTTTTGTGTGGCATAAATTGTAATAATTCTGAAATTATTAACTGGAACACGTATATTGGCTTTGTTTTGGCTTATTGCATTTTTAAATTAGTTTTTTTTTTAAACGCGGGTTATGATCAAATATTTATGCACTAAAAGAATATATAAACCATAAACCATGGATTTTACTCAAAAAACCTGTAACAAGAAGTGCTTGAATTTTTTTTTTAGACTAATGTCATTTAAACCAAGATGGGGAGCAACAATATTTTTTGTAACTACCTGAGCTATTGGCCATTGTTAATGTTGTAAATGGTTTCTTTATATGTGTTTTATAAGGATAATAAAGATTTGCGAGCCCGTTAAAGTGACACTCTATCGATGTGCTTTGAGCTATGTATTTTAATGTAAATTGTATGTACGTGTATATTGAATGTAAAAATAAATCAAAAGTGAGTTTGTTTTTCCTATCAATATAAATCTTTTCAAGTCTTTTATTGCCTATAACTATGATTAAGTTAATCAAACGTTATCTGACGCCATGCCAAATGTTATGGCGATCGCACACACAAGGACCATCAAAAAGGCGCGAAAATCGCTGTTTAGCCACATTTGACTTTGACAAGACCATGATTATAGAGGATTCCTATACGGCAGTGGCAAAATTATTAAATCCGGATCTGCGCAATGCGCAGCTTAACAAGCTGATTAAACAGGGCGGCTGGATAGCATATATTGAGCAAGTGTTGCAATTGCTGCAGCAGCATCAACGCTTGAGTGCCACACGAATTGGACAACAGGTGCGTCGCTTGCCACCCATTCCAGGCATACTGCGCCTATTGCGTCAACTGAAAAATCAACCTGACATGGATATGTGCATATTGAGCGATGCCAATTGTTTTTTCATCAACGAATGGTTGGTGGCTCATGGTTTAGATAGCATGTTCAATGCCATATATACAAATCCGGCTAGCGTGCAGCCAAATGGACAGCTGCTGGTGGAACCATACGAACAGCAAACGTACTGCAATCAGTGTCCTAAGAATCTATGCAAAGGTGGCGTCATGAGACAGTTGCTGAACAACTGCAGCGTTAATTATAAGCGCATTATTTATGTTGGTGACAGTTGCAATGATTTATGTGCCATTCGCTGTTTACGTGCACACGACATCGCCTGCATACGTCGCGGACAGGAGCTCTATGATAAATTACCTGCACATCGACACGAGCTGAATTGTATAATACTTATTTGGCGTGATGGACATGAGCTGCAGGATCAGTTATTTGCAAGCAAGCTGCTATAATAGCTACAACTATTTAATTGTACTAAGCTATTTATATTGGTACTCAATATAAATATATATTTAAAAGCCGAAAAGAAAACCAATAAGTTAAACATAATTTTAATTAAATTCTTTTCAATTAAATTTTTTTAGTAATGAATAAAATTATAATTTCAATGTAATCTAGAAGATAAAATTTGTTGAAGGAAACAATCTCCATGGAATTTGATTCAAATTTAAGTTGGAAATATAGGAGAAAAGAGTATTCGGGGATTACATGGGGGAGTAAAACCAAAAAAAAAAAAACTTAAAATAAAAAAAAGTTATTTTCCAACATAAATTTATAGTTTGACATCTGACAATTTGAGAGCGCCTTCTCGCATGTCTCCATTATCATATAGAATTCAATAATATTTTCAGATACGTTTGTATTTGTAGAGATTCAATATTTGGTGGTAAGGCAAAATTATTAATGCTGCTGTTTTATTCGACTTATAAATATGTTTGTTTGTTTCGTTTCTTGTATGTTTATATATATATATATATATATGTATTTATATATATATATCTATTTTTATATGTATAATATTTCACTTATTGGACTTATTGCATAGAATTCAATGGAAAATTAGATTTTTACCAAGTGCAGTCTGCAAACTGCTTCGTTTAAGTAGACGAATTTCCTTAATTACATTACGATAAACTACGTAAGTTACGGTACTCTAATAAACGTTAAGATAATTACTTAACGTAAGCGTTGCCACTTTTTTGCGTACTCTTTTGTTTTAAAATTGTATTCGGTTTTTTTCTTTTAACTACATAATTCACACAGTTTTTATTAATTAATTTTGTTGTTTCTTGTGCTTAATCGTTTATAAATGTATATATATGTATATATAGATGTGTGTGTGTGTGTGAATATTAGCATAAATTACATGTATAATACATTCTTAAGTCTAATCATAGTTAATATTGTGGTTGTTGTCGCTGTTTATGTTTTCATTTTTGTTTGTTTGTTTAAAAACATCTCGATACTACAACAACAGCTGACTGACGACCAACAAAAAGACACTACTTATATATATTTACAATACATACATACATATGTACATATGCACGTTTGGATACAATACATATGTACACATGCATACATATGCATTTGCATTTTACGCTTAACTATATTACATGGCTAGCTTACATATTACAAAATAGTATTAGAAATAGATACAAGTTGACAAAAAAAAAATTTATATATATATATAATGCTGCCCGATTGACGCATATTTTTTATTGCATATTGTTATTTTTTTTCTTAATATTAGTATACGTATAGTACAGTATAACTACATTCATAGAGACATACATATTATTTTGTTTGATATTTGATTATTTCGACGTAACAAAAAACAAAAAAAAACACTTTTGTGGATGGTGTAGGGTTTACCGGGTGTGTGTGTGTGTGACTGATGAGGAACAGACAGAGAGAGAGATAGAGAGAGACGGCATATAATTAACAATTACAAACAATACGCAATTTACTGTAAATAGTTTCATTTAGTTTTTTTTTGCGCACAGCGTTGCCATAAATTTATCGATAATTGCTGTGGCGCTGACATAAAAGTTTGCACACAATTTAAAAAAAAAAAATTTAACTAAATGCGGCTAATGAACACGCTTTGTTTCGTGAGTGTGAAGTGTGTGTGTTTATACTTAAGCGCTAAATTAAATAATACAACTTAGATACTACACATAGATCTGCTCTTGATAGTTTCGTTTTTCATAGTTTTGTTTTTTTTTTTTGTCATGTGTTGTAAACATAATTAACATAATTTTTAGCAGTTTTATATATATAATTTTTGCCTTCTTAAGTAACATAATTATATAGGCATGGGCATAAAAGTATAGTTAGATTTATGCATATAAAACAATTAAAAAAAAACAAAAAAAAAATATTATTAAAGAGATATTAACATACGCCAAACCGTCGCATATAACATTATACAATTCATTTTACATTTTGTTTATGCTTTTGTTAATACTATGCACGTGTGTATGTGTGTGTGGGTGGTATGAGAGGTGCAGGGTGTGTTGGGTATGGGGAGGAGGGCGACACGCGACCCGCGCTTACTACAAATCCGTTAAAGTGCGCTTGGCACAATAACGTATAACCCCCACTCAGGCAACAACTGGCGGCGGTGCTATGCCAATTGTTGTTGAGTTGGAGTTGTTGTTGTTGTTATTATTATTGTTGTTGCTAGCGGCGGGCGGTGCTTGTGTGTTTGTTGTTGTTGTTATTGTCGCTGTTGCAGCAGCAGCAACAGCAACTGCAGCCGTATCATCATCACAGCTATTTCTATTAAAGCTGCTGCACTGCATCGTTGCAATATCCTGGCTTCTGTTTGCCGCAATTAGCTGCAGTCGTTTGCCTGCTATTGTCATTGTTGCGCCACCAACATTTGTCTCTGCTGCCAGCGGTGGCGCCATTAGCATTGCTGTTGTTGCCATTGTTGTTGTTGTTGTCGCTGCTAAGCTACAACTGTTGCTGCTGCTGTTGTTGCTACTGCTGCTGCAACTGCTGATGTTGCTGGCTCTTGGACTAAGTGCAGCAGCAGTTGTTGCTTCCACAGTGCCGCCATTGGCCTGCACGGGCGACTGCTGCTGCTGCAACTGGGCTAGATTTTGATTTAATGGTGAGGATTGCTGATTATTATTGTTGCTGCTGCTGCTGCTGCTGCTGGGAGTTGCTGGAGGAGTACGCTTGGTGGGCTTAGAGCGCGCACACGGCACACAAAGCATGGCGCAGTGTTCGCGTAGTTTGGTGATGTGATCGATACGATATTCGTTCATCCATTTAACCTTTTTGTGCTTAACAGGCCTAATGCTCTTATCTCCTCCTACTCCTCCCCCTACGCTGCCATTGGGTGACAAGAGTATTGACGTTGGCTGCCCCTCTGGCCGTGTGGCGCCACATCGCATGCATATCGAGCAACGCTCACAGCTCCAGCGACCTAAAATAAAAACAGATCACAAAATTAATTAGCATTTCTATATGAAACAGAGAATTTAAAAGCATTTTCTATTATACGCACCATCGGGCACCGATTTGACACCCAAACAATAAATGTGATAGCCACGATCGCATTGCTCACAGTATAGCATCTTGCCGGGAATCTGACTTTTTCTACATTTAATGCAACATTTGCACTCCGCACACTGCCAGTTGTAATTGCGTACACGGGCGACCATTCGCTGTGGCATTTCAATGCAACTTGGATGCACTGTAAATGTAAAGGAAAAATAACAATTTATTTTTTTTTGATTTTTGATTAAGCTAAGGAAAAATAAACGCTTTAAAAACTCAGGAAAACTAGGCTTACCTTTGCGTCGGCAGCTATAGCAGCGTATAAAGGCCTCAGGCATATTTTTAGCATTGCGATGTTGACTGCGCAGGCAGACACCGCAATTGGCAGCAGACAGTCTGGCATCCTGTTGCCGCTTCTGTTCAGGATCATTGTTGTTGGAGTTAATGGAGCTACTGCTGCTGGTGCTGCTGCTGCGACTACTGTGGCTGCTGGCGCTGCTGCTGCTGCTGTTGTCGCTATCACCATCGCTGTCCTGAAATAAATTAAATAACCAAGAATAAGTTTAGTAATATGCGAATATTTAAAAACATTGAACACTTACAGATTCGTTGCTGCTGGCTTCGCTGCTGCTGCTGGCATCGCTGGAGGAGGAAACGCTGGAGATATTCGCTGGGGGATCATTGCCGCGCAGACGCGAACGTTGACTGCGACGCACAGATGCTGTCATCAACGGCTTTGTTTGCTCCCCCTTCACGGCGTCAATCAGTAGCTGCGTTTGTTGCAACTGCGTTTGAGGCTTGTCCAGTGCTGTGTTTAACGGAAAGGCTCTAAAATATAAAAGAAATAAATATTTGTTAGTTTATATTCAATTATATTTAATTCTATATATTCATGTCACCTTAGCTCGGCGGAAGTTAGCTGGCGATAACTGGACGTAAACTGGCCGGGCACCAGGGCCAGCGGATAGGCATAATCGGGACATTGATAGGCCGCATCATAGACACGCGGTTTCAGCAGATTGGGTGGCGCTGGTATATTCTCTGCCTGGGCTGCCGACAGCACCGCATTCGCAATGGAACGATGCACAAGGGTTGAACTGGGCGCCGTTCGTGGCACTGGCAGATTCAGGGTGAACGTTTGCAGATCCAAACACGCCACACGCTCCTCCTTGCGCCTAAAAAGGTTCAAACAAATTAAAGTTAGTTTTAGCTTATATACCATATATATATTTATTTTTACTTACGTCTTATTAAAGTAGACATTCCATTTGCTGGTTGAGAGCATTGCACGATCGCGTGCCTGCAGACCGCGTCCATTGCTGACGGTGAGTCCAAGGGCCTTCTGTTTGGCTTCAATGTCGCGCAAATGCTTTTGGCGTATGTACTCCTTGTACTCCTCGTATTTATCATAGAAATCTGTATACATAATGTCCAGTATGTCGGAGGCCCAAACAGCTGTGATGCCCAAATCGCACATCTTTTCGCTGACAAGTCCTTTCTCCTGGAGCCAATTGCGTTCCTCCATATCGACAGCACGACGTGGCAGATCTGGATATTTGCGCTTAAAACTGGTAATGCCCAAATAGAGAGCCACCTGCTCCTGAATCATGAACGTATCCCGATTCTTGGACGGGCAACAGCCCTTGGGTGGTGGCCAATCATATTCCGCTATGCTAGATGCATTAAAGTCCGTGCTGAAAATAAAATACGTTATAGATCGATTAGTAATAGATCGATTTTTTTGGTTTTTTAAAAACTCACTCTTCAGCCACACAAATTTCCATTTTCTTTTTCTTTGGACGTTTCATCGCCGAACCAATAATTGTATCCACAGATTGACCCTGATTCGAATCCATCAAACTGATGCTGCTCACCATGGATGACTGTGATTCTTCGTTATTAAGGAAATCAGGTTGTCTAAATAAATTGGAATAATTTGTAACGAGTCATTATTAACGTTTAAAGTTTAAGTAACGAGTTCTTCAAGTTTCAAATTTGAGAGTTAATGAAGGAGTTAGAACTGATATTTATTAAAGTCCTAAAACAAATGAAATATATGTTTTACTATAAAATTAAATAAGTTATAATAAAATTTGTAATTGCTGTATTTACCAATTATTATTGGTAATGCATTTAAAAATGTGTTTTTTTTTTTTCGTTTTCTTCAGTTATTTTAGCATTTAAGAAGAACGATTTTTTAGTATCATATGTAATACCAAAAATTATGTATTGCAGTACTGTTTTTTTTTAATATTATTGCTAAATATTTATAAAAAAATTTTTGTAATAGTTTTGTAAAAATTTCAAAAATTTTAAAATGAAAAACTTACTTTTGTGGCGTTAGAGGCGGTTCCATGCTCGTCACCGATTGATTGCTGTTGTTTAGATCGGCGCTCATACGTGTGTCCTCCTCAAATACCTGCGGCGACTGCAAACATCAACAAACATTATAGTTTTTTGTTTTTTTGTTTTTCAAATATTTGCATTAGTTTCGAATTCTGATTCTGACACTGATGCTCTGCCGGCAGCGTTAGCATTCCACCAGCAAAGAGCAAAAGAGAGCAGCTCAACAATTTAAGAGAGCGCAACGTGATAGCATTGCCAGCTTTAAAAAAAAAAAGTGTTTTGTGGGGAAGCGCTAAAGAGCGTACACGGCAGAGAGCAGCAAGCAGCAAGCGACGCAGCAGGTGTGGTGAGAAGCTGACTGGCTTAGCTTGTGCCGCTGCCTTGCGACGTAGCAGAGAGCATGGGCAAAAAAAAAAAAACTGCAGCTGATTAAATCCACCAGGTGAAGAGACAACAACGAAAACGCCGCTGCCTGCTGCTCTGCTGACTGCGGTCGCGTGCATTTGTTGTTATTATTATTGTTGTAATTGTATGCGTTTTTGGTAGCAGTTGGCAATGAATGTAGCGCGCGCGCCTTTGATTTTAATTACGACACACAATACTATTTAACTAGCTCAGCGTATTTGCCATGCCTCTATGTATGCGAGTGGGCGTCTACGTGTGTGTGCATGTGTGTGTGTGTGTGTGTGTATGTGTATGAAGGTGTGCTTCTATGTATTAGTATTTGAGCAACATTTACGTAACGAAACATAAACAAGATGCAATGGGAATACAATGAAAAATTGTGAATTAATGCATAAAGGGAAGAGCGCAGCAAAATGTCAAAACACACACACACACACATACAGAGAGAGGCATAGACAGTGCGGCATCTTTTGAATGAATCACACCAATAAGAAGCATTAAAAGCAAAAAGCTTTGCAATTGTCCGCACGCATGTCGAATTGCAAATACCCTAACCCACAGTCTTTGTGCGACAACATTGAATTTATTTTGGATTTTCTTTGTCGGATATTGCCAAAAAATGATGGCAAAAAAAATTGCATATAACTATGAGTTAGGGGTTTTTTTTTTTTGGTATTCTCGCGGCTACACACGTGACATTTGTTACGGGCTATTTATGGATACTCATAATGGTTATGCACGTGAAATCTGTAGATGACAGGTGACATGACATGTCAAAAAAATGCAAATCAAAGGATAAAAAAAAACTCAGTTTTTTTTTTTTGCTTGGTTTGATATTTAAATAGCGCTTGTAGTAGTTACTGAATTTTGGTCCTAAGATATTACAAACACAACTTGAAATTTTATTTTACGATGTATTATAATTTTTAAAATACTACAACATGTATAAAAAATTTTAATATACAATATAGAAATTAAAAATTACAAATATTTCAAGTGTAAATTGTATTTATACGAAAAATTTGAAAATTTAAGGAAACAATATATTTAATATATAATAATATATATTTTAATGATATATTCCAATATTCCACGAACCTGTCTACTGAATTTCATTAAAACTAATTAAAATATTATCCATATCTAATCAGCATTTGCTCTCTGTCTATAATTTATAATAATTATTTTTAATCTAATAATAATCGTAACATTTCTTATGAAAAAAATATTATTTCACGAGAAAATGCTATTAAAGTTAACTACAAAGAGTCTGCTAGAAATTGTTTAAAATAATAAAAGATTTAAATATTATTTTTTTTTATAAATTATTCAATAACAATGTTTATTTATTAACATTTAATGTTGCATTTATGGTGAAAATTTCTGTGTTCCCTAACTCGTGTGGTGAAAAACTACATATTTTGCAATTTATCGATATTAACGCAGCAAATATCGATATTGCCAATATTTTTAAATGTCGCTCTCAATATTTTATGCTCATATTATCGATATGCTTGCAATATTTAGCAGACAAATTTCGTTTAAACTCACCGGACTGAATAGACCCTTAAGCCGCTCCGGATCGGGCTGATGCTTCAATCCGCCCACACAACGTGGTCGACTCAGTGCAATGGCCTTGGCAACGGCACTGGCGCCTCGACTCATGCGCGGCACACGCGGTTGTGTGGCATTTGTTGTGCTGTTGCGACTCGAACCGCTGCCGCTGCGTGCTAAACCAGCACCGCCGCCCCTAGAGCCACGACCACGTCCGCGTCCACGCGTTGGAGTTGTTGTTGGCGTCATTGTGCTGCCGCCAAAGGCGCCCAATATGTTGCCCTGTGCTGAGGAATCATCATCTGCAAAAACAAACACAAATATCGAATATTAAATATTGTATATATATATGAGTGTATTAGCAGTGTATATATTTAGGGCTGTGTGCACGCTCTCTCTTACCGCCTGAATGATCCGGTGCACTGTAGTTATCCTCGTCAAGGGAATCATGCTGACTGCCGCCACTGATGCTGGAACTGTTGGTGTTGCTGTTGATGTTGCTGTTGTTGTTGTTGCGTAGCTGCTGTGTGGCCATAATTGATGAGAAATCATTTGGTTGAAATATAACATCTGGCAGTGGATCCGATGATGATAATATTGTTGTGGGCGGCAGCATGGAGCAATTGCTACTGCTGCTGCCGGCAACAGTTGCTGCTGTTGCGATTGTTGTTGTTGCAGCTGCTGCTGCTGTTGTTGTGGCGCTGCCATTGCTGGTTGATGATGAGGATGAGCACATGGTTAAATCAATTTGTGCTGCCAAAGCATAAGCCATGCTATTATTGTTATTATTGCTATTGTTATTTGTCTCCCCCCTCGACGTGTCCATATTCTGGTCGTTGGCAACAACATATTCGGGCATTATCATAGCAGCAGCTGCTGCCGCCGCTGCTGCTGCTTTGCTTTGACGCTTGCGCGTTGCCTTCACTGGTGTGGGTGTTGCTGCTGCTGCTGCTGCTGTTGGTGTTGCTGTACTGCGTCGCGTTGCACGCAATTGTCGATGCTCGTTGCGACGTGGCGTCATCATTTCTGCCATCGCCATCAGCCGTATATGATTATTGTGCTCGGCCTGTGCGTTCATTGAGTTGTCCAGATGCTCGGCCGGCTGCTCCGCACTGACCATATCAATGGCCAGACGCTTGCGCAGCAGCTGCACTCGTCGCGATTTCACCGCACTGTCCGCTGTTGCATCAAGGAATGCTGCTGTTGCAATTGCTGCAGCTGCTGCCGATGCTGGTGTTGCTGGCGTTGCATCGTTTGCATTGCGTTTGGGACGTCCACGTCGCTTGGCCGTTAAGAGAGGCGTTACTGTAGTTCCACCAGCTGCTTTTCTATCCAACTCTAGCTGTTCATCAAGGGCTGCAACTGTTGCTGCTGCTGCTGCTGATAGACGCTCCTCGACCAACAGCAACATACCATTGCTTAGCTCATCCTCGACTTCTTGCAGCCGTGATAGTTGTTGTGCCTCCTCCAGATCTGTGTTGAGTATGCGCTCATGTTTCTGTTTACGACTGCGATGCGCTGGTTGTTGTTGTTGCTGCTGTTGTTGTTGCTGGTGTTGCTGATGTGCAGTTGCTGCTGTCGCTGTTTCATTGCTGTAATTGTGCGTCTGCTGATCATTTTCATTGTTGTCCAGGCGCCGCTGTTTACTCGGTGGCCACTGCAATTAAAAAAGAGTTATTAATAAAATAATTAAAATTGTTATTAAAATATTTATTAAAACATGTAAATTTTAAGACAAGACTGCGACTAAGAAACATACAAAAGTTGCAAAAATATTGATGCAACAATTTAGCTAATAATGCTGAATATTTATAAAAAAAAAATCAATTCAACACGATACATAATTTTACAATTCTGCATAAATGCGTTTAATTTAAGATTATTTGTATATTTGTAAATGTAAATCCAAGTGTAAAAATTAGCTCTCTTATTTAAAGGTTATTTAAACGGATTAACTAACGTTTTAAGATCAAAAGGAGTATTCAATAACGCCAAAAAATTAAATGAAAAAAGTTATGAAGGCTATAGTCAAGTATACTCGAGAAATTGTAAAACTTATATTTTCGGGAAATTTTAATTAATTATAAAAAGACACTGTCGAAAATATTATTAGTGAAAATTTAAGAAAAAAGTATTTTAAATCTCTCTAAAAAAATGTGTATTTTTTAGTGTTCTGTAAAAATTGTCGGGAAAATTTAATTAATTATGAAAAGCTAAAGCTGAAAATATTCTGTTTTTAAGAGGGAAAATCTTGAAACAATTGTATTTTTTAGTGTTTTGTAAGGAAAGAAAATAATATACTTAAATATTTTTATACAAATAATGAAAGATATATATCTGGATTTAGGCTATATAGTCACATCTTGACTTTCTTCGCTTTTGCAAGTTTTTTGTTCGTTGTTTCATATTATAAATGCTTTAATTTCGAAAATTTCTATGTTATATTTGAAAACTGCAATTTAAAAGCGTTTCTAAAACATATTTCACAATTAAAAATCTAAACTAAATACACTTTTACAACTGCTTTGTCGCAATCTTGTCCGATTGTTTTTTTTATTGTTATTTTTTATAAATTTATAGTTTACTTTACTTACAGCACTGGGAGATTCAACATTTGCTTCGGGCTGATGATGTTGATGCTGCTGTCGCTTCAAATGATTCTCATTATTGTTTAGCTGCTGTTGCTGTTGATTGTCTGATTTGTGATTCAGATTCAAGTTAAGATTTAGATTCATATGGTTCACATGATTGGTGAGCGGTGGAGGAGGCGGCGTTGTCGTCGTCGTCGTTGTTGTTGTCGTCGTCTCTGTATCCGTCTCCGGCTCATAGGCACTTTGCAGATAGGGCATCAACTGTGGACTGCCCTCGGGCGTGTCCAGAATCTCAATGGAATCGATAATGGGTTGATTAACAGTAGCAGCTGTAGCAGCGGCAACTGTTGCTGCTACTGTTGTCTCTTTAGCAGCAGCTGCAGCAGTTGCACCATTGGCCATTAGACGTTCAGTTAATTGAGGATATTTTGATGCAGTTGTTGAATTGTTGCTGGTAAAGTTCTTTGCCGGCGCCGTTAGCTGACTGAGCAGTATATTGGATGAGTTTGAATTTGAGACGGCGACGGCGACGGGATGGCTGCTGCTGCCATTGCCAGTTGCAGTTGGAATTCCAACTGCTGCTGCTGCCGCCACTTGCATGCGCAGACAATCGATCAGCCTATTTGTTGTTGTTGTTGTTGCTGCTCCTACTCCTTCTTCTCCTCCTGTATGCGCTGGCGATGAACCTGGCGATGGTGATGATGTTAAATCAACCATATCAACAATATTATGTTGCTGTTGTTGCTGTGCAATGCCATTGCTACACGCTGCTGTTGCTGCTGCTGCTGTTGGCGGCAAATTGTGAAACATTTTTGGATCATGCTCCTTGGAAAGCGCATCATCAATGTCCATATCATCGGAATTGCGACGCATATCATCCGTTTCTGGCTCATGGACAACTCTAGCTGTTGCTGCTGCTGCCGCTGCATCTGCAAAGCCACAAAACTCTTGTTGACTATTGTTGCTGTTGCTATTGCTGTTACTGCTGCTGCTGCTGCTGCTATTCGATTCACCGCCATTTGTTAGCGTCACCAGCTTAGAGGTTGTCGTTGTCGTCGTCGTCGTATTCGTCATCAGCTTCTCCTCGAGAACAGCGCGCACTTTGTGCTTGGGCGAACATAGATTTTTAATGGTTAATTTAAGCAGCGGCTGTTGTTGCTGCTGTTGCTGTTCGCTGGTGCAATTGCTTGTTTTGATTGTCAGCTTGGGCACCAATTGTTGCTGTTGCTGTTGCTCCTGCTGTTGCAGCTGCAGCTCATCCTCCAGCTCAATGGACTTGGTCTTAATGGTTAGCTTGGGTATAGGCATATATTGTGCATTATTTTTATTATCATGCGACATAATAACCGTGTGCTGTTGCTGCTGTTGTTGTTGATCCTGTTGCTGTCCCGAGCTTGTTTTGATGGTTAACTTTGGTATTTGTTGATGTTGCTGCTGCTGTTGTTGTGTTTGCTCCTCGCTGCTTATGCAACTGCTGCCCGCGTGCGTCGTTTTAATCATCAATTTGGGCACCGTGGGCATCTGTTGCTGCTCTGAGCAGCCTGTTGATGAGGAGGAGCATGCGGATGAGCTGGATGCTGCCGATGCTGGCGATAAACTGCAGCTAATTAGCTGCGTCTCACTGCCATTATTGCCATCCAATTTTGTTGTCTTGATTGTTAATTTTGGCAATGCACCAATCGCTCCGCCAACACTAACAGACTTTAAGGGGCTATTACAATTGCTAGACGACTCATTTAATCCTGCTCCACCTCCACCTCCTCCTCCACCCGCATCGGGCATCTTAATAATTAATTTGGGCACCACACTACTAACCCGTTCCTCATTGGCGGCCCGTATCGTCAGCTTTGGCACAATATGCGGCAGCTGCTCCTCATCGGCGCCTGAGGATGATGAACAGGACGATGATGATGCATCCGAATTGACAGCAGCAGCATCATGCGGCTTAATGGGTCTTATCGTTATCTTGGGCACAATACCCTGTACCTGAACCTGACCTTGTGCCTGCCCAGATGACGATTGCGATGATGTGGGTAATTGTGTGGCCAATTGAATACGCAGTGGCTCCACTCGTCGCTCATCGTTGTTAATCGCCAGAGATTCACTTGCAGTATTGCTACTGCTGCTGCTGCTGCTGCTGTTGCCGTGCTTGGACAGTTTTAATATAATTTTATGATTGCTGCTGTTGGTGACGACGCCGCCGCCGCCGCCGCCAGTGCTGCTGCTGCTGCTGCTATTGTTCTCCTCACCATTAACATCTAGCGCTGTTGCGGCCATTGCTGTGAATGTTGCTGCTTCGCTTGTTGTTGCTGCTGTCGCAACTGTTGTTGCTGCCGCTGCGATTGCTCCAGTGCTGTTGCTGCTGCTGCTATTTGGCAGCTGCGCATCGTCGCGCAGTCTATGCTGCGGCGGCGATGCTGTGGTGCTGGTTATATGACCCACAGGCTGCTGTTGCTGCTGTTGTTGTTGATGCTGCTGCTGCTGTTGTTGTTGTTGCTGGTTTTGGCGCTGCGTTGTTGCTGCTGGCGACACATTCAATTGATGTTGCTGCTGCTGCTGCGCCGACGACGTTGGCGGCGGCTGCTGCTGCTGTTGTTGTTGCTGTGCCGGCGATGATGTTGAGCTAACTTCCTGCTGCTCCTCTTCCTCCTGCTGCTGCTGTTGGCTGCTGTTTGTTGTTGTTGTTGTCGTCGTTATGGCTGCCTTGCAGTTGGAACTAATGCTGGAATTTGAATTGGAACTAGAGCGTGGACTGGAGCTCGAACTGTTGCTGGTATTGCTATTGGAGCTATTGGAGCAGTGTGGCGCTGCTGCCAGGTTAACTGAAGACGATGTTGCTGCTACCTGTACCTGCTGCTGGCGTAAATCATTCATTGCTTTTTCTCTTTATCCACAATGCAGATTTGCAGTTGTTTTTGCCTATAAAAAATGAAATAATAAAAGAGAATGATTAGTTTAAATGGATAATTTGTTAAATGATGTCTATATTAGTGCAGTAAATTAATTGCAATTTGTTTAAACCAATAAACATCTTTGCACATTTGTTTTTCTAAAATACAATAAAGCAAAATAAGCAACAAATATTTGAAGACAATGTTGAAATGATCAACAATAAACATTAACATAAATATTGTTTTTTTTTTTTTGCGTGATTTCATTTATTGAGCGCTGAATCCATACTTTAAAATGATATCTTAACAACACAGATAAATTGATAAAGTCTAATTCTGCTATAAATATAGGTAAATTGATATAAAGCGCTTGAAAAATTTAAAACATTTTATTTTGTTTTTTTTGTTAAATAAAAACAAAACCCACAAAATATTTAACCACGTGTATTAGCTCTCTGCATGCATACTATATTTAATTTAATGATATACCACATTTCGTTATTTCAAGTCGTAAATAAATATATTTATTTTATGGTCTATTACATTGAGTAATCCTAAACATATATTTTATGCTCAATTGCATTTAGTACCCCTAACACTGACGTTTGTATTATCGATATAGCGCGCTTTAACTATCGATAAGTTTGTAACCCTTGTGTCAGAAGAGCAGCTAAAATAAAAATTAAAAGAGAGAAAAAGTTTTCTGTTATGATCAACAACAACTTTTGCTCTCTTTCTATTTTTGCTCGCTTGTTTTTAAGAGAACCAAAGAGAAAAAGAGAAAATTCGACTGAAATGCATTTATTTATATATATTTGCACCTTAATATTCATACAAATTTATAACTAAACTGTTTAATTGAAAATATCTGATTGGAATTTATTTAATGCTGTGAATTGTAATTTTAATAACAAATATTTATTATTATTGAAAATCATTCATTCATTTCGCTCATTTTATTATTATAATATTACTACACTTATTAAACAATGCACACAGATGAAATCAAATATTACTTTTCAATTGCAAGCTCTTTATTGTGGCTAATAAGTATTGTTTGATGCTGCCATTTGCATATAATTCATGGCAATTTTATTTTCATTGCAAATAAATTATTTGCAATTATTTTAAATAATTAAAATGTAACTCAAATGTTGAAAACTGCACGACATGTTTATATAGCTTGGCATGAACATACAAAAGTTATAAACTTAACGTTCACGTTACTATGTAAAATTTTTGTATGAATTTTTTTAATGTCGTTTTTTGAAGTAATTGAGCTATAAATATTTTAACTTCAAACTCCATATTTATATGCAATATTTTGACGAAAAATATTAAACATAAATATAAAATACTCTGACCATATTTTGAACAATCTGGCAAGGCTGTTTCAACACCAGAGTTGCCAAATGGCCCCTTTTTGTTCGAAAATTATTTTTATTAAAATCTATTATAATAAAAATGTAATGAAATATATAACATATTCACAACAATGTGCAATTACATCGAATCAATAATATTTGAAATTGTGATCGAGTTTAATAGAATTAAATGATATTTATCGGATCGTGCTTATCATCGGTATATAAATACTAAAATATACTGATAAATACTCAAAAAAACAATTATTAATATACTTAAATTAAGCGTACATTTTATTTATTTTGTATAAACGAAAAACTCCAAAAAATAATTTCAAGTGCAGCACGCATTATTGGATAAAGTTAATGTACATTTTTAAATTTTTAAAATATGCTACATACTATGGTCGAAAAAAATATTTTGATAGGCAATTCACTTGAAAATTTTGAAGAAAAAAAATCATGATAGTCGAGATGATGCTCTTTATTGAAAAATTAGCGACTTTTTTAATAATTGTTAAAAAATTATTATCAAATCAATTTAAATAATATTCTATCTCTTTTCTGTTTTTTTTTTTATTTTAAATTTTTTCCTTTTTCTGTGCCCATTAAAACTGGTTAAAAGGCAGTCAGAAAGCCTTATTTATTTATTTTCAACTATATATTATTTATTAGAAAGTAGGCTTCCCTTTTACCCCTTCCAGATCATTGTTTCTAAAAGTTTTAAATTTCAAATTATTCTTTCTACTTCTTCTTTCTTTTAAATTTGTTTTGCTGCATATTTCAAAACGTCACATGTAGAGATATATAGTAAAAAATTGTTAAAAAAAAAATCTAATAAATTTGTTGTAATATTAAGAAAAGGTATATATGCTGGTGCTATCGCTACTTGCGCCAATTTGGCATCCAATGCGAGATCATTTGAGTTTGGACGTATACGGGGCACTAATCTAATGCTGATGCCGCTTCCAGTCGGCAGGGGTCGCTTTGGGGCCATGGAGCACTTCATAATGGGCCTGGCCGGCGCTTGGCTGCTGCTTCGTGTCATTTACTTTAACCTGAATAAGCCTAGCTGCTCCGATAGCAGAAAAAAGAAACGTTTATCGATTATTGTTACTGAGGTTGATAATACACCAGCTGAACCAATCGAAATCGATCATCAATCATCGAATACGAGTGCTGTGTCTTATAAGGAGTTCAATGCAAATTGTGAGAAGGATAAATTAGGCAATAATGTAGAATGTATCTACATGAATGAGGAACTTTGCTATTGTGGCAGTCATGAAAGTGTTAAAAATTATAAACCAATGTTTAGTTTTACTCGTCGTCAGTTGGACAATTTATTGCGACTTGAACGGAATGAATATAAAGATTATGTGGACAATCAAACTGAAACTATAACTGATCAATTGGATGGTTACCAGTAGCAATAAAGTTTAAACAAATAGTTACAACAAATAATTAAGACAAACCTCATCAGCACACGAAAGAAATGTGAAAAAATATGCTTGTTTACACATATATATATATATGTATATATATGCACATACACATGTGCGTGTCTGTGTGCGTGCGTTTTATGTGTCTTCGTTTTGTTTAAAAGACAGGGAAAGTGGAAGGGCAATAAGACGAAAGAAATAACAAAATGCAAGTGCAGCAGCAGCCAAAAGCCAAAAGGAGAACGAACTCAGAACACACAACACAGACATACACACACACATATACACGCTTTAACACACAAACACTCGCACACATACATACATACATTTAATAGGCAATGCAACAACTACAAAAACATTCAAAATTCATTTTTGTCTTGCAACAAGGATCTCAATAGGAATTATATTTTTGATTAGCCATAAATAAGCATTTAAATTAAATAAATATTATTATGTATATAGGCACTTTAAAAGCTTTCGCTCTCGCTCTTCTCTCTTTTTTTGCACTTTTGTGTGCGTGTGTAAGTGCACAGTTAGTTCAACAACAACAACAAATGTACCGCCCCTGTACATAAATGCAATCACATGCGTACATCATCACGTATGTATGTACATATTAATGAATGTACATACTTAACAAGATTTGTTTTGTTTTCATTTTCTTATTTCTCCACTTGCTGCTATCGTAAATAATAGTAACAGTAACCAAAGCTTTAAACGGGAAGCTCACAAACAACAAACACACACACACACACACACACACACACAGGAAGCGAAACAATAAACAAACGAAAAACGCAAATAATACTTGTAGCCAAAAATAATTATCAGATTACACACGCTGTAAAATCATATTTAATCGAGCAAATTCAGTAATTAATTTAAACACAAATTTGCTTGTTTGCTAGAATTTAGGCTCAAAAAAAAAATGCCGCGTAAACACAGTAACGCACCACGAAAAGGGGCAATAGCAAGGGTAGGAGTCTGCAAAAACAGCAGCAGCAGCGCAGCAACAACGTCGTCGTTGTTAATAATATGCTGCGTAAGCGTGGAAACATGCGCGGCACACAGCTGTCTGTCGGTAGCAGCAGAAATTGAGAAAACCGCGCCACATTGGTACGCACTACTACAACAACAATAACAATGACAACGGCAGCGCTGCGCTGCCATGTGGTGTGTATGTTGGCAACACTGTGCAATTCACCATGGGCCCGAGGCTGAAATTCACCACCGCGCACACAGTCACACAAATACACACACACATACACCAATACCAGCATGAAAGGCAATCGCCCGTGCCGCTGCATGGAGAAAAATACATATGTACATACATATGTATGTACATTATACATGCATTTGCATCAACGACCCCCGCGAGACTGTGGCGACGACACACTGCTTACAACAAAAATGTCAGCGGCAGAGCCAACAACAAATGCATGGCTTGCGCGCGTATGGCAATGCAAAAAGAAAACCATAAAAAATAGGGAAAAAAAGGCTACTACACAGCCGAAAGACGCCGAAAACTGACCCAACAACAACAACAGCAGGCAGGCAATAAACTCACCATGCGGCAAAACGTCAGACAAAAGAAGATGGAGTAGAAGTTGAGCGCCTTCTCTTTGCATGCAATTCGCGTGTATAATGGTGTGCGCGTGTCTTTGTCGGTGTGTTAAGACAAGAAACATGTTTTGTTTTTATTTGCACACTTTGTAAACATTTCGTTGCACTTTTTCGGATTATTTATTTAATATACTAAAAAAAACATTGTCGTACATATTGACTGAGACTGTAGTCGGTACAAATTACACACATAGACGCACACACACAAACATATAGACTACACACACATAGCACACATACATCCACAAGCGCAGCGCTCGGTTGTCCCACTTTCCGTGTATTGGTTTCGTACACTTTTCCACGCACTTTTTAACGATTGAGCAGCAGACGACGACGCATAACTTTGTTATAAAAAATATATCGGTAATTGTAAACTGTTTAATTGCCCGAACATCATACTCTTAGTGATTCGGCGCGCACCTATCATTTTAACAATTCATTATTAAATGTATGCGCTGCTCACTGTCTGCCAGTGTTTTTTCTTTTTCGCTTGGAATATAACACTACCGTACTCGTCACGACAAAATGGAAATGAAAATGTAGGGATGCTGATATTATATCGATACATCGATATCTCGATACTTTGAAATAATTATTAACGATATTTTGCCATGTATACGACGGTCGATGCCGAGCTTTTTAGGGCTTTTTTAAATATATACTTGAAAATAAATAAAAACTAAATTATTTTATGCAAGTCTTTGATTACTTATTACATATTCTTTAAATAAAAGTAAGTCTATTAATTATTTTAATAACATCAATTATAACCCGATCTTGAAAATAAAATTACTGAGCACATATCGATAGCATTCAACAGTCTCTAAACCAGTGCTGCCAGTTTAATCATTTTTTCGAACAGATCTGTCTGTTTCTGAAATGTCGGCCGGAGAAGTTGGGAAACGTAAACATATTTGATTCGCAGATTCTTTTTTGTTTAAAAAATGTGGTCAATATAAGTATTAAAGTCAATATAATAGAGCTCTGCTTTTTAACCTTGAATTATATCGGTTTGAGTTATAGATTGTGTGAAATCGAATTTGGATGAGATACATATGAATTTATTTTAAAACAATAATACCTACAACTACATTTTCGATAAATCATAATTATATGAGCTATTTACAAAAAAATGTTTTCATATACTATTTAATTAAATTAAATTATAATTTAGGGAAGAAAAAACTATTTATTTTGTTTGCTATTAATATAAATTTCATTTTAGACCTTTGCAATAATTTCTTTTGTCGATAGTTGACAGCATTGATTTAAATGACAAGTTGGCAGAACCTTAAAATACGACTACCACCCCGACAATGTGACGACCCTGCCAGAAGTTTCTCAAAAACACAACGGATGGCAACGCTTTTAAAGCTACTGTCAAAGTTTCCCAAAGCTACAACTGAAATACATACATACAAAATCAAAACTCAACTTGGCATTGTCCACCAGTGGGCAACTGTCTCTGCATTGGCATACGGACATTGTGAAGTGCAACTGCAGCAGCGCAGAAAGATGGCAACCACCAGTACAGCCGTCTTCGCCAGTGCTTGCGGCCTTGGCAAGCAGCAGCGTCGTCGTTTGGCCGCCTTTGATTTTGATCATACAATTGTATCGCAAAATACGGATACTGTGGTCCGTGATATGCTGCCCAATGAGCTGGTCAATTCACGAACACTCAATGAGCTAATGGAGAACGATTGCTGGACCGAATATATGGCCGAAGTGTTTCGTTTGCTTCATGCGCAACAAGTTCCAGAATCGCGCATACGCGATACAATACGTTGTATACCGGAGGTGCCGGGATTCGTGCGTCTTATCAAACATTTGCAAAAGAAACTCAATTTTGATTTGATTATCATCAGTGATTCGAATAGTATTTTCATTGATGAATGGCTTCGTGCACACAATTTGTCTGACTGCTTCAATGCCATCTTTACCAATCCCGCCCAGTTTAATGACGAGGGTCAGCTGCTTGTGCGTCCGCATCACCAGCAAACCGAATGCAAACTTAGCGCCAGCAATTTGTGCAAAGGACGTGTACTTGAACATTTTGTCATTGAACAGGATTTACGTTTTAATATACGCTATGATCATGTATTTTATGTTGGCGATGGCAACAACGATATTTGCCCCGTTTTACGTCAGCGTGCCTGTGACTTTGCCTGTGCACGCCAAGGATTTGCCATGGAGAAGCATTTGATTAAGAATCGCAACAAATTGAAATTGCGCGCCAATTTACTAATCTGGCGGAGTGGCTTTGATCTATTGGAGCAAATGTGTGCCCTGCCCCAACTGCAGGTTCCGCCAACTGCTGAGAGCGATTCTGTGAATTTGGATGCCAATTGTAAGGCTGAAATGGCGCGACGTGCTTCCGCCATTGCTGGACCCGTTGAGCGTCAGCAGTAAATTTAAGCACACATTAATTTATGTATTTATATGTATGTATGAGGGCCGTTTTTTTTCCCCTTAAAATTATCAAGGTTAATTTAGAAAACACTCATTTCTAAAGCTTCATGTAAAACGAAGAAATTGTACAAAAAAAAAATCTATAATAACAACGTCAATTAATTGACAGAGCATTAAATTAATGATATTTGACACAGGGCGGGTCAATTTTCATGTATTTAACTGTTGTCAATTGATTACAAAAATAATAATATAATAATGTTAAATGTAATTCTTGCAATTCTACATGAAGTACCTGATACAATGTTCTATTAAGTAAGAAAACCCAAGCACCACACATTACCTAAATATTCCATTGCAAGCTGACGCAAAAACAAAAAAAAAACGGGCCTTAAATTTATACATACATGTCAATATATTTTATGTAGTATTTTAAAAGAGTGCAGGGGGGAAGTGTGGGGGCTTAAGTGAGATTTTCCAAAACATTTTTGTGACGAAACACAAAATAAAAAAAAAACCAACTCAATTTGTCTTTTTGCAGTCTCTCCTTGTTGTCCATGAATATTTATGAGAGCAGAAACAGAAAAAAAAATAATTATAGATAAAATAAACTAGAGAAACACGAAATAAACTTGATGTGATCAATGTTCATATTCAATATTGCCTACATTAATATCCTAATAAATATCAGTGTATGTATTAATATTATACTATGCTATATTTATGCACAAAGCATAACATAAACATAAACACAAACACTTCAAATATTACAAAAAAAAAAAACAACAAACTATGAAAAGAACTTGTTTAAAGACAAAGTGCTGGTATATTTTGTGCTCGCAGCTGTTGCTAAGTAGAATTTTATTAAATGTGTATTTGTAATGTTGTAATTAATAATGTTTATATATACATGTTCATATATATGTATATATGTGTCCAGAATAAATGAATTTAAACGTTGCATCAAGTAGTACTTAATAGCGTAGTTCTATTTTTTAATTAAAAAGTATAACGACAACGACAATTAACCATAAAAAAGACTTTCCAAAAAAAAAATATGAATTTTCTATCGATCATTCCTATAGTAGCTAAATTATATACTTTTGTTAGATTTTTATATAATTTATACTTTTTATAGCTAACTAAGAGTTGGTCATATTATTTTAGATATTTTTATTATTATTTATATTTAAGATATAGTAGTTCTACGCTGATTAAATTTTGTTCACATTATCTTTTATTATAATGCAACAGATAAAAGCAATTTGGTTGCAATATCTCCAAAAAATGTTTTTTAAAAGAAAAAAAATTCCAACAGTATAGCTCCAAAACTAAGAATAGTTTCCATAAAAATAGACACAACAATCAGGTCTGTTCCCATTCTCACTTTCGACAAGATTTCGCGGAAATGAATTTCCCTCTACAAATTTCCCTCCACAACTCGCCTATTTGAACTCGTTTAACTTTTAGCCGGGAAATTTAGAGGAAATTCGGCAAATTCTCGCATAATCAAATACACAAAGTTCCACCGAAAATGGGAGCAGGCCTGAATATATCAATAAGGAATATCGTATATAGGAAACGTCTCTTTTTCTGCTTTAAATATTTTATGCCACATTTATAACGTTCTTTTTGTTATAGTAAAAAAACAACAACGATTGCATTTAATTTAACTTGTTTTTATTATTAATATTAATACATGTATATGTATACTCTTTAGTTATTAAATCTGTAACTTATTGAATTACTTAAACGATTTGTATATTATTTTTAATAGCAAAGCATTACAAACTTATTTCTTAATTTGTTACATAATTTGCAATTGTTTTTGGATTTGCTTAAGGTGTTTTTTTTTTAAAGGAATTATGCAAAAAGTTCCGCTTCTTATATGCACTGCATTTAATCCATTTAGTAATAATATTCTTACAACTACATAACTAGCGTTGTCAATTATAAACACTACACAAACGCTAATTGTTAACTAAACAAATCTTAATTTCTATATAGAGTCTGGCAGAAGGGATAGCTCAGTTGCAGATTGAAATTGGGATTTGGATTGAAATTGGGATTGGGATTGAAATAAGGATACACCTAGGATCCCAATGGGGACATTCCAATCTGGCGTGGATCACCTCCCGGCTGTTGAGTATTTTCCAAGTTCTTAATTAGCATTTGTAGCCATTGCTTAGTGGATTTATCATCTTGCAGGCACTGTGTGAATGTGCCGTCGCGTAACTGATCTGGCAGGCATTGGCCGAGTGCCTTCCGAGCGCTGTATAAATTGAACAGAGGAAAAATTATGAGTTATATATTATGGCAGGAAGGTAAACTTATTTAGAAGCCTTGTTTCGGTTAGGGAAAATTATATTGTGTAGTGACAATATGATGAAAAATTTAATTTTTATAAAGGCACATTTTCGGATTTAAAATAGCTTGCTATCTCTTTTGCGCAATGTGCTGTCTAGTTTATACGAAACTAAATGATATTTAATTATGTCATATTATTAGCGTAAGACTAACCGTGTATTGTCGGAGAGACGGAGATAACAACGCACGACGTGCTTTAACAAGCGTGCACATGGATCCTTTGACAGTTGTATAACCATTTTGCCCTGGAATAAGAGGAAAGAAAGAGAGTAAGAGCAAGAGTGAGAGGCAAGATTAAGTGAGAGGAAGCTTTTTTTGCTTGCTGTAAACTTACCAGTGTAATGGCAACATGTGAGAAACGCTCGTACGTTTGACATATATATGATAGACCCGATTCATCGAGCAAGATCTTTTGTATGATAAAGGTGGCCACAGTTTTGCTTAACTCCGAGCCGCTGTCCATAATTGTAAGGCACAGTGGCACAATTTCTGTGGTGAGCAAAAAGGTGATAACTTCCTGCTCATCGGTCTTGACTAGAGCGCCAATAACACCCAGGCTGGTCAAGCGTAGATATTCAAATGGGCGCGTTTTTGATATGGTTGATAGAAATGGATATAGATAGAGAGGAATTTGTGCTTGCAAGAAGGCAGTACGCGTCTCTGGATGTGAGGCAACGCATTGTAGCAATGCCAACGCATTGCACACACGATTCGATTGATGGGCCGTCAATGTGGGCGGCGTTATTGATGGATATATGTTAACAATTTCCTGCAACAAGGCGCATGCAGTGCCAAAGCTATTCCACAGCATTGGCGCCAAATCAGTTTCACGCTTCTTGCTCAGCTCCAGCAATGCTGTTTCGCGTGTATCGGGATGGGCCAGCTCGTTGATCCATTGGTAAACCTACATGCATAGTAAAATATATACATACAAGCATATGTAGTTACAATTTGTGCACATGAAACTCACCTTCTCCTGATCAGTGGACTGTTGCTGGGGATTCATGCAGGGGCTAGGTTGTGCACTCATCGTTAGATGTCTGTAAAGCACAAAATAAAAACGAAAGTTAAACTAAAGCTTCGAAAAGTCCCGTTACAGTTTGCATATTTGATTTTCCGTGTGAACTTTTGGGCGCGCACATTTTCCAGATATAAGGGAAATACTTACAATTGAGCGACAATCAATCGAGTGTAAGTAATCTCAAACAGTTATAAAAATGTTATTAAATACTTAAATTTGCACAATATATCGCAAGAATATACAAAATAACAATCAAAATGCCGACTGGAAAAATAAGATGTCGGCTCAAACCACAGCTGATGTTTTTTTTTTGTTGGCGTTGCCCCTCTGCAAACTAAAATAGTGCGGTTTCGTTCAGAACTAGTTCAATTGAACTTATGCAGTATTAAGAAACAAATTGTAAGTCACGTTCTTGTTACTATATTATCAAATATGGCTAACCAATCAAATTATTTATATTGAAATATAATAATAATATATTAAGATTCTACAACTTAATTTGATTTTTATTTACAATTAATCATTGCATTAATCATTGGGTGTGTTATGCATTAGAGAAGATATCGGGATAGCAAATTTCATATCGACCCCGTATGTAAGCTTTTTCGAGACGCGTGACATTGTGTCCCGATGTTATTTCTGATTTGAACAATTGAACATCTGGGGACACAAAAAGAACGATTGAGCTTATAAGTCGCAACGCAGTTGCAAACTGACAACAACGTATCCATGTCCGGCAACTCTACTGTTCAATGCAACGCTGTCTTTTGACAATTTGACGTGGACATTTGTCAAAACAAATTCGTGTCGTAGCATGCCATACGAGCTACACGAACAGTCATTCGTGTATAAATTTTCTACGTAGACAGAGGTGCGTGTGCTATAATTTTTTTTGGGTGATATTCGAAAAAATTTCTATTTAATTAGTTAAAACTTTGAAATAAATTTGTAAAAAACACACGGTGTGAGCTAAAATTGATTGATTAAATAAAAATTAAGTAAATTTCTACATATTCTGCAACAACATTGGCAACCTACGTTTTTTTGTTTCTACTGCAAAAAGGCTTTAAATAAAACATAAAATACAAAAATATAATATTTAAATGTATTAATTATGCTGGAAAACTAAAAAAGAGCAGAAATCAGCAAACGGCGGCACCAGCTAATAAATTTCACCTGTGTCGTCGCTATGTTGTCTGCCACGTCGTCAGCGTTGTAGTGACGTCGACGTTGACGTTGTGTGTTGTAAATATGTGAAAGTGCCGCTCCACATACATGACATACATATACAAATATCAATAATTATATATATAAATTATACTAAGAAGTTTTTGTTTCTCTGCTTTTACAGCTCACATAAATCAAAAACGAATATGGACAAAGTTGTTAAATTCGCTGAGCCTGGACGCGCTTTTGCCAAGGATTCCATCCGCCTTGTCAAACGCTGCACGAAGCCCGATCGCAAGGAATTCCAAAAGATTGCCATTGCCACAGCAATTGGGTTCTGCATCATGGGCTTCATTGGATTCTTTGTCAAGCTGATACACATTCCCATCAACAACATCATTGTGGGCTCGTAAATCCTATCTACGGATTATGGGCAGGCGCTGATTAAGTGGATAGAAGGGAGCAGAACAATAATATTCATCAATTTAAATTAGTATATTTCTTTTCGCGCCTAACCATTATGTTTACTTTATATATATAAATATTTTTTTTGTGGTTTATTTACACCATGCATTAATTATGTACATTCAACGAATGTCTTTTTGTAAACAAAATTTTCACGTGTATGAAATGTATTTGCAACAATGTTTAAATTCCATTCACAAAACATGAACGTTAGCTATTAAGCGTCAAATTAAAAACCGAAAAACGAACGAATGAATGTATTTTATAATTGGGTCTGTTGATGTTGATGTACATTATAAAAGTAATCTTCAAGCTGTTTCGGATCTTAGCGTAAGCCGGTTAGGTTGTTTTACTATATAAATATCGTTTGTTGTACACTTATGGAAAGGCATCATGATTTTCTCAGGGAATTTGTACCGAATGGAAAAAACCGTATGTCGGCTTGACTGTTTCTTGTAGCAGTCGGAAAAAAGCAATCGATTTAAATTTTGAAAATTTCTACATAAAAAAATTTGTAATTACATTATTGCTGTCGTTTGTGGAGGAACATTATTGCTGTGGTTTGTAGAGGAGGAACAAGTCGGAAGCATTTTATTAATTGACTTATTTTATTAGGAATCGCTTATGTCAAATTATCTACAGAAAAGCAGGCAAATAAATATACAAAATATATTAAAATTATATTTGTCGTCATAAATTTATTTAAATGTCGTCGTTTTTAAAAGTAGAAGAACAAATCCGACTTATTTTAATTATAAAATACTGCGAAAAATAATACGAAGTCAAATCAAACAAAGGGTATTTCGTATTCGACAAATTGTCACACAAATAGTTCCATCAAATTTGTAGTTTTCTTTTTGGCATATATCGATAGCTATCGATATTTGTATCGTGCGGTCGTGACGTGGAATGTATATACAACTGCTTTTCAGTGACTTTGTCGTCGCCGTCTGTTTGCAACAGGAATTGTGAGCTAATTAGTTTGAAAATAATATGTTAGACTTTGTGGTAATATTCACAAAAGGTGGCGTTGTTCTTTGGAATTCGAATGAGTCGGGAAAGAGTTTCGCATCATGCATTAATAGCTTAATACGTGGCGTCATTCTGGAGGCAAGTGTCTTTTTCAAATGATTTGCTATTGTTATTATCATTAATAATGTTGTTGTTATGTAGGACCGAAATACTGAGTCCAAATACTTTGAGGATGATCATCTGGCAGTGCAATTTAAGCTGGATAATGAGCTTGATTTGGTCTATGCGGCGGTATTCCAAAAGGTCATCAAGCTCAACTATTTGGACAACTTTCTAGCGGACATGCAGCTGGCATTTAAAGAGAAATTTGGCAATATTTCCGTCCACGAACGACTTGGAATTGACTATGAGTTTGAGCAGGAATTTAGGAGCGTGCTTAGCGCAGCGGAGGCAACCTCTGCCAAACAAGGCAAGACGCCCAAAGCAATGCGTTCCTTTAATGAATCACAGAAATCCAAAAAAACTGTCGCCTCCATGATGCAGGATGACAAAAAATCAACGGCGAATGAGAAGCGTGTCAATATACAGGAAAGTAATTTGCCCGCAACCAAATCGCAGCCATCATCTCCACGCACAAATGATGATATTATACAGGAGAATCGTCGCAAGCTGCGTGAGAAATTGACGCCCACCAAAAAGGTGACGGCGGTTGAAGCCAAGCCCAACAAGATTAGCTCTACGGACAAAGAGAAGGCGGGCAAAAAGCCTAGGGTATGGGATCTTGGTGGCAATTCCAAGGACGCTATGCTTCTAGATCGCTCCAAGGATGCGCCCGAAGATGTTCAGATACAAAGTATCAATAATGAGGTAAGTTGGCATGCTGGCAATGGTACTAGTTTACACATTAAGTCTTGTTTTTATTTAATTTGAGATTTCAAAAATGCAAAAAAAATAGTTGCGAGATATTGTTAGAAAACAGGTTTATCTTTCATAAGTTACTATATGGTCATATCTGCATCAGATCTTGTCCGATTTGTACATAAATTATACATAATTAAAAAAAATAATTATATGTTCTTTTTAACGGTATTCTGATCTAATAGAAAGTTATAAAAAAAGATGATAATTCTTTTAAGTATAAGTTTCATAAATTGATGTCTTCCGATATATAACAAATATTTGTAAACTAGTGTAATTAACAAACAAACAAAAAAAAAAACAAATAAATAATATCGTTAATTTTTTGTTAAACAGCTGGTGGGCACCATGCAGGGTCACATTCGGGATTTGGATATTGAAAGCGATTCGGATTATGATCCCGATCAGGACAGTGATGCAAGCGATGACAGTGAACAGCAGCAACAACAACAACAGTCAAATAATTTCACACAAAAGAAGACAAAAAGTGGAGGATTACTTTCATATTTCAAGGGAATTGTGGGCGCCAAGACGATAACGCGCAACGATTTGCAGCCAGCATTGGAGAAGATGCGTGATCATTTAATATCAAAGAATGTTGCCTCTGAGATTGCCATTAAATTGTGCGATTCGGTTGCCACATCACTGGAGGGCAAGCAAATGGGCACCTTTGATAGCATCGCCAACATGGTTAAGGAAGCGTTAACACAATCTCTGGTGCGCATTTTGTCGCCCAAGCGACGCATTGATATCATTCGAGATGCCCTTGAATCGAAACGAAATGGCAGACCCTATACAATCATATTCTGTGGCGTCAATGGTGTTGGCAAATCAACGAATCTGGCCAAGATATGCTTTTGGCTAATTGAAAATGATTTCAATGTGCTGATTGCGGCCTGTGATACGTTTCGTGCTGGCGCCGTTGAGCAGTTGCGTACGCATACACGGCATCTCAATGCATTGCATCCGGCGGCTAAGCATAATAATCGCAATATGGTACAGCTATATGAGAAGGGTTATGGCAAGGATGCGGCCGGTATTGCAATGGAAGCTATTAAATTTGCCCATGATACAAAAGTTGATGTGGTATTGGTTGATACCGCTGGTCGTATGCAGGACAATGAACCACTAATGCGTTCCCTATCCAAGCTAATTAAGGTTAACAATCCCGATCTGGTGCTATTTGTTGGCGAAGCCTTGGTGGGCAATGAAGCCGTCGATCAACTAGTGAAATTCAATCAATCCCTTGCCGATTACTCATCCAATGAAAATCCTCACATTATTGATGGCATTGTATTAACCAAATTTGATACCATCGATGATAAAGTGGGCGCCGCCATTTCCATGACCTATATAACTGGACAGCCCATCGTTTTTGTTGGCACTGGCCAGACCTATGCGGATCTAAAAGCCATCAATGTGAATGCTGTCGTCAATTCGCTGATGAAATAAATAATATTAATATACAGCTAATGGCAGCTGTTGTTGGTGACAGATCGCAAGGACCCAGGACTTAATTCTAATTCTACATACTAGATTTTTTTTTTGTTCAATTACTTCTCGTATATATTGCTTATTGTGTATGCGGCTGTATGTACAACGAAAATAAATTTGCAATTTTTACATTTGTTAATAGATAGTTAATCAATTTGTATGTTTGTTCTTTGATCTAGGGTGTTTTTTTTTTTCCAAAAATGCAAATTCTATTCTGTATATAGGATGAGAAAATGCTTTCTTATGATTATTTAATTGTTAAATTTTATTAAATGATATTTCATAAATTCAAGAATATAAAAAAAAATCTCTTCAAAAGCGATTTTTTTATAAAATGCAATTGTATTCAAAATATTTATTTATTTGCTTCAAAAGTTAACATTGCATTATTAAATAAAAACTGTGATCAATCAGTGTTGCTCTTCTCATCCATCTCCTGCTCGTCAATCTGGTTCCTGCCTCCCTACCACAATCAGCAAAGCGCAAGGTCAATCTTTAAGTGCCGTTGGAGTTAACCTGGAAAAATCATGCGCACATACATGCACCTAACAATAAATCCAAAAACTTTGTTTACTAATAAACATTAAAATAAGAAACAAGAAACGACTATCTTCCTCAGAAAATTTTGAATGCCAACTTTGGTGTAGATATTGATATATTAAAAAACCATAAAGTTTTTTATACTAGAACTTTTCGAGCGATTGTTCCTATGGAAGCTACAAGATATAGCTGTCCAATGTTAATCAAACTTGCTCAGAAAGAGTTTTTCATAAAAACAAAAAATAAAGTGTCTTCGATTGTTCCTATGGCAGCTATATGATATTGTGCTCCGATCGGGCTGATTTTGACATACAAACTACATAAGTTATCATGCTTCACACGTGTCGAGTTTCATCGGGATATCTCAAAGATAAAACCAAAAAATAAGCATAGAAACAGACGGACATGGCTATATCAACTCAGCTTGTCGTCCTGACCAAGCATATATATACTTTATGGGGTCGGAGACGTCTTTTTCTATGCATAACACATTTCGAGAACAAATTATAATACCCATTTGCAAGGGTATAAGTTTTGTTTAAAGCGAGACGGAAGAAGTATAGAGTACGATCGGAAGGCAATCATTATATATTAAATGCATTACCTACATAGCAATGACACTGCAATTTTACAATCCAAAAATGTTTGTAACAGAATAAAATTATATAAATATATAGTAAGTCATTTGTCATAATGATAAATTATAGAATATTAATGTTTAATATGTGTATTTTTTCAGTGTGGGTTTTCACAAGCGAGAAGAATGTTGTAACTAAAATAAGTAACTATTTGTAGAATTCATGTTCCTGTTCATCCTTCTTGACGTTGTTCTTGTAGCCCTTCTCAAAGTCTTTGGCGAGGACAATATAACGATTTTCGCGTACAGCATGCATGCCAGCCTCCTGGCAAATGGCATTGATGTCAGCACCAGAGATTTTATCGGGACGTGCAACGAACTCCTCCAAATCAACATCCTCGCTGAGGTTCATCTTCGATGTGATTGTTGAGAAGACCAAACGCTTCTGGCGACGATCGGGCAGTGGGAATTCAATTTTACGATCCAAACGGCCGGGACGCAACAAAGCCGGATCTAATGTATCGGCACGATTGGTGGCCATAATAACCTTAACATTGGTGGTCTGATCAAAGCCATCCATTTGATTAAGCAGCTCCAACAAGATGCGCTGCACCTCACGATCGGCGCCAGTTTGTGCATCGAAACGCTTTGTTGCAATCGCATCGATTTCATCAATAAATATAATGGCCGGTGCATTCTCCTTGGCCAAACGGAACACATCACGCACCATGCGCGGCCCCTCGCCCAAATATTTCTGAACAAATTCAGAGCCAACGACGCGTATAAACGATGCTGTTGTATGATGTGCCACCGCCTTGGCCAGCATTGTTTTGCCGCAACCAGGCGGTCCATACATAAGCACACCCCGTGGCGGATCAATGCCAATCTGTTTGTATAGCTCAAAGTGAGTTAAAGGCAACTCAACGGCCTCGCGTATTTCTTGTTTTTGCATATCCATGCCACCAATGTCAGCATAACTAACATCCGGTTTCTCATCCGGCTGTAACATCGAAATGGAGCTATCTGCCTCCGGTGGCAAGACATCGACCAGTGCATTACTATGCTTGTGCAATGCCACCGATGCCGATGGCTTCAATAGCTCACGATCAATTGTTGATAATATGCGCACATAATAATTGGAGCCGGTTGTAGAGCCAACAATGCCTGTATTCTGATCAACAGCCTCCAGAAATTGGCCAATTACAAGTGGCACGGATTGAATGCGCTTCACCTCCTCCTGTGCATGCAAATATTCTTTCTTTAAATTTCGCTGCTCATCCTTGATATACTCCTCCTGCACCTCAATGAATTCCAATGTTTTTTGCAATTTCTATTAAACAATACATTTTTGTTAATTAAATATTAAATAAAGCAATTGCAATTACATACCTTATAGCGCACATATAAATCATCAACGTCTAATTCATCCAGGGAGCTATGTGCATCCTTTAGTTTCAAATCAAGTTCATCCTTATAATTAATGTGAGTTTTTGTTAATTTAACCATATTTTTTTAATTTCTATTATGTACACTTACCTTCTCTGGCATCATTATATCCATGTTGTTAATAATTACTGTTTATTTTCATACGCAATGCTTGCAAGTTATATTTATTTCAATGCCGACGCCAAATAAAATTTGACTAGTAAAGCAAATGACTCGTCAAAAACAAGCTGACGATATAGTGATGGCACACACATAAAACGATAGTGTACGAAAAATATCGTTGGCAGCACATAGTTGCCATTTCGATAATTTGATTATATTCCATAAGTGGTATTCCTCAAATTGATTTAAAATTTTCATTTTAATTAAATATGGGCATTTAAAGACTGAAAAAAGCTAGTTCCATAAGCAATTTATATTTTATTATGCAATGCATTATTAAAAATATATAGAAGTCCAAAAATATGTATGTGGAGGGTCATATATCTCAAAATAATAATGAAATCTAACAAATAATAACAACAAAGGAACCTTTCAATGTATAAATTCATTCTAAATAGATATGAAATAAAACCTAATTAAAATCAGCCAAGAAGTGAATTTTTCTGTTAAACAGCTGATTGGGTTTGTATGTACACCAGACTCAAATCAGAATCCAAACTATTTTGAAAATATTGTAACAAATATTGAGTAATAATATTTAAAAATCTTATCATTATAATCATTTAGTTATAAGCTCAATAAATTAAAACAAAGACGAATTGATAATTTAGTTGTTGCGTTTTTGCGTCGTGTGTATCGTATCGTGTCAAGTATCGATACCCAATCAGATAAGAAATGCTGGTTTTGTGTAACAGTGTGTACACACTGTTACACTTCTTCACGACCATTTTTTGAGGCGATTTCGACTCTTCTCATAAGAAAACACATTTATTTTGGACATATAAATATGTGTGTGTACCGCGTACGTGTGTGTGTGTGTGAAGAATTAAAACAATAGTTAATAGTTAAAAACATAAATTTAGTGAATTAGATGTGCACATATAAAATGGGCTAGCGTTAAATGCGGCTTAATAAGTTGAAATGGACTGTTTCAAACCGTATACACTCGTGCCAGAGAAAAATCGTTCACCACCTCTAACTCAGTGTCCTGTCGCTGCTTCTGTAGTCGTCGTCGCCGTCGCCGTTGCTGCTGCTTTGCCTCTGCCTCTGTCTCTGCTCTACGCACGCATCGATTTGGGCTAAACGTTAGATACCTCCTAACGCAGTTGTTAGGGTGGAAAAATAAGTACATAATAATAAAGAAATGCTGTGCATTTTTCAATTATTCAATGGCCAAACATATGCAATTGACAATTCGACAACAAATTCAAGTGCAATATTATTAAACGGACTAACAAATAAACATATAAATACGCCAATGCTCGCCCAAAACTAGCAGCAAAACAAAAGGGCCAACAAATAATAAAAAAAAAAAATAAAGTATAAAAAAAAATTGCTTAAGGCGGGCGGCAAAAACAGAAAAGCAGTATACAACGCGGGGTAAACGAAATAAATAACAAAGATTAATAAACAAAAAATACAAATAGTGTGTACAAATGTTTATTGTATAATTTTCATTACATCTCATGCATACATATATACACACATGCATATACATGTATATATAAATGTACATATGTGTAAATATATGTATGCACGTGTGTGTGTGCGTGTAGTTTTTGTTTATATGCCGTTTTCTAGCTCTTTTCGCCTATTTTGTCACTTTCTCACATTCGTCAACAAAATGTGCGCTCGGCTTTAACATTTTGCGTATTGCTTATTGCCCATTTGCCTTATTGTTTGTTCTTTATTGATTTTAAGTTGGTGCTGCATTTGTGGACACACTGACAAGCAAACGCACACATAAGTACATATAAACACAAACAGACATACGCTTGCACGCACACACACAGGCTTGAATATATACATATGTATTATTATTGTTTTTTTTTTTTGTTAAATGCAATTTGATTTTTAATAAAATTGTAATACTTAAATCGTATATACATATATATGCATATATTTATATATCTATTTAGATAATATACATACATAAGCAGGAGTGGTAACACTGACAGCGCTTCCACATGAAGACCATGTCGCGCTTTGGCCTGCGCCGTGGCTTCAAATTCTCCGAGGAGCAGCAGCAGGTCAATGGCAGCAGCAATAACAACATTAGCCCAATTGGACCAACCATACAAAAGCTGGCAACGCCGCCACGCAGCAAGAAACGCATTCATAGCCTGCCCAGAGAACAGGAGCCAGTTCAGTTGGAACCAATTGATGTTGAACTGGAGCTGGATAAGCAACAGCAGCCAGCAACACTTGTATGCAGTGTGCCGCTCGATCGTTTGCCGCGTCTCGTTGAGAGGCTGCAATTGCTGCAGCAACAACAGCAGCAACAGCAGCAGCAACAACAGCAACAGGAGGAATATTCATCAACAGCTTTTATTAAAGTATTGTGTTTGTACTGTGATAAGAAATTTGCATCCAGCAAATTGCAGTCAAAGCATGTGGACAAATTTCACACAGAGCGCAAGGAGCGTCGCTGCAGCAATCGCTCAACAATTAATAGCAGCAACAACAACAGCAGCAGCAGCAGCAACAACAGTCACAGTTTAATTAACTTTCCTGGCTGCCAACATTGCAGCAATAAATCAAAAACGCCAACAACATCAACACAAATCTGTTTGCCCGCCAAACAATTGGAACAGCTCTTTGTGCATCTAATTGCCAGCCATGGTGACAAATACTTTGGCTGCCAGCAATGCCAATTGCGCTTCAATGATGCGCCACAATTAAACTTTCATATGCGTTTAATGCACACGCAACAGCAATTGTCACGGCAGGCATCGTCTCCGCCGCCAGCAGCAGCAGCAGCAATGATGATTGGTGATGGCGAGGAGCCAATGTTGTTTCGCTTGGGTCTAACCCAGAATCGTTTGCCTGGCCAGCGACAGCGCAATCGTAGTGCGCGTCTGCGACGGGACAGTCAACAGCAGCAGCAGCAACAGCAGCAGGATGACAACAGCAACAGTGGCAGTGTTGTTGCCACGCCCAAGCAACAGCAGCAGCGCAGCAGCAGTCGCGCTGCACAGCGTCAGGCTGCTGCTGTCAATGCGCCAGCTAGCAATATTGCCACAATAGCAACAGCAACAATTGTTGCGCCTGCAACTGCCACAACAGTCGCAACAACTACAGTCGCTTCCTCCTCCTCCACCTCCACCTCCTCCACATCAAACTCCACCATGGATGATCTGATCTTTCGAATGCCCAGCCATAGTCATGTATTTGATGATAATTTTTATAAGGATGTTGTGCTCAATGTACGCCATAATCTACAACATTATCTCGATGGACGTTTACGCAGCGGCCCAGCACCACCGCAGCCGCTGAGCGATGCGGCCAGCTGTACCGCCTCCAATCTCAATCAATTGGCAATGGGCAGCATATACCCAACGCTGCTCACAGCTGAACAATTTGGCGATGTTGGTTTGGGCATGGAAACGTTGCCATTGCCATTGGCCAAAGTCTCTAGGCGACCGCATACCAAGCATAGCTGGAAATGGAAATGGGATTATGTCAAGAAATTTACAATTATCAATGAGGGTGGAAGGCTGGTCAAGAAGCTGAAGCAACCGTTTATGGGTTTGCGTGATTTATCACGCATGGATATGTGGACGCAGTTGACGATGCGACAGAAACATGATCTGGAGCAGGCACAACAACAGCAGCAGCAACAACAGCAACAGCAGCAGCAACAACGCTTGCAACAATTGCATTTATTGTTGGATCAACGTCTGTTGCCGCATATTATACTTGAGCAGAATGAGCAGGCGATTATTAAATGCGAACAACAGGAGCAGCAACAATTGTTGCAGCAACAGCAGCAGCAACAACAACAAGATCTATTGCCAGCTGCTGCAACATTTGCTGATCAAAGTTTTTTAACGCTGCTGCAGCTGCAACCACGTGTTGGCCACACAACCCAGCAGCAACAGTTGCAACAGCAGCGTATCTCAACAACAACAACAACAACAACATTAGTTTTAAGCGGCGAATGGGCGCGTCCACGTTTATATTTATGCATTTGCTGTGGCGCCAAGTTTGAACAGCGCAAAGCGTTGGAAGAGCACAAAACATTTAGGCATTCTCATATATACGCCTCACACTATGAGCTGGTCGGACGCGAGCTCCTCGCTGGCAATCTCTTGCGGCATCTATTTATGCCCAAACGTGCGCTCAGTCGCTATGCGGCTGATCATCAACAACAGCAGCAACAACTGTTGCACAAACAGGAGCGTAATGTTGTTGAAGATGAATCCATCTCAAGTTCATCAAATTCATCAGCTGCTTCATTGGCGTTTGGCATTGCATCGCCCATAGCAACGGCAACAGCAACAACAACAACAACTACTAGCAGCAACAATCACTCAACACACTCGGCAACATCTGTTGAGGACAATGACAGCAGCGACATTAAAACAGCAACACCACAGCAATCCTCATGCTCACCGGCCAGCCTCAGCAACAGCAGCAACAATAGTCACAGTACTAGCAATAATAGTTATAGCAACAGCAACAGCAATAACAACAACAGCAATAGTTACAGTTGCAGCTCACAAACGCCAACAAGTTGCACAAAATGTGGACGCAAATGTAGCGGCCTCATGGATCTCTATCGCCATATGCTGGACTGTTCGGGTGATTATGTTTGGTCCTTGGCCAAAAAGCGTAAATATCGTTATTATTGTGGCTCGAAAAAGCGTCGCACTGCCTGCAATAAGCCAGCCAAACATTTTGCCCAACTGCTGCGTAAAAATGGTAAGAAATGTTTAGTAAAAAAGCAACAGCAGCAGCAACAGTTGCCCAACAACAACAACGATGCCTCTGAAGAGAGCGGCTCCAATTGCTCCAATTCCAACTCAAATTCCAATTCCAATAAAACAAAAACGCCACCACGTCAACGTCCCAGCGATGGTAAGTTGAATTATTTATTTAAAAGTTGAAATATTTAAATACTTTTATTTATTTTCAGCTGAATCCATACGCAAAATGTTAGAGAATTTGCCCGCCAAGCGTGTGTGCAAAAAGATATTTCCCATGGATAATAAGAAGCGTTCCAAGAAGCAGCTAAAGCCAAGCAAGAAACAACAATTGGCGCGTGGCGCTAAGAAATTATATAATCATCATCATCATCATCATCATCACCATCATCATCATCATAATCACAATCATCAGCATGCATTACGCAATACACGTTCGCGTCTGGTGCGCGCCAAGCCAACAACAGCGACAGCAACAACTGCCACAGCAGCAGCAGCAGCAACAACAGTTGCAACAGATCGAAAACGTCGCAAACAATTAAAACTTAAAACTGCTGAAACTAGCAGCAATTCGATTGCAACAACATCAACAACAGTAACAAGCACTGCCAGTCAGACCACAAGTGCAGCAACAGCTGTTGCTGCTGCGGTTAGCATAGCAACAGTTGCAGTAGCAACAGTAACGGCAGCACTAACAGCAACAACAACAGCAGGAGCAACAACAACGACCACAACTGCCACCTCGCCCACGCCCCTCAGCAAACAACAATTAATGCCAACGCCGCCAACAACACCAGCACCAACAGCAGCAGCGCCAGCAATAATAACAACACCAGCAACAGCTAACAAGCAACAGCAGCAACAGCAACAGTTGGTTAAACGCAGCAAACGCATTAGCGATTGCATTGCCATGCTAACTGGCAAGCTGGAGGAGAAGCTAAAGACTGAACAGCCGCAGCCTGTGGAAAAGGAAACAACAATATTGCTAACGGAGCCAACGCCAACAGAGGAGCAACAGCAACAACAGCAGCAGCAACCGAAGACACCCAAGCGCAAAGCTGTCTCCAGGCGTATTATAAAACCGCCCAATGAGCCAACACCAAGCGTAGCAGTAGCAGTGGCAGCACCAATAAATACAGTTGTAGTTGCAACTGTTGCAGCGGCACCAGCAGCACCACCACCTACAACAACAACAACAGTTGCTGAGCAGCCAAAGCTTATGTTGCCGGTGCTGCCCGCTGCTGTTGTGCCTGTTGTTCAAGCTGTGCTGCCAACGCAGCGACGCAACACGCCACCCACCAAGGCGGCAACCAAGCAAATGGTGGCGCCACAAATCAAAACATATGCAACCGAGCAGCAACAGTTGCAGGCGGTGACGCTGCCTCTGCCTATGCCATTGCCATTGCCATTGCCAGTTAAGCTGCCATTACCAGCACCGCCGCCACAAACGTTGCCAGCAACTGTTGTCACAGCAACACCCATGGCACCAACAGCAGCAGCAGCAGCGACAACATTGCTGCTGCCCAAATTGCCATTGTATTTGCCAGTGCCGCCAGTTGTGCCCGCCAATTACGTGCTAGAGTCACCACATCAGCCCCTTAATCTAAGTCATTGCAAGCCACCAGCAATTGCAACGGCAGAAGCACAGCATCAACAACAACATCAACAGCAGCAGCAACGTGCAGCTGCAATGCCCGCACGTCGTCAAACGATTTGCGGCTTTGAGGCGCGTCAATTGCTGAATTTGGATGAAATGCAACCATTGGATTTATCCAAGAAATCCCAACGCAAATTATCACCAGCTCCAGCCTCAACAAACGCACAATTAAATCTTGTTGCCGCCTGTCAGGATTTGCCATTGCCCCTGGTGCGTGCCAGCAATGAGGCAGCTGTTGCAGCAGCGCATTATTATTCAAACTTGGAACTGCTTAAAATACCACAAGTGCGTAATCCTGTGTTGCCGCTGCCGCTGCCATTGCCGCCGCTGCCCGTCTCTGGAGCGTTGCCCATGGTGGTGGCGCCGGCGCCGCTGCCAGTTAAATCGAGTAACAAAAAGCGCTCCACGGAGCTGTCCAGCAAGAAGGATAAAAAGGATGCCATACGCATGGATGAGGTGATCAATAATCATATCGACGATGCCATTAATTCGGTTATATTGGCCGTGCAGGAGGAGGAGGAGCTGCAGCAACAGAAGGAGCAACAACAGCAGCAACAACAACATCAACAGGAGCAGCAGCTGCAACAGCAACAATTGCAGCAACAGAAGCAGCAGCAGCAACAATTGCAGCAGCTGCAACAACTGCAGCAGCAGCAACAACAACAGCAACAACTGCAGCAGCAACAACAGCAACAACTGCAGCAGCAACAACAACAGCAACAACTGCAGCAGCAGCAGCAACAACAACTGGAGCAACAACTGCAGCAACAGCAGCAGCAACAACAACAGCAACAACTGCAGCAACAATTGGAGCAGCAGCAGCAACTAAAGCAGCACCAACAGCAACAACAATTGCCGGCAGCAGCTGTTACGCCTAATGCTGGCATTTTATTTACCACAACAGCAGCTACAACAACAACAGCAGCAGCAACCGCATCAGCAGCAACCACAGCAGCAACAGCTGTTACAGTTGCTGCTGTGACTATGCCTGTCAAGAATTTAACGCCAAAGAAACGCAATATGCGTTCCAAAACAATCGATTGCCGTTCCGCATTGCTGCTGGCTGAACCGATGTTGCCAATCTTAATGCCACAGCCAAATGGCCACACAACAGCAACACCAGTAACTACAACAACAACAGTGTTGCCAGTAGCTGAGCTGTTGCCCAATGATGTTATGCCCCTGCCAACACCTGCGCCCACACCCAAGGCTGTCACGCCCACGCCCACAACCGAATTGGAGTCAACAATGTGCCATAAGGAAAATATAGTACAACAGCAACAAGAGCAGCTAGAATTACAGTCAGCAACAGCAACAGTTGCTGATGAAACGCTCATTACCAAGCCTGCAATGGCTGTGTCCGTAATAACAGCAACTGCAACACCAACAGCAACAACAACATCACGGCGTAGTACCACGCCTAGCGTTGTCCCCGATGCCAATTGCCAATTATTGCTGGAGGAGCAGAGCAGCAATTTGAATAACAATAATAATACATCGTCCGGCTTTCACAGTTTAGCACAATCGGAACTAACGCTGCCGCAGCCCAGCTCAACAACAGCAACAGCAGCTGAAACAGAACAGGAGCCAGAAGAGCAACAGAAGCAGGAAAAGCAACAGCTGGAGGAAAAGCAACAGCTGGAGGAACCACCGCCTCCGGTACCCAAAGAAGATGCTAAGAAAAAGCAACGAAGAAGACGCAAAAATGAATTGGCTGCAATTGTGGCAGATCAATTGCTCGAAAGCTTTAAAATTGATAATGCGCGTCGCGACAATCTCAAAAAGTTGGAGAACTTGGCCTATGAGAAGAGTGAAGATCTGTTGCTCACGGGCATGTTGCTAATGTCCAGCACTAAGCGTAATGCCACGCTACAGCAGCAACAGCCGCCAGCAACAGTTGCCAGCGATGCGAAGCGTACTAAATTGGAGCAACAAGTGGAGGTGACACCAGCTGCCGCGGGACGTGGCAGACCTAAACGTCGTCAGAGCTGCTACTATAGACGTGGACGTGGCAAGGCGCCAGCCTTGGCCAATGAGACAAATATAATTGCATTGAAATCCTCACTAGAATCATTCTCCATTGGCATTGAGAAGCAGCTGCTGGCTAAGGAGGCCAAAGAGGCAGCTGCTGCTGCTGCCGCTGCTGCCAAGACGATCGCAACGCCCGCTGCCAGCATTATACTGCGTCCCAGCATATTATGCACAGCTGCCAAGGCGCAGCAACAGCAAAAGCAACAACAGCAGCAACAGCAGCAACAGCAAAAGCAGGAAAAACAGCAGCAACAAAAGCAACAGCAAAAGCAGCAACAGCAAAAGCAACAAAAACAGCAGCAACAAAAGCAACAGCAACTGCAATCGCCACTTCAATCACCGCAACAATCGCCGCCAACAACTGTTGCTGCTACGACTGTGACAATGCCCACCTACAGTCGCGATCCAAGGCTAAATAAGAATATACACAAGGAGCCAGCAGCAGCACACGAGCAATTGCAACAACATCAGCAGCAACAGCAACAGCGTTCACAATCCGGCGTTGATCTGGAGGAGGAGGATAACTATTTAACGGAAATAGCCAAGAATGTGAATGAGAAGATCATGTCGGCGGCCAATGAAGACTTTGAGTTTGCCAACGATGAATTTGATCAGGAAAAGGCGCTCGATGATCAGGATACCCATGATAAGTTCTATCGTCCGCCCACATCGATGAGTGTGCGCAGTGCGCCAAATCTAAATGATGAGCACTCGAACTTTGGCACCGACGATGAGAATACCAATACCGAAGTGATGGACATGGATTTGGATGATGAGATGAGCGTTTATACTAGCTATTCACAGGACTTGGGACGCAGCGGTCGTGGCAGGCGACGACGGCGACGTCGCAGCGTTTTATTAACGCGTCGCCCCAAAAAACGCACAACACGCAGCGCTCAGCTAGAGGCGGGTGATAAATTTGCCTGTCAGCTGTGTGGCAAGAGTTTCTTTACTGCCACATCGCTCAGCAAGCACAATATGACGCTGGCACATGTCTCCAAGCTATCCGAGCTGGAGTATTTACAATCCAAGAGCAATGCGCCGCCTAGTCCACCGCAATTAGAGGAGCAGCAGCAACAGTTGCTGCCAACAGCAGCAGCAGTTGCAGTAGTAGCGCCTATTCAACAATTGCGCGCCTCTGTTTTGATGCCACCAGCTCAGGCCACAGTTCAGACGCAGGCAGCAACAATGACTACAAGCTTGCCACCGCAGCAGCAGCAGCAGCAACAACAACAGCAGCAACAGACATCCAGCCATGTCATCACCGAAGAAAGTCTGCGATTGCATGACAACCAACAACAGCAGCAGCAGCAACATCATCAACAGCAACAGCAGCAGCAACAACATTCAAGTCCCGCCCACAGCGCCGCACGCTTTAATCTCAATCCCGATGAGCGTTTATTCTATGAATGTTGCAATATTCTAAAAAGCGCCGAAACACCACGTCTGCCCAGTGGGCCAACAACGGTTACAACTAAGCCCACATCTGCAACCGCTCCACCTGCACCTGCAACTGCATCCACACCAACTCCAACTCCATCTGTGATTGTCAGCGCTGGGCGCAAACCAATGGATCTGCCATTGCCATCTGCCCCGGCAGCTGAACCGCCGCCACTGCCACCAGCAACAGTTGCAACATCTGCCTCAAATTCCATACCAACAGCAGCTGCAGCGCCAGCACCAACTGTTTCCCATCAGCCGGTCATTCAGCAGCTGTTTCGAAATCCGCCCGTGGCCACGCCCACACCAACGCCCACGTAAGTCTTATTTATATGCAATATAAATTTTCTGGAAATTATTTGAAATATTATCATAAAAAATTACCAGGATCCCTAACTTGTTATGAGGATTAAACGTGGAAGTTAATTTTAAGAGTTATTGAAGAACTTTTATATTATCTTTCATAGATAACATTTATTCGAGACTTAAAAAAAAGAATTTCAAATAATAATTATTATTGACATCTATAATATCCGTCAACAATAATGATTAAAACTGATTAACTTTATTAGCCTTTCGTCACACATAAAACTGAGCTTTAATTTTTAGTCTTTAGTAACTTTAATGAAAGACTACAAAAATTAAAACTCAATTATAATCATTATTTTTGCCAAATATTGTAAAATTATTATTTGAAATTCTTTGTTTTTTAAGTTTTAAATGTACATTTTTTGTGTTATTCGCAAAGATTCTGAAGTTATAAATACTTTGGTGTTATTAAGCCGCAAATTAACCTTCTACTTATAACTGATTTTTTAAATTGAAAATTTGATTAATAACTGTTATTTTTGGTCCCTGAAAATTATTTTTCATTGGCATATTGCTATAAGCATAGGGACTTCATTTCGCCGCCACAAAATCGCTATTTAAAAACGACATAAACTCGCTAAGTTCCGCATGAGATTGTATCGGCGACATTATGTCGTTAGCCTATATAGTTTAATCTGAAACAAAAAAAAAAACAAATTTGTATTCATTAAGACCAGCTATGGAAACTATAAGATATAGTGGTTCGATTTCGATAAAACTTGATCAGATTGTTCAGATAATAAAACCACATTTTAATAACCTTGGCTGCCGATATCATAAAGCTACGATTTCAATATAGTATGTACAATCTGAAGAAGTTTGATCAAAATCGGATGACTATATTATATAGCTGCCTTAGAAACAATTGCTTGAAAAATGAGTTCTTCTATGCAAAACTTTTTTGATTTTCAAGACATTAGAACCAAACTCACCATATCTATATAGAAATACGTTCTATACTATCTGATAAAGTTTGAATGAAATCGGACTACTGTATCATATAGCTGCCATAGGAATAATCGGGTGAACATTACGGGGGTATATAGCTTCGAGTGCCGAAAAAACGATCTTTTCTTTTATAATATTCAATATAAAATAAATAAATAAATACATTCTTATATATATATATAAAATTTTTTTTTTTTATTGTTTTTTGACAGCAATCATCACCAGCAGCAACATCATCAACATCAGCAGCAGCAACACCACCAGCAGCAACACCAACAGCAACACCAACAGCAACACCAACATCAACATCACCAGCAGCAGCAACAGCATCATCAACATCATCATCAACATCAACATCGTCTATCGCCCAACTATTCGGCCATGTCACAGTTCTCGGCTGCATCTGTAACCAATATGACCACATCCCGCTTTAAGACCAAGGCCGCAATGAAAGGCTACGAAACGAATGTAACGAATCTACAGCTGGATATAGATTTGGCCAAATCGGCGCGTGCCGTTTGCAAGCTAACCGAATTGGCGGACATTGCGTTGGGCAGTGAGAAGCCGCCAGGCGTCGAGTATGCAATGGCTGGCCAGGTGCCCACATCAACACAAACTGTCAAGCCAATGGCAACACCGGCGGCAACACAAACGCCCAATACCGATGAGCAGCTAATGTTGCTGCCAGTGCAACAGCAGGAGGAGGGTGGAGCAACAACAACAGTTGTTGACCAGAGCAGCACATCCTCAAAGACAATCATGCATGCATCATCAATTATAAAGGCAACAACAACAGCGGCAACCGCTGCAGCGAGCAGTGCAACATTGCCGCCAGTCTCTGGACGGATTATCATACCGGAGCGTCCGTTCAAGAATATTGGGCTGGAGGAGAAGGCCAGCATAACGTTTCAGAAGCCAAAGACAAGTGTTAATTTGCTAACCGAGGACAATAATAGCGTCTCAACGGCCAGCTATTCGGATCGCGATGATTATGACTTTGGCACGCTCAGCTGTGAGGATGTCGATGGCGATGAGGATATCAATGCTGAACCCGAGGCTGAGCCGGACGACGGTGATAGTGTTAAATTGCGGGAGCTGGCGGAACAGCAACGGCAGCGTCAACTAAAGCAAGCCGCCGGCGTTATTGCCTGTTCCACGGCCAGCTCAACGGCAAGCAGTAGCTCCAGCTCATCGGCATCCACGTCACAGCAGAGCGGCAGCAGCAGCAGCTCCAGTCGCGCCACAGCCAAAACCTTTGAGAATAAATCTTTAATCATGGGACGCATATTTAAGCATGCGAGCAGCACCGCCGCCAAGGCGACATCATCGTTGGCCAATGCTGGATTGACTGCGGCGGCAACGCCAAAACTGCCACTGAAAAGTGCGCCCAAGGATAAAGCGCAGCTAGATCAGCTCTTTGACGAGCTGCGTGGCTGTGCTGTGAAGCCACAGCCAAGTCACGATCAGACAGCGACGATAGCAGCAGCTGTTACTATTGAACCACCTCCTGTGGCTGTGGCTGCGCCAGCAGCTCCGTCTGTTCATTGGCCAGCAGCTGTTGCAGCTGGAGCGGCAGCTGTGCCACAGCAGCTGGAGCCAATGGCTGCGCCAGCAGCGCCTGCACCGCCAGCTGCAATGCCAGCGCCATCAATGCCGCCGGCAACGACGACAGCGGCGGCCAAAAAAGGCAAGGCAACGCCAGTCAGAAGACAACCAAACAAAGCCACAAAAGCAACAAAGGCAGCGACACGTAAACCGACGCGTAAGGACAACAGCAAGGACTTGACCAAACTGCAAACGGAGCTGGGCATGAGCCCTGCCGAAATAGAGCAGCTAATGGATGAGGGTCAACGCAAATCGAAGCGACGCTGCGCCACAAATCGTCCCAAACAACTGGTCGAGACCTGGAGCTCTGATGAATATGAAGATTTCCTAACCACAAAGGATATCATTGCATTAATTGAGCGTAAGGAGCAGGAGGAGCAAGAGCGCAAACGCAAAACCAGCGATGCTGCCACTGCAACACAGCCAGAGGCAACAGTGTCCAGAGAAAAGTCAGTGCAGCCCCTGGCCCCTCAGGCAAAGAGCCGCAAGAGCAAGAGCAAAGTGAACAAACAAACGGAGCAGCAGGAGCAGCCGCCACAGCAGCAACAGCTGCTGCCGCCCAAACGCGCTAGGCAGCGTGGTGGCAATACCAAAGCTGAGCCGCCAGTGCCACCAACCAAGCCAAAGATAACGCGTGCCAGCAAGCCGGCAGCCAAGACGACAGCCAAGGCAACCAAGCAACAACAAGCGGCAGTGGCGACAGCTGCAACAACAGCAGCAGGCGGCAAGAAGCGTGCTAAGCAAATGGAGCCCGAGCTGGAGCCACAACCAGAGCCCGCAGCCGAGGCGCAGCCGTTGGCTGCTCGGCAGCGCGTAGATCGTTCCCAGCAGCGAACGCGCAGCAGTCGACCGCAGCGGGCGAGAGAAACTGCAGCGGAAGCAATTGAACAACAACAACAACAGCAGCCGCCGCAGTTGCTGCAAAAGGATATTAACCATTATCATGAGCCGGCAGCAATGGGTAATAATGTTAAACAAAAACCGCGCAGCAGCAGCAACAACACAACAGCAACAACAACAACAGCAGTAGCAGCAACTGCAACTAACAACAATAACAACAGCAGCAGCAGCAATAAAAATTTAAAAACCAAGCGCAAATCTCAAACCAATCGTCAATCGCCGGCGCGCAGGAAGCGTCCGGCTAGCGAAAAGCAGCTATATTATTGGAGCAGCTCCAGTGATGATGAATTTGGACGCATCGATATGGATGCAGAGGCAGAGGAAGCTGAGGCAGACGCTGCTGCGGAGAGAGAGGCAGGCGGAGGCAACACATTGAATGAGCAACAGCAACAACAATTGCCGCTGCCGCCGCCCCAAAAACACTTTGATGATAGCGAGCAATATCAGAAGCACGGCTGGATCGTTGGCGACTCGCACAAGAAGCTGGTGAAGCTGCTGGCCATTGCCAAGGGCAACAAGAAGGTGGAAAATTGCGTGAAGAGGCGCACGCCAAAGCGCAAGTGCTAGGAGCTAAAAATTCAATTTGATGTCAACAATTTGATAATAGCAACAATCAAAATTGTTGGGCAGCAACTTTTGGCATCAAACAAATCATTTGCATCTCAGACAGACGTTAACAAGGCTTATAAATGCATACGAGTATATTTAAGCAGTAATGCTACATAATTTTCTTTCTTTAAAACATCTAAGCGTTACATTATTTAGGTTTTTTTTTTATTAAATGTATTTATAATTAATAAACAAACGAAAAAAAAACAATAAAAAAAATGGAGAAAACAAAATACAACAAAAAAAACAAGAACAAATAAAGATTGAGCACAACAATTAGACTATCGATTTAACGAATTTTGCTTGCGCTACATGGTGAAATTAGTATGCAGCTAACCCCGGCTATCGATAGCTGGGCCATATGGTGAAATAGAGTACGGCATTTTATTTGGAAGTTTAAATACATTTTGCTCCGGCAAACATTATATCAATAAATTTAAGAGCTTTTGCATAATTGTAATTTTCAAATAATTATTTAAATTATAGTATTACTGTACAATTAATGTGTATAAGCAGACACAACCTGTCTCTAAATATCGATAACTTATTTTACAGCCACCGATAGACGGAGCAAAATAAAAATGAAATATTGTGCATCGGCGATACTATCGGGTAGTTGCCATCGATTGTATTTGTAGCTCAGATTGTTTTGCAGATTGAAGCTCGGATGAGGAATATATAAAAATAGTTTTTAATAACTTTTATAACTTTTCATAAACGCATTGGAGCTGTGCAAGTGCAATAATTGTGAGTAAATTAACTGTGCTTTAATACAGGATGCAAACAAATTTCCAAATTTCCGTTTACGCCTCGAAATTTTTCACTTGCGTCGGAAGTTTTCTTTCTCTCTCTTCTTTTTTTTTTTTTTGTTGTATTTTACGATGCTGATTCGTAATTGTCTTCTTGTATACACTCTCTTGCTCTGCTCGCGCGCGTGTGTGTGTGTAAGTGCTGCTGTTTGTGGCTGGTTGGAAAATAATTAAAGCAAATAAGTGTACAACTTCAATTTGTTGCACATTTTTGTTAGTTTCATAGTGTTGTGGACAAATAAACATAACGAAATCTGTGCCTGCCTGCCAACGTGTGTGTGCGTGTGAGTGTTTGTGCATATGTACAAATGTGTGTTAGTTAGTGGATGCTGTTGCTGCAGCCAAAGGAGCATTAGATGAAGATTTTTGGATGCCATTCACAGCATCCACATTCACATGCACAAAACGAAAGTCAAGATAAACGAACACGACAGGAATCGGTGGTAGTCGGCAGTCGAACAGTAACGCTGCATGGTGTAATGATTTTAAGTGATATCCTGCCTACATGAATGGCCACTTGTCATGTTGTATAAATAAAACAAAATTGCAAATTTTCCTGTATTTTTCGTGCCAGATGACAGATAATTATTGAGCCCAATAACAATTGGTAACTGATCACTGATCAAGTGATCAGTCATACATATACTATGACAATACCTGATCAGAGTTGTATTGAATAGTTCAGACTATGTTCGATTGTAATTAATTTTTGTACTGATCGAATGAACTAAATTCCTGATTATTGTTCGTAGAACTCATTTTAAAAATATTGGTATCTTTATTTGTTGCATAAATTAGTTTAGTTATAAAAATTTCATTTCAAGACTTAAACAACATTTTTCCAGTGTATATATATAACGGACAATATAAATGACTAAACGATTTTGGGATTCAAATCATTTAAAAGATCGAGACTCAAATGAAAGATACAGTTTTTTCGGTAGGAATTGAACTAGAAATAATAAACTCCTAGAAACAACAACTCTGCACCTGACTTAATAGCACTATGCTCTTCTAGTGCCTGAGAGTTAGTTGTTTTCTTGGTTGCCCACTCGGTTGCTTCTTTGTGCGCAACTGCAGTTAATCACAGTGTATGTGTGTGTGTGTGTGCGTGTGTGTGTTTCGTCTTTGCCATCCCCTTGCTTAACCGTAAACACGTATTGGGCTAAAACTCAATGAAGTTTAAAAAAAAAAAAAAATTGACAAGTTAGTAAAGGTAGACAGAAGACGGGGGAAATTAAACATTCGTTGCACATGCAGTTGAAATACCTATCTACCGCCAACCCCCTGCCCACTGTCACCGCCCCGCTGTGCGCGACGCTCTTTTCAATCGCTGCTAGCCCAAGACAATTGAGACAAATCAACAACAACAACAGAATGAGAGGGAAGAGAGTTTTGAACAAGGGTCGTCGTCGTTATCGTAGTTGTTGCTTTTGTTATTGTTGTTGTTGTGCAGCCCGGGAATGTACATATATATGTACATGTACAGGAAATCTGTTGCTGGGAAACTTGAAACATCTCTGCATATGAACGTTGATTCTGCGTGTTGCACTTGCAACTTGCAGTTGTTGCTGTTGCTATTAGGGTAGAGAATGTGGCAACTATATAGCGCATATTTGTGTAATTCTTTTATAGCCGGAAAAACTCAATTAAAGTTCGAGTGTTTGTTGGTTTATTGAAGTACACACCCACACACACATTCAACTTTTTACACACGCACACACATAACTGCAATGCTGCTGCCTATGATTTTTATTCATTCACAGCCACAAAGTGAGAGAGCGAAAACAGCGAGCGAGTAGCATAAAGAGCAGGATAACAGCAACAACAAATGCACAGGGCAACAAAACCAACAACAACATAAGCCACCCACATTTTGACATAAATGAAAAAGATTCGCTCTCACGGTCTCTTATTTTTTTTTTTTTTTTTTTTTTGCTGCCCTGTGCTTTTGTCAACCTGTGCACGCTCTCGCACTCTCTCTCTCTGGTGCTCTCTCATTTTTGAGCTCTGGTCAGTTGTGCGCTCTCTGTTTCTTGCTTAGTTGCGTTTGTCGTTGTCGACAGCAGCAGCAGCGCAGCAGCAGTCAAAAAAGGATTTTCCATTTTGTTGCAGACTTTATACGAAAAAAAAAAAATAAAAGAAATAAAAGCAAGAATATTAATAACATTAATAATGTGGTTAAATTAAAGGTGCGTGTGCATATGTGTTTATTGAAATAACAAATACAAAACCTTACAAAAAAAAAATCTATTCATAAGTGTATTGGACTAGTAAAGTGTGGGAGGAGGAGGGCAGGTGATAATTTGCATTTGCCTGCGCCGGCTGTGTGTACGCTCAGCGCAGGCTCTGCCACTGCCTGGCTCTCTCGCTGCAGAGCTGTCCAGCCCCGTGGATGTATCCCTGTGCGAATCCAGTCACAATTGCGTGCTTGTTGTTGTTGTTATATTTTATATTATTGTTATATTTTATATTAAGGAGCCATCTTTGATCCAAAAATATATATATATATTGATACAGCACTGATCATCCATTTCTTTGTCCAGACTTAGTTTCTATGAAGCGTACAATCTTTAAAAGTTCGTATTTTTAAGTTTAATATGTGGGTAGTCATATGACATGTGCAGATAAAGATTGTTTTAAATACTATATTGACTGCTCCGTATTTCCGCAAATCAATAAAAAAAAAATATTGACAAATTTGTTTTTACGAAAATATATTAAATTTTGTTTTAATCTATCCGTCAATAAGTATAGAAGCCATAACCTGAGTTATATTAGGGGTTTTACTATAAATTTTGCAGATTCGGAAGGCCTGTGATAGGATAGATTCAGGATAGGTTCAGGATTCAGGATAGACAGTGATATAACTCTTCTAAAGTTGCTGCAACTCAAAAAAATATTTTACGATTATTATTTTATTTTAAATTAATAATTTTCTTTATTTTTCATCGTAGCTTTCTGTTATCTCTTTGATTATCCTAAAAGAATCCCCCTATAAAAAACTTTTATTAAAAGGCTCTCAAAAAAGTCATTTGTTTCGGAGATCCACATATGTATATCGTTCGACTTGAATATTTTAATAGTTATAAGAAGTTTTATTATTATTTTATTTTAAATAATTAATTTTCTTTTTTTTCTTTTATCTCTGTGATCATCTCTGTTAAACCCTCTATAAAAATATATTATTGAAAGGTCCTCAAAAAAGTCGTTCGACTTGAATATTTTAATATATAAAAGAAGTATTAATTAATTGAAAATAGAATTTTCGAAGCTAGTTTCCAATTACTGAACTGTATTTTACTTAAATAATATATACAATATTATATTTATTTTCATATATATATTTAGGTACGTCAAGATGCGTCAATTCAACATTTCGGTCATTGGACTATCCGGGACCGAAAAGGATCGCGGCCAAGTTGGCGTTGGCAAATCATGTCTATGCAACAGATTTATGCGGCCAATGGCCGATGATTATTTTATAGATCACATATCAGTGCTCAGTCAGAGTGACTTTAGCGGTCGGATTGTGAATAACGATCATTTTCTGTACTGGGGCGAGGTGCGAAAGACAACTGATGAGGGCGTTGAATACAATTTCAATATCATTGAACAGACCGAGTTCATGGATGACTCGACATTTCAGGCCTTTAAGGTTGGCAAAATGGATCCATATTTGAAACGGTGTACTGCCACAAAAGTCTTCTCGGCGGAGAAACTAATGTACATATGCAAGAATCAATTGGGCATCGAGAAGGAATATGAACAAAAGGTCATGCCCGATGGTCGTCTAAGCATTGATGGCTTTGTGGTTGTCTTTGATGTCAGTCCAGTGCCAAATCGTAGCGTTGAGAAGCAAGTGGAGTTCGTACAGAATGCAATTGCCAATATATTAAAGAATAAAAAGCCATTGGTATTGGTAACCACAAAAAATGATGATGCCTATGAGCTGTATGTGCGTGAAGCAGAAAAAATAAGTCAACGCAAGGATTACAAGAGCACCGTACAATTAATTGAGACATCGGCACATGAGAGCATTAACATTGATTTGGCATTTCTGATGCTCGCTCAGATGATTGACAAGGTCAAGAATCGTGTCAAGATCATTTCATATCAGGAATCGGCTAAATCGCGCAAAGAACTGCTCGATACACGCTCGGAGGCCGTGACGCGTCTCATACGCAATCAAATTACAGATTATCACATATTATGGTCTCAGGGCTCCAAGATGCTATCCCAATATCGCGAATGGAACGAGTTCCTTAATATATTCGGACATGAGGCCGGCCAGAAGCTATTCCGTCGTCATATGAAAAAGTTACGCGACGATCATCTCAACAAGAAACTTCATCAATATTTGGATAAATTTGCAATTGCCCTAGAATATCTATTGCCTGACATAAGTGCGCTCAATATTAGCGATGATGATGCGTGGGAATGTGCACGCAATTTTCTACAGAATCACATCGAGTTTGAGCAATACTTTTTCGAGTGCCCGCAGGCGACTTGGACCGAGCTGCTGGATATGGATGAGGCCGAGGATGAGGCACGTATACCCTTTGATGTGCTCGAAACCAATGAGGCGGAGACTGTGTTCCGTAACTATTTAAATTCAGTGCAGCAGGATAAAAAGAAAATTGGGTAAGTAAATTTGTAAATTAGAATTTAGGATTTTAGCTTAAAGTTGACATGATTTAAATGCTGTAAAAACATACGGTTTTACTTTGCAATGATAATGATATTGTTGAGGCTTCTACGGAGTCATTGAAGCCCGAAATTTTTCCTATTTAATGGCCAGTAATCCTTACCAAAATCACAAGAGTTCACGGCTCTAGGAGAACCTTTGCTCCTAAAAACTTCGCACAAGTATATAGCTGTCACTGGGATATAACCCTAATAATATTATTTGGAAATTAGTTTGTGGGCCGATACATATATACACTTATTCTTCGGGATGAAAATATCCCTACACTTGTAATCAAACAAAATGTTATTAGGTATTGGGACAAGCTAGCATACAAATATCCTAGCCATCAATTATATCTGCAAGTCCTGGCTTACCCAATGTGCAATTTGCGGAGGGATTGGAGTTAACCATGCATTTTTAGTGTACCCAGCTGAGTATTAGCAATCGGAACATAGAATAGACCTCAATATCAATTCAATTTGATTTAAAAACCACATATTAGAACTTAAAACAGATATGAACGTTTTATTTTAAACAAGTTCAACTAATAAATAATAATAATAAAAATAATGTAATTCTTTTATTACATTTTCTAGCTGGAAGCAACAATTTAAGATGCTGCTGGAGGAATCGGGCTTTGTAACGCCCGGCAAGCAGCTGTCGGAGGTGCGTGTATTATTTATGGGCAGGGAATGCTTTGAGGCGCTGTCGGAGCACGATTGCCAACAAATTTATGATATACATCAGGATGAGATTATTGAGAAGAGTAAACAGAATTTTGTTGAATTGCTGTTGGAGCATGCACAATATTTTCTGCAATTTAAAAATGTGGATATTATAACACAAGAGGATGTTAGACAAATAACCGATGTCATACAGGAGGATTCACGTTATAAGATGCTCGATCGTTTGGATCAGGAGCGACGTGTAATGCTGGTGCAACATTTGCGATTCATTCATTGTCCCATACGCGATCATTGCCCGTTCTTTAACAATTGTGTGGACAACCTGATTGAGGAGGTGCTCTCCGATAAATCAGCTAGCAATCACAAGACACTTGGCGGTGGTGGCACAGTTGGTGGCAATGGTGGTTGGAAGACAACCGGCAATGGCAGCGATCGGACATTAAATTTATTAATTGTCGGCTCAGAGCATTTGGCGAGTGATCTGCTAAATGACATACGCATCTGTACGGGCAGCAAGGGCGAGTATATATACGAGAATCAAACATATTATCTTAATTATCGCATTGCCAATGGCGACATGGAGGCTTTCAAAGCAATCGATGTCTACTCAAGCGGTAAGTGTGTTTGAATATTATTTATTTATTTTTATCCTGTATGTAATATATATTTATCTTAATTTTTGTTATTGTTTTAGGTCTCGTTTGTGTCTACTCCAATCAGCAGTCATTTGAGACGCTCAAGGATAATTTAGAGCGCACATTGTTGTGCAATCTAGAGCTGGAGGATAAATTTGAGAATTTACCCATTGTGCTAGTTTATCAGCCGCAGGATCTCAAAGAGAATGAAGTTGAATATTTACGCAGCGAGGGCATGCGTTTATCTGAAATGTTGCATTGCGATTTTATTGATCATACGCAAAATCATCAGAAATACGTCTATGACATACTCAACATTGTTATACTCTCGCTGAAATTAAGCGAAATGAAAAGCTATGATCCATATCCATCGTCCAATCACACAGATCTGCGCATTCTTGTCTGCATCTACTGTGGCGATCAATATGATATTGAGAACATTGTCCAGCCACTGATTGCCGAATCGACACTGGTTAAGGCCAATGAACATTGCATTATTGTTGATGTCTTTATTGGCGATGCAAAGCGTCGTGTGGAGTTTATACTCTCCTCGTATCATGGCACAAATCAGTATCGGGATGAGCTAATACATGGCTACATATATATATACTCAGCCAAGAGACGCTCCTCACTGGCCAATCTCAAGTATGATATCAATATGTAGCTTAAGTATGAATAATTACTAAAATTGCATTTATTTTTTTTAGTATACTGGCCGCCCAGAATGCCAACATTCCATTACAGATTGTCGCTGTGACGGAGAGCGGCGGTGTTAATGCATTTTTCAATAATGAAATTTGTCAATTTCTAATTACTGAGGGTAATGCACTGGCCGATCGTTTCAAGGGCAGCTTTATGACCTTCTCAGCCGATCAATATGTCAAGTGTATGTGTTATATCAAACTAAATTTTGATATTCAATTAAACATATTTTTATATTTTACAGTTGCCTTTTATAATCCATTCCTGAAGACCGCCTGGGATAATAAATACGAGGTGGAGAATTTGCATGTGGAGGAGTCAATTACTTTAGATTCGGGCGAAGGTACACTCGAGAATTCGGTTAATCAAATGCCGCGTCCACCGCCACGACATGAAAGCTATATGCTGTCCAATACGCTCGGCACCGATGGTTCCGGCAGTGAGAATTACGAAATGCTTCCTACACGATCTCTCAACTCATTAAATGGTAAATTTATTTAAATTGCAAACTAAACTATTTCAGAATCATACTCATAACATTTACAGAAGAAAGAGATATATCACTAGATGAAATCTATGATGACAACAACGAAAAACCCAAACACCTGCATCAAAGTAAGTTTCATCATGCCTAATCCCATCTGTCCCTATTTCCAAAACAAATGACACCTCTCTAAGTATATACATAAGTCCAACCCCAATACCAATATCAATACCACAATGCCCTTATATCATATGATAATCCACACTTCATCACAAACTCATTATCCATATCGAACAATCGAACAGACAGCATAGCACATGCATACATACATATGTATATAAACATATTAAACCCTGTACATTCATAATTCATCATGTATCAGAGACACTATGCAAGCTTATACCCTGTAACTACTCACAGAAAGGTTAGTATTAACGCAAAAAGCGTTCAAGTTTAAGCTACGTCTTGAAATTACAAGAAATGTATCGATTATTGATTTTATAACTTTGATTTTATATCAATATATCGATCATGTATTTCGATAAACAAAAGATTAATTTTAAATAGCAATAAAATGTTCATTTAAAAATGCATTTATTTTTCATTAACTTTTAAAGTCAGAATGTTAAAAAAAAATACACAAATAATATACTATAATAAATATTTTCTCTCCGAAAAGAAAAAACAGAAAATTTGTTAGAAAATGTAATTTTTCACTTTCGTCACTTTTTAATTCAAAAAATATATTTAGAATGGATAAAATGAACATTAAGGAAAGCTATTATCCCTCTTATATTGTAAAAAAAAATCCCAAACGCATCTGGTCGCTTGATAACGCCTAACACTTTAACTGGTTACAGGGTATTTGCATTCATAGCGTCTTGTACATTCATCTACTCATTGCTTAGTTTTGCATATCATCGGAACAAAGCTATACGACATAAAAATCAATCGAATAAACCTCAGACAGAAGAACTCCGTATTACCAAAATGCCATATTTACCCAAAACTTTAAAACCATATAAAATAGACATCATATAAATAAGTACTCTATAATACTTTATAATGATTAACATATTATTAATGATTAACCATAACAATTGTTTTTTTTTTTTTTATCGATTTATCTCTGTGTGTGTATTTGTTGTTGTCATTGCCTATTGCATACCAATAATTATTATATATACTAAACCAAAAAAAAAAAAAAAATATGAAAATAAAAAAACAGGATTCCAGATATTCCCTCCTCCAACAACTCCTCCAGAGCCAGCCCCTCCAGATCATCAGCTCATTACATGCACATATAAGAGTCAATTCGTTTCGGCTTCAGAATCAAGTTTGGAAGAAATAACATGTAATCTAACTAATTAAATATTTTCTTATATACTCGTTTAATCGTATAAATCGTACAACATACAATATTTTTTTTTTAAGTACATTAAGTTTTCTCTTTTTTATATATAATATCTCCATTTTTTGTGTTCGTTTTCTCATCCAACTGTAAATGTTGTATTATTTACGATCTTGTACAATTCTTCATTCAGTATATATAACCCATAAAATCATAAAAATAATAATAAGCCCATTGTATGAGTTTCACTTTTGTTGCTGTTTGTTCTCATATTGTCCCGTACTCTACCTATATACATACATATAATATATTATATGTAATAATATGTACATAAGACTATATATTTATACATATATATATATATACATATAACAACGTTTGGAAACGTCTTTTTAACATTTGTATATAAGTGTATATTATTTTTTTTTATTATTTGTATACCCTTGCAATTAAAAATGGGAATCTGAATTTATAATTCAGTACAAATTGTCTTTGTATTTGCTATGTCTGTCCTTAAATACGAAAATCACCAACCACTCCATATATATGACAGTAATAGTTTAAGTTATCGGTATAATAGGTTAATTTTTCTCTGCCTTGAGTTAAGACTAGCCTGACGCATTGTTGACTGCAAACAGTTTGACTGCTAGTCTAGCCTGTGGTTGGGTTAGGCGGATGCATAGACGGTTCAGGGCTAAACCATGTTGATGCAACGACGAGGCACAATTTCAGTTAAAATATTTAGTAAATGGTATTGAAAAAATACATTATGCGGTATAGACTATGGGACAGGACTGCACCAGCTGGTCTAGAAAAAGAGCTAAGCACGGGCTAGTCTGCAGAATTGCTGTTGACTGAAGAGTGTATTAAGTATTTATATGAAATATAATAAATAGTTGGATATCAGCGCTTAATAAATGAAATAATTAAAAAATTATCTATAAAAAAATTAAAAAAAAAACTTTTAAACAATGGGTATCTTCGTGGATCGTTTGTCAGCTTTGACCGGTCCATAAAAAACTCAGACAGAGACAACTTAAAAGTAAGAAAAATTATGAAAGCACTATCTAAAATCTATACTTTTTCATAAGGGCGTTCACTTAAATAGAGTCAGAAAATGCGTCAGAATATTTTTTTTTATATTTTCGAGTTGCAGCCTTAAAATAAATTAATTTTAACTTGAATTTTATTATATTCAAGTGAACGCCTACATTTATGCATATTATCTTTGTATATTGAAAATTGCATAATTTCATATTTAAGAAATTATATATTTCTTTAGGGTATTCGCTAGTCGTGCACACTGTCGACTAGATCATTCTTACATGTTGTTGTCTTTTTAATTTTCCGTCTTTTCGTGTTTTGTTTTTTTCATGCAACATTTTGTTTATTAATTTTGTGCTAATCGGTTTTAATATTATCATATAATAGCTGAACTGAGATGAAGATGACAAGTTTATGCATATTATATTTTTGTTGTTGTTGTTGTTTCTTTGTTTGTTTCTATTATTCTCATGCATTTCATAAGCAGCGGATGTCAGCGGGTCTAAGGATTCATTGGCCACCCATGATGCAGGTTAAACATATTTTCCAACTATCTCTCTCTCTCTCTCTTTCTTTCTGTGTCCCTTCCATCATACACGCACACACACATAGCAGCCAAATATCCTGCACGATCTGTAGCGATCCCCAAGTGTCCTTGCAACACCCCAGAGCCCACACAACATACAGCTCCATTCATATATGTATGAGATATGCTATATATTTATTTTTAATTTAGCCTGGCACTTATAAGAAATATATACCTATCTACCCAGCCCTGCCCCTGTCCCTGACCCTGACCCTGTCCATCGCCCTGCACTGCTCGCAAAAGTTTGCTTATACTATAGCCTATAGCTTAGAATATTAGCTGTTTGATTTGTTGCTAATAGATTATGGTTTATCAATTGATGATATTAATTATGTCTCAATAATTTCAGAATGGCTAGAGGATAAAAGCGATGCGCGTCGCAATATGAACAAGAACTCAATCTGGAACAATTTTAGCGGCTCAACACATGCATATACCACTGGACGGCGGCATATTGATTCCAATTTGAATAAGATACGTCCGAAGGGTCCGAGTCAAACATTGAAGGTGGGTGAAGCGCCCAGTCGAAACTGTGCCATGAGCTCTTCAACTTTCACGCTACCCACACAGCAACCGGGCAAGTTGAATATGAAAAACTTTCAGTTGGTCAGCGATGCCGTCGCCAAGATGAACTTCAGCAGCAGCGGCAGCATGGGTGACTCCTATTTGGGCGGCTGTGAGGTCAGCGAGAAGGATGCCAAACGCTATGATCATGCTCAATTAGATGGCGAGGATGAGGACTCTGAAGAGCTGGCTGAATATGAGCAAATTTATGAAAACGAAGGTTTGTATTTATAACATAAAATAAACGTGTATAGAGCTGGAAAAATATGTTCCTTCGATAATCATAAAAAAGACGAGTTTATAAAGTCTTTATAAAAAAACAATTTTGAATATTAAAGTCAATTATAAAGTTAGAAGCCGTTGTTAACCCAGCGGGCATTTCTGATTTTTAAAACAATTATTGTTTAACTTTAATATATATATAGTTTGTCGCATCAAATACTTATTATCGACAGTGTAAGCGATTGTTTTCCAGTTCTAAAACTAAGTTTGTCTAAAAAAATATTCAATTATATAAAATATAATCTCCATCCTCGTTTCACAGACTGCACCGAGTCGGATAGCTGTGCTAGCTCAACGGAGCGTCGCGTTCGCCAGCAGAATGCCTATTACAAGGCCAATAAGAAGGCAGCCACCACCAAGAAGAATAAAAAGAAGAAGGTTGCAATACCGGTGCAAACGCCACGTGTGCCACCATTTGGTGCCTATGTCAGTCCACCAGAGATTCCATTGCATTATCAGCGTATGGCCGCTGTTGCGGCAGCAGGTGAGAAAAGTATGTGTCGTGTTTTTTTTTATACCATCCAGATAGTTGGGCATTTAAATAACATAGCTTAAGCGTGCTGTTACTAATGGTTTGAAGTAAAATATGTAAATTGTAATTTATATATTGTAATCTCAATGTCTGTGTCTAAAATAGATATCGAAACGTGTAGAAGAAGAATTTTAATTGTTAAAAATTAACCGCTTAGTTCGCAACACTTACACAATATATACTAATATTATTTAAGCCAAAATATTCTTTAAGAAGCGAGCGATTACTTACAATATTTTACATTAATTTAAAATCGTTTAAAATGTATAGAGACAAATGTATTTCTAATTTCAACTGTTTGCTTATAGAAAAAGCTGATACTGGCGTTGTGGCCGATTTTATGAAGAGCGATAAATCTCCAGAGGTAAGTTCTGCCAACAATTAAAATCTCTACTAACCTACATTAATTTTCAACTTTAATTTAATGTTTAGTATTCAATGGTGCCGGAGCTAACAGCAGCGGGCATATTTGGAGCCGAAAATTTGCCCGAATATAATATGAATGCCAAATGCTTGAAGGATTTCGAAAAGTTGGAGAAACGTCGCATCAAAGAGGAAACGGCACGATTGCGCAAATTGCAGGAGAAGGAAAAGGAGCAGGAAAAGAAGCTCAAACGTAAGCTCAAACAGAATGCCAAGGGTCTGACTGAGACAACAGAGGCGCAATTTGGCAAGCTAATGATCACCTCCGATAAGGATGAGATACCCATATTTTTGATCAAATGTGTTGAGTTTATTGAAAAGGAAGGACTCGACTCTGAGGGCATTTATCGCGTGCCTGGCAGTAGAGCACATGTCGATATGCTCTTTCAACGCTTCGAAGAGGGTAAGTTGCTATCTACTAATAATATGTTAAATATAATTCTAATTAAAATTTTATTTTAATGAGTCTTTACAAAACTCGTTTGGTTTTTATAAGTAACATCTAGAATACTTCCGCTAAACATTTTAGCGATATGTATTGTAAAATGTATTGTTTTTCTTACTATAATACAGCACTCTTAATTTAAAATGTCGAATACCTTTTTGGACATTAATTTAGCCTAGTGAAATGATTGGCAAAATGTTTAATATAATTTAAGTTGATCGACGAGTAAAAGTATTGGAACTTAGTGACAACAAACGTCTTTCAAATCGAACATTAAAATCCCTTTTCGAATGGATAAATGGTCATGAAAAAGTTTATAAAGTTTTTAGTAAAAAATAATCCATGACCTACGCTTCAAATTGTTGTCACTTTCGCCATATTCACGAGATTTAGGATTCTCTAATTTTTTCCCTTCCCAAATATGAGAGAATCGTATATATATAAACAACCAAATACTATCATAATTATAAATTAAAATTAAAGCTCCAATACAAATATTATTTGATATACATTTATAGATACAAATACAATTATTGATGTACTAGACATACCGGTAAATGCGGTTGCCACAGCACTAAAGGATTTCTTCTCGAAACGTTTGCCGGCGCTTTTCAGCAAGGATATCATAAAGGAGCTGGAAGAGATAGCTGGTAAAAATTATGCTTCAAATACGCTTAGGTGCGATATATTTTAAAATTATATTTACTCTTTGTAGGTTCACGTGGCGTCGGCTCATCCAAACTTAATGTGGAGGTTAAAACCGATCGCAGCTGCCGTTTGATAGCTTTAAAATCATTGCTACAGAAACTACCACCCATCAATTTTGCCATACTGAAATATATATTCCAGCACTTTGTGCAGTAAGTTTTATATATATATATATATATATTGTATCTCTGTTCTGATTTAATAAGCTTATTTTCATTTTTTGTAATAGTGTCTCGGATAACTCAAAGCTAAACAGCATGGATAGCAAAAATTTGGCAATTTGCTGGTGGCCAACATTGATACCCATTGATTTTACAGATATGGGACACTTTGAGCAGCTGCGTCCATATCTGGAGGATATTGTCCAAACGATGATCGATCAATTTCCGTATCTATTTTGTGGCAAAGATGCTTTTGTTATGGTTTAGGTTACTTAGATAGATAGAGACGGCACGAGACCGAGAATACGAAATTAGTTGAGAAGGCATATATACATACATATAGGAATGAAACCCATCGATCGATTTAAAGATCATTAAATATGTAAAACGAAACGAAATGAAACAAAATCAGGCAGCAAAAGTCTCGTAAATTGTCGTCATATATTATATATATATATTAATTTTTTTTTTTTGTATTTTATTGTAAACGCAACAGTATGAGAATGCATATATATATGCAGAATATATATGTATGTATATATACATATGTATATGTATATGGCATATATAAATGATATTCATAAATGCCATATATATGTGTATGTATATTTTTGCATGTGTGTCATGTGTGTGTAAAGTATTTGGTATTTGCAAAGTATATATATATATATATACATATAAATGTATATGTATATGTATATATAAACGAAACCAATTAGTTAAGTAGGGTATATTTATTTTTTATATATTGTATGTATATGTATATCTATATATAGTATATAGTATATGTATCTATCTATCTATATAATATATATATACATATTATATTTTGTATTAATGGCTTTGTTGTGTTTTCGTGATATATGTAAACGCATAGTGCTTTGCGTCCCTAGGAGCGCCGCCCAGAATCAGATCTATACAATTATTGCATATATATATATATATATATTTATATATATCTGCTGCGATTTGTTGGTTACTGTGCGCTGAGGGGACGCAAAAGTTAAACAAATTTATTAATTGTGTATTGTATGTTAAAATGTATGTTAAACAAAAAAAAAGTAAAGTAAACTAATTGCATTACGAATGATATATTATATATATATATATATATGTGTATATATATATATATATATATATATATTTATACACTTATATGCTATATTTATAAATATATATATATGTCTAATTAGAAGAAGATGTGGTAAAAGCAGAGGCAACTTGACGAAACAGCTAAGATAAAGGAAAATACAATTAAAAACAGAAAACAAAAAAAAAAAAACAATTTCCAACTACTAAATGTGAATCTCTTTGTATGTGTGTATGCCTGTGTCTGTATGTGTGTATGCTTGAGTGTGCGTATGTGTGTATGCTTGTTCTTCTATGTGTGTATTTATATATATTTATATAAATATAAGAAACTTTAAATAATCTAAAATATATATATATATATATATAGAATTGTGTCTAAAAGATGAAATGTATTAAGTATGTATTAATATAATACGCTCCCTTTCCTCGTAAGCCAGGCCCCCCTTTCCCCTACTCCGACAAGATATTGCAAAATGAAAAAAAAAAAAAAAAAAACTAATTGTCTTTCTTAGCTCTCAGCTATTATATATGTGTGCTCTACTCTATATATTTGGCAGAAAAATAAAATTGATAAAAAAAAAACAAATACATACATATGCATATTTAAAGCATATATATATGCATATATGTACATATACCAATTAATATATGTATATATATGCATATATATGTGCACATATTTTAACTAAAATAATAATAATAAATGAACAAACAGAATTAAAAGCATAAAGTAACAAAAAAATTTAGGCAACATAAGCGTAAGTGTTATTTCTTGTAATTGAGCATTAATTTTTTATAAACTTAATTATATAATTGTGTAACTTGTGTCTGAACGGACCTCAAACTTAAAAAAAAAAAAAAAAAATCGAAAACCATTTTGAAAAAAATGCTAAAAACAAAAAAATAACCAATATATAGTATAATTTGTATAGATGTGTGTCTATTGCATTATTTGTACACGGATGTACATACATATATATATATATACATATATATATGTGCGCAGGAATATAGGTGTATATATATGTGTGTATGCATTTATTTATATACGCTAAAAAAAACAAAAAAAAAAAACATGCAAAAAAAATATGTCTCAACAAAATGTAATTCGACGTGATGTGTAATGATATTTTTAAAAGCAAATTTTATGCCCTACCCCCTCCAATATCCAGCCCCCACCCCAAAAAAAACAAAAAAAAAAAAGAAACAAAAACCAACTCAAGCGTATATATGTATATATATATATACATATGGTAGGCTATGGAGTGCAAAATAAATTTGTGGGCATTTTCCAAATATTTGTGAAGCATTTACATTTGAAGTTTTTATTCATTAATTGAATCTATTAATTAATTAATTGGTTAACTAACAAGCCAGCAAATTGGCCGCAATGGCTTCAGTGTCAAGCAGCGTTAATCTATTAGTTATCCTGGACTTTTTATAAGCAGGCTCATCATCATCATCATCATCCTCGTCGTCATCGTCATCTTCATCACTCTGCTCCTGTTGCTGCTTTGGTGCATCATTTGCTTGCTTCTTATACACCTTATCTGGATCAGGCAGCCAAGATAGATCCACTGATTGTTCACTGTCACTTTCCTGCTCCTGTTTATCATCTTCGCCATCATCTTCATTCTGTTCCTCATCGCTTTCTTGTTGCTCTGCCTTTTTGCGCAGTTTGTCGCGTTGCTTCTTGTGACGTTTCTTTACGAGCTCACGGAAACGCTGCTTATCATATTGATCCTCCTCATTGAGCAATGCCTTGGACAGCATTAGATTAACGCCACCATCATCATCCTTTTGCTGCAGCTGCTTCTTTGTCTTGGAAGCCATCAGCGCTTTCATTTGACTACGCTCATCGGCCAGCGTTTGACCATCGTCATCAAACTTGAGCTTGGAATTGATTTGCAAATTCTTTTTAAGCGCCTTCTTGGCCAGCGCAGCTTTTGTCACCAGCTTTTCACGTTTGGGCACCACCAAAAGCGACGTTTCTTCCGAATCCTCATCGTCTAACAAAGTTGTGCTTTTGTTCGTTTGATCCAAGTCTACAGGACCACCTTCCACATCATGATCGCGTCGCTTAATTTGAACAAAATCATCTTCCTCGTCACTGTTGTCAGCACCGCCACCAAAGCTTGTTGCTGCTGTTGTTGTCTTCTTTGTAATCTGTTCCGGCAAATCGCCATTTGGTTGCTTGTGTCGCCATTTCAGTTTCTCGATGAAGGGCACTCGGGGTGTGACCGCCAAGCCTAGCGATTGCGCATAGGCATCCAAATCAAGGCTGAGCACATTGAACAATCGCTTATTGCGCATCAGGAAGACAGACTTTAAATAGGCAAGAAATGCACGCTGTGCCGAGGCGCGCAATTCTGGGAATTGTGCCAAAAATGCCTCAATTTTAACGCGCGGCGAGAATAGCTTCTTGGAGTCTATATGTACATTTTTAATGTCCAAGTTAAGCTGTTCATGTAGTGCGCCAATCATATGCTCCTCCTCGCTGGGCGTCAACACCAGCAGGCATTCGCCACGTGATTTGTTGCGTGCCGAGCGACCAGCCCGATGTATATACTGGGAGACATCCTCAGGGCAATCCAGCTGCAGCACCCAGTTAATAGACGGAAAGTCAAGGCCACGCGATGCCACATCTGTGGCAAACATGACCACATGACTTTTGCGCAGAAATTCCTCATAAATGGCAATGCGCTTATCCTGATGCAAGGTGCCGTATAGTGCAAGCAGACCAACGCCTGGACGCAGTTTACAAAATATCTCGTATAAATATTTAGCCTGTTTGCAGCTCGCGACAAAGACAATAATTTTCTGCTTCAAATGGTTTTTAATAAACGACCAGAGCATGGTTATTTTATCTTCCAGCGGCAATACCACATAGCTTTGTTGCAACAGTTCAGGCACAGCCAAAACTGCCGATGAGCCATCAGATGTTTTAGTATCCCCATAGCCGACATAGACGGGATCCTGCAGATTGAGACGTGCCAAATCCTCTAGCGTATTCGTTTGTGTAGCCGAAAATAATAAAGTTTGACGATCTGGCGGAAAATTCTCAATTATTGAATTGAGCGTACGCTGAAAGCCCATGTCCAAGCAACGATCAGCCTCATCGAGCACCAACATCTCCATTGTAGTCGTATTAAACAGCGGATTCTCGTCCATATGCTGCAACAGACGGCCTGGCGTACATATCAATATATTACACTGATCCATACGCGTACGCTCAAACTTTAGATTCTTGCCACCAATTATAAGACCCGCCGAGAAGTCATGATGCTTGCCCACCTTCTTGAGCGTCTCGAATATCTGGTAGGCGAGCTCACGTGTTGGTGAAATAATAATGGCGCCAACGCCATCCGAACGTGACCATTTGTTAATGTACAAATGCTCAAGCACCTAAAAAATAATTGAAAATGTTTATAAAATAAGTTGGATTTTAAATGAAATTAAATCAGTTGTAAGGAATGAATAAGCTGTGTCAAAATCTCTTAATCATGTATAAGAATTAGAGTTTATAAATTAAGTAATAAAAAACTATTTTCCAAGGTATAAATCTATAAATTATTTTATTTTCTAGCTGCACTCTCCCTAAAGTAGACACGCTGGATCAAAGCTGTCAGCGTTAACTATTGCTTAAATCCTTATAGTTGACATACCGGTATGAGAAAGGCCAACGTTTTGCCGCTGCCCGTAATTGCAGCGCCAAGGACATCCTTGCCCTGGAGAGCGTATCCAATACTCTGGCGCTGCACTTCTGTGGGTGTTGTGTATTTGGACTCGGTTAATGCTTTTTGTGTTTTCTGCGACAGTGGAAGGTCTGTAAATTTTTGAATGCTGCTGGCATCGATGTCACTGTATTTTGCTTGTAGTTCTTGGATTTCGGAATCAGTTGCAGCCAGTTTTGAAAGCGAGTGCTCTTTAGCTCGTTTCTGTTTATTTTTGTTCTGGTTGTTGCCTTTGTGCTTGTTGATTCCCTGCTTGGCTGACTTTAGTCCTGGCTTACCAGGACTCTGATGTTTTTGTTTATGCATGCTGCAGATTAAACTGTTGTTTTGAAGCAAAACACGTTTAGTCCACACACGACTGTTGCACGAGGGTTGAGCGATATCGTTCTTCTGTATATCGGAATAAGCACATCGCGATTCGCAAGTTATCGATATGTTTGGTGATATATTACGATTTCAAATTTCAATTATATATTTCACAAAACAAAAGTTTGTCATAGTGTAATAGTTAAAATAGGAACAATCGTAAACATTTTTTTTGTTACAATCTCTTTTATTTGGTGTTTTGTTGGAGTGATATTGTTATCTTGCCTCTTAAAACAAAAATCGGTGTTTTTTGCCTAGCAATCGCCAATATTAAAAATCCTATCAAAAATATCAATATCAAAATGTTAACAATTAAAATATATCTATTATTTATTTACTCAATTTTATATTTGCTAATGGTTTTGCCAGAAAGATATGCAAAAAAGAATTTAAATAATTTTTGTCGTTATCGATATAGGCTGTTTGCATTATTGATTTATGAAAACTTGGTCACACTCATTACCGCTTAGACCTGGGCGATATTTACAGCTGTGATTGCCAGTATTTGAAATGAGAACATAAATCAGTCACTGTTCACAAAGCAACAGATAATAGATATTTTGTATATTTGTTATTATTATAGATAGTTTATAGATTCACTTGATATGTTTTGCGTGTTATTCGTATCCTTTTATCACGTTTTATCGTTCGATATAATTTTCACGACAGTCACTAAACTATCGCACATCTGTAGGCTTGGTGGGCTGGCTGGCTGGCAGTAGCTTATTGTTGCTTAAGGATCTGTATCTACAACAAGGTTGGCCCACAATATATACTATAAATATGTGTTGTGGTGCAACAGTTCAAAGTATTAAATCAGCGCGCGGCGTGAGATTATTTAATAAAATAGTTAACTGTTGGCTGTGAAGCAAACATCCATCCACCAAATCCAACTATTTGCCCGGCCCCCACTCACATTACATACATCGAATTGTTCGAATCGAATGTGAATTACATTTAAATTGAATTAAGTTTTGCAGCAATATGGGCACAATATCTTCGGTACTGCAATGGTCGTGCACCAAATGCAATACCATAAATCCAACAGAATCATTAAAATGTTATAATTGTGGTACTGTGCGAAAGGTATTCCCCAGTCCTACCGCAACATTGTACCAACAACAACAACAGCAGCAGCAGCCGCCGTCGTCGTCGCAGCCGCCGCGACACCAAAGCACTTGGATACATCAACAACAACAAAAACAGCAACGACAACAACGTCAGAATGAAAACCTAGGGATGGTAACGGGCGCGGGTGTGGTGGCAGAACTGGGCGCTGAATGTGATGAAGAGGATGATGAGGAGGTCGCGACAATTGTTGATAAGCACAAAGCTGTGACCAGGTAAGCATATATACATATATATATATACATGCATATGTATAATACATGTGCGTGTGCGTGGGTTTATGTGTAGGTGTGTGTGTGTATTGCAAGCACACAAAAGCTTTTAGCTAACATTTACCGTTACACAAAACAAAACGAATTGCATGTGTTTGTGTGCGTGTGTGTGCGTGTTTGTCCTTTTCTCTCTACCACTCTTCCACACGCTCTAACTGTCTGTGTGTGCGTGTGTGTGTATGTGTGTGTGTGTGTGTTTGTGTATACACAATGACAACAACAATTGAAGCAACTGCAGCAACAACAACAAAAAGCTGACCAAATAAACCAAACTTTTTTTTTTGGGGGAAAATCGATTTGAAACAAACGAAACTTTGTTTACAATTTTATTGATTCGAATTTTTTGTCTGTTCAACGTTTTCGTCAAGTGAACAATGTAGTAGAAAAAACAAAAAACACAAAAATAAGAACTTAATAATAATACAAAAAAAAACATGATAAAAAAATGTACAAATAACAAGGTGAAGCACAAACAACAAATACAGCAATTAATGCAGGCGGTGATCCACATTGAAATAACCTTGCAGGCATACTTCAAATAAATTCCCCCACACCCCCTTTTACCCCTCTCCCACACACACTTAGGCAACGAACGTGCAGCTTTTTACAGTTTATAACTGTTAAACCGTTAGCTGTTCCGTTACCATTCTTCTTCCGTTTCCGTTTCTGTTTCCATTATGCTTACAGAATTGAGCACAACAACAAACAGGGACAGGGACAGGGCCAAGGCATCGGTACCGGTATTGGGATTGGCATCGGGATCGGCAACGTGCACGGACATGTCTACAAATCATTGCTGCGCGGCTGCCTAAAGCGACCGCAGCGTAATAGCCAAAATTTACCAGCTAATTGCATTGATTGCGAGGAGACGCGCAAATATATAAAAAGCTCCATTGAGCTATATCGTCACTTTTCAAATCCGGCACTAAATCGTCGCTGGATTTGCCGTTGCTGCACCACGGATAACAATTCGGTGACATGGCATTGTGTCATCTGTGACACCGTTAGCTATTTAGCGCCCATTTACAAGGAAACGCTATGTACAACAACAACAGCAGCAGCAACAACATCAACAACGACAACAACAGTTGCTGCCGTGGGCACAGTTCAGTTAGAGCTAATAAAAAGCGGCAATGAGCAGACGCAACAACAGCAGGAATTAGATCGGGAGCAGCAACATCATCAACATCATTATCAGCAGCAGCAGCAGCAACAGCATCAAGAACAGCAACAGGAGGAGCATTATCAACAACATTCCAATAGGCGACATTTAAAGGGACGTCGTTATTCATACTTTCGACGCACTCAAAGTCTGAGCAACTCCATTGACAAAAGCGCCGTCGCCAGTTCCAGTTATTCCTCAATAACGCACTCCTCAGCCTCGGCATCAACATCATCAGGGCGCAGCTGTCACATATGCTATGTAAACAATCTCAGCAAGGATATATTCAATTTGCCCATCGATACGCCAATCTCTTCCTACCAACAGCAGCAGCAACAACATCAAATAAAACCTGGTAAGTTATCCTTTTCAAGTTCTGTTTACACTGAGCTCGTTAAGAGATATTTATAAAAAAAAAAAAAAATTGTCGGTATAAGTTCGGTATTCGGATTTCTTAACGATCAAAATATAGCAATATATATTTTTTCGTTTGAAAAAAATTGAAATTTCAGCCAGCTGACATGTCATAATTAATTTTTGGTAGGTAAGCAAGGGAAATAAAAAGTCAAATTTAATAATTTTATTAATTAATTTATCCTTTTAAAATAGTTAGTTTGTTTGTAGCATTACGTTTTAATTAAATATTTAAAGGTTTCGCTACTTTCCTGATTTCCTTTATATCAAATATTTTATTTCAAATAAATTTATTTTCCATATATATAAAACTATTCAAACAGACTTACTGGCTGACTGACGACTGACGTGTAGGCCAAACGGTAGAAGCGAGAAATCCTTAATTTTTCCTGTAACTTCATATTATATTGTAGGTTGACATTCTAAAAAAATATTGTCAAAAATATATCGCAAAATGGCTAGTAAATGCATTTAAAAATTGTATGAAAATCAGCTGGGCTAGTAAACCTTGGCTAGTAAACCAGGACTAGTAAACCGTATATGAGTTCATTTCAGTTGCTCAGGTAAAATACAGCTAAACTCTGTTTATATAAATTAGTCAATTAGGAATAAGACAAACAAAAAATAATAAACGCAAATAAAAACAAAAAACAGCTGATGACAATATCGAATTTTTCGCATTAACAACTATTTTTCATAAGCCGTTAAATATCAAATTTTGCAAACAATCTCAGCTTAAATAGGCTTTTAGCTATATCTACATATATATTTATATAACATATAATATCTAATGATTTATTTATTGCAGTTGTGCCAGCTGTCTCAGCTGCTGTGGATGCAGCTAATCGTTTACCGCCGCCCGCCGTCTGCAGCAATTCGCGCTTTGCCATTGCCAACGATACGTTCTGTCGTCGCAAGCAGAACAATAATAACAAGAACCAAAATAATAAAGTACGCGATAGCTGTGCCAAGAAGAAATATAATTTTACCATAACAACGCTGTCCAGATCAGCAGCCAAGGTCACAGCAGCAGCATCAATAGCAGCAGTAGCAACAACAGCAGCAGCAGCAGCAGCCAAACCCATGCGGCAGCCGCCTGTAAAACTGCGTGAAAACAGCGGCAATCAATACAATAATAGTAACAGCAACAGCAGCGGCAGCGCACAGTTTAGCATACCGCGCAACGGTGTTTTTATAGCGGTTAATGATTGGTCAGAGCCAAGCAGCAATCGTATTCCAAATCAGAACGCCGTTGTCAACATGCAGCAGCATTGTGATACAACAACAACAACATACAACAATAATAATACCAACAGCAGTAGCAGCAACAGCATAAATAATAACAATAATAACAACAATTGCAACAGCAACAAACTGAATCAGCAACTGTATGAAAACGAATGCGTTGCAATTGCACAACAGCAGCAGCAACAACAGCAGCAGCAGCAACAACTTCGCACAGAGCCAATAGCACCTATTTATGCGCAGGTTAATAAACAGCACAAGTTGCACAAAAAGAAGCTAAACAGCGAAACGACAGCGTCAACAGCAACAACAACTACAACTGCTGCCACATTGCTGCTGCTGGGCAATAACAATAGCAGCAACAACAGCAGCAGTCACAGCAACAACAGCAGTTTTGATAACATTGATAGCAACACCACAGAGACAGCAACAGCAGCTGTAACAGAGCTCAGCAGCAATGTTATCAACAATATTGAAAGCGATGCCAGCACAGCAACAACAGCAACGCCACCAACATCATTAGCTGCAGCAGCAGCAACATCATCAACCACAACAACAACCGCAGCAGCAACAACATCTTGTAATGAATTCTATAATACATCCGAGCATTCAATATATGCCAAGGTGTGGAAAGGACCACGCAAAACGACTGAATCCAAAATGTACGCAACAATAAATAAAATAATAATCAAAAGTAGCATGTGTAGAGCTAATTGCGGCATTTGACAACCAATTTGTTGGCCTTATAACCCGGCAGCAACAACAACAATAACAGCATTAATAACAACAAACTGAACGCATATTTATCAATTATGCTTTTATATATTATAATATTCTTTTTCATTTGCTTCTGTTTTGCCGATTAGTCATACAACAATGAATTGCCATACATATGTACAATTATATATATATATATATTTGTTTTGATTGATACACGTATATATTCCTATACTATATATATATATATATATATATATATACGTATATATGTGCGGTTATGGATTACATTTTGTATTGCGTTACGCTTGGTTTTGCTTGTATACCCTAACTTGAAAGATATTCGAATTCCTGGCCCGTTTTTTATTTTTTTTTTTAATTTTTATTCAGTTTACGAATTATTGTAGAAATAGTTGCATTTTCTAAGTTGTGCTAGAATAGTTTTATTATTTTTTATTGCAATTATTTAATAGCTTTTTTGTTTTTTTAATTTAGAAAAGCTTTTCATTAGATTTGATTAAAACTAAAAATGGAAACAGATTTAGGCTATTTTATAGTTTTTGTTCAATCAATAATTTTGTTTACTTTCGACGGTGTACGGTGAAAAAAAACGACATAAAGAATATATAAATATATAAAGAAATAGTATATAAAATTAGAGTTTAGATAGAAATACATTATCGCGTTAGGGGGAAGAATAAATTCAAATTCTTTATTGTTTTAAATACATTAAATAATTGTTTGAGTTTTTGTTATTTAATTACACAAATATATGTGTAAATTGTAATAAGAATAATTTCAATAATGTTAGAAATGATAGTTATAAATAGAATTATAAAATAGAGAAGAATTATTATTTAAATACAAAACAAATTTTAGGGAAACTTATGATAAATATTTTGGTTAGTTAGAAAAGAGCAAACTGAAATTAGTAACAAAATTAATTTATATAAAATATTTGATGCAAAATAATAACAGAAAGAAATTAAAAAATCTAGAAAATTTTTGGCATAACCAGCAAAAATTCAAGTTTATGGGAAAAATACTAAAAAATAAATAACTAATTAATTAAAATAAGACCTTGACCAACAAATGTGATTTGAATTAGTCTCAAACGCCATTAAAACACATTAAAAATGACATAATTGTATAAAAATGACACAGGGTATTTAAAAGCCGCTGTCTGGCTATCTTATCACAGCACTTTTGTTAATTGCATTTCGCTGGTTTAATTATTTAGAAGTATGAATCATTTAAGTACTTCTATAACTTGCCGCAAGTGTGCCAGAGATAACAAACTTTTTTTGTTGTTGTGTGTGCTTTTTTTTTTATTTTTTGTTTGCTTGTTGCTAGTTCAAAAGCAATTTTATATTTGCAGCAGCAACAGCAGCTGCTTCTTTTGTTTTTGTTATATATGTTTATATATATATATATATATATTTTTTTTTTTTGTTTTAGATTTTATTGTTGTTTGTAATTGTTAATTGTATTTTTTATGTTTTTTGAAAATTTTCTTTAATTGTTTTTAAGCAAATGCATGGCACTTAAAATACTGTGTAAGTTCTGACGCTCTCTTCCTCCCACTCTCTCTTCTATCTATCACTCTCTGTGTGTGCTGTGTGTGCTGTGTATGTGTGTATGCAGCACGCATGAGACAGCAATTCCGGCGAGCAGCAACAGTAACAGCAGCAGCAGCAGTAGCAACAGCAGCAACAGTCGCCTCATTACTGCAGCAGCAGCACGCAACGACAATAAATTGCATGGCAGCCGCAAGATGTGGACATGCGGCAAATGTTCCTATGCCTATAATCGTCTCTGGTCCGAATCCTGTGAAATGTGCGAAACAACATCGAACAATCAAAAGCCAATAGATTCAACAGCGTGTAAGTTTCGTAATAATAATCTTTATATTATTGACAATTTATTAAGCAAACTTTATTTTTCTTTAGTACCTGCCATGGTGCTGGAGCCGCGCAGCGATGAGCCCTGGACATGTAAGAAGTGCACATTGGTTAACTACTCAACGGCCATGGCATGCATTGTGTGCGGTGGCTCCAAACTGAAGAGCATCTCATCCATCGAGGATATGACGCTGCGCAAGGGTGAATTCTGGAGTTGTAGTCATTGTACGCTCAAGAATTCGCTGTCTGTTGGCCAGTGTAGTGCGTGTAAATCGTTGCGTTTGCTGCCAGTTGTTGATACAGTGCGCGAGCGACCCGATGGCCAGTCCTATGAGGAGCAGGATGCGGCTGCCACTCAACCAGTTATCGGTGAATTGAATACACCAACGCCGACAGCAACAGCAACGCAACAAAATGCACAATTACAATTGCCATTGGTGGCACATCGTGTATCGCGTAGTCCATCGCCTCGGGCTACTGCTGGCGCTGCTGTAATTATGCCCACATCCGTGGCACAGGCTCAGGCACAGGCAGCGGCAGCAGTCAATCAACATTTGCAGCAGCAGCAACCACAGCGCAGCTCCTCGGGTGCCATACCAAAGCGTCATAGCACTGGCGGCTCTATATTGCCGCGCAATATATCTATAGCTGGCATGGCATTGCCGCCATCAGCGGGCAGCTCCTCCTATAATCTGCAACAACATCAGCAGCTGCTGGTGTCCACTGGTTCGGTTAAGAAATGGCAATGCCCGGCCTGCACCTACGAGAACTGTGCCGCTTCGGTTGTCTGTGACATTTGCTCGAGTCCGCGCGGTCTGGTCAATGCGGTGCTAACGGATGCCTTGGCACGCAAATCGATGCGTGTTGCGGCTTTAACTGAAATCCGGCAGGAAAGCAAATTGATGGAGAATCTGCGACAGCTGGAGGAGACCGAGGCGTTAACAAAATGGCAAAATATCATACAATATTGTCGGGATAATAATGAGCTATTTGTGGACGATTCATTTCCACCGGCGCCAAAGAGTTTATACTATAATCCGGCAAGCAGTATTGTCGATGGCGGCAATCCCGTGGTACAGTGGCGTCGCCCACACGAGATTAACTGCGATGGTGGTGCATATCCGCCATGGGCGGTATTTCGCACACCGCTACCCTCAGATATATGCCAGGGCGTTTTGGGCAATTGTTGGCTGCTCAGCGCATTGGCTGTGCTGGCGGAACGGGAGGATCTGGTCAAAGAGGTGCTCGTTACAAAGGAGATATGCGCCCAGGGCGCCTATCAGGTGCGCCTCTGCAAGGATGGCAAATGGACAACGGTACTGGTCGATGATCTCTTGCCATGCGACAAGCGTGGACATTTGGTCTATTCGCAGGCCAAGCGCAAGCAACTTTGGGTGCCGCTAATTGAGAAGGCTGTGGCTAAGATCCATGGCTGTTATGAGGCTCTTGTCTCGGGTCGTGCCATTGAGGGTCTGGCGACGCTGACGGGCGCACCCTGTGAGAGTATACCGTTGCAGGCCAGCTCGCTGCCCATGCCCAGCGAGGATGAGCTGGACAAGGATTTGATTTGGGCACAGCTATTGAGTTCGCGCTGTGTACGATTCCTAATGGGCGCCAGTTGCGGTGGCGGCAACATGAAGGTCGACGAGGAGGAGTATCAACATAAAGGACTGCGTCCCCGTCATGCCTACTCAGTGTTGGATGTGAAGGATATACAGGGACATCGTTTGCTCAAGTTACGCAATCCCTGGGGACATTATTCATGGCGTGGCGATTGGTCAGATGATTCGGCGCTTTGGACAGACGATTTACGGGATGCCCTAATGCCGCATGGCGCCTCCGAGGGCGTTTTTTGGATCTCGTTTGAGGATGTGCTCAACTATTTTGATTGCATTGATATATGCAAGGTGCGCTCTGGCTGGAATGAGGTACGTCTGCAGGGTACACTTCAGCCACTGTGCTCCATATCGTGTGTCCTGCTCACTGTACTGGAGCCCACCGAGGCCGAGTTTACGCTCTTCCAGGAGGGTCAACGCAACTCGGAAAAATCACAACGTTCTCAGCTTGATCTCTGTGTTGTCATCTTTCGTACACGTTCACCAGCGGCACCAGAAATTGGACGCCTTGTCGAGCATAGCAAGCGTCAGGTAAATGCGCAACGAAATCAATTAATTAATCCTTAATAAATTAATTATAATCCTTGTTAGGTGCGCGGTTTTGTTGGCTGCCACAAAATGTTGGAGCGTGACATTTATTTGCTCGTCTGTTTGGCGTTCAATCATTGGCACACTGGCATCGAAGATCCGCATCAGTATCCACAATGCATTCTGGCCATACACAGCTCCAAGCGTTTGCTTGTGGAACAAATAACGCCCTCGCCTCATCTCCTCGCCGATGCCATCATTAGTCTAACACTGACGAAGGGACAGCGACACGAGGGACGCGAGGGCATGACCGCCTATTATTTGACCAAGGTATATATTAATTTATTTATTTATTTATTTGGATGACAGCAGGTGCCATAATATAAATATTAGGCTAAGCGGAGGGAAAGAAATAAATAATAATAATATAAAAAATAATATGTTGGGTGCATTTAAAGCTCCTGAAATTAAATAGAAGAAAATAGGAATAAAAAAGTAGAGTTTATTGCCTTTAATAAAATTATAGGTTAGTTATACAAAGTCGGCTGTTATATAGGGAACGCAACGACTAGATTGACTCATAAAGCCTAATAAAGTCTAATTTTAAGTTTTCTTTAAGCTTTAGATAATATAATAACAAAATACATTAGGGATTGCACAAAGTAAAATTTCGCAACAAACAAAATTCGGAGTCGGGCGCACAAGTCCTCATCTCGAGCGAGCTCACAAAATCAAAATACATTGATGGGTTTTTCCAAGCGCACACAAGAAATTATTCGGGATCGGCCCAAAAAAAAGACTTGTTCTTGTAAATTTTGTTGTGACTCACGAGCTGATTTTTCGTGCCCATCACTGCTCTAAAGTTTTGCTATATAAAACCAAGATTTTGGATCTTGGAACTACCAGTTGATGATAGTTATGAGATTGAAAGCGATTCACTCCCGTCAAGCACTTCTACTGAAGATGGAGTTAGGGAACAAAATAAAAATAATTTTTCTTTAACTTTAAGAAAAAAATTGGTAATATCGGAAGACGGATTTAATATTTAAAAGCAAACTTATAAATTAATATATAATACGTAAAAAGAAATATAAGATATAAAAAATAGAAAGGAAATTAAATAGATGCGGGAGAGCATAAGAAACACGGAAATAAAAAGAATAAGAAAATATAAAAGAAAGAAAGGATTAGAAGAAAATTTTTGTGCTCCATAGATGGGTTTACTAGACTATAGAAAACTTACTTATTTTTATGCCAAATTGATTACTTTTAGTTAGTCTAGTCGCTGAACTAATTGGCTATAAAGATTTACTTGTAGAATAACAAAAATATTTATATCTTATATGTAATGCTATTATAATTCTAACTCTCTTGAACTTTTTCATTTCATTGCTAAGGGCTGGGCTGGTCTGGTGGTCATGGTGGAGAATCGTCATGAAAACAAATGGATTCATGTGAAATGCGATTGCCAGGAGAGCTATAATGTGGTATCCACACGCGGAGAACTTAAAACTGTTGATTCTGTGCCGCCACTGCAAAGGTGAGTGTATAAATTCAATGTATTCCATTGTCTAGACCGCACAATGTATATTTTTATACCCTGTACTCATTTAAAATGAGTAAAGGGAGGTTCAAAGAACTGTGCAAATATACGTAACACGCAGAAGTCATCGCCGAGCTTATGAAGTATTAATACGGTCGTAGGATATTTTTGAAAGATTTAGTATCCCTGCAAAGATGCTAATAAAAGTTTGACATATACAGAATTGAAATCTTTTATACAGACACAAATGTTTGATATATACTAAAGTAATTTGATTTTAATCAAATTTTACAATGCGTGTACAACAAGTAAAATTAAACTGAGATTTTGATTAAAATATATGGAAAAACCAAAAAAGCTTTAATTTAAATTAGGTCATATTTTCAAAGTCTGCAATTATTGAATATAGTTGAATGCGATTCGATTTGGTCAGTTTCAATATAAACAAAATGAAAGTCTGTTTTAATGTATTAAACAATTGCTGAAACATTTAAAATATTTGTAATCTTTTATCTTTATTACTTTTCTATGCTGTTATTCTCTCAGGCAAGTGATCATTGTGCTCACACAGCTGGAGGGCAGCGGCGGATTCAGTATTGCCCATAGATTGACGCATCGATTGGCCAATTCACGCGGCTTACATGACTGGGGACCGCCGGGCGCCACCCACTGTCCGCCCATTGAGAATGTGCACGGATTGCATGCGCCGCGCTTAATAACATAATTAATTGGAGGCGACATTTGGGATGGATGAAGAGAAACAGAAACAGGAACTGGAACAGAAGCAGGGGCAACTGTTAGAAGAGGAGGAAGGAGGCATTAGTTCAAAACAAACAATATATATATCTATGTGTATTCCTTTGCCGTTTGCCATTATATTTTTGATATATTTTTTTATTTTTATTTTTGGTGTTCTATTACATAGTGCACATTAATTTCTATTTTTTGATTATTGCATATTCTAGTCGATGTTTTGTCAACGTCATATAGATATACATATAAATACATACTGTATACTATGAAATAGTTAACGATACAGATGCAGGCGCATACAATACATATTTAAAAGAAAAAAAAAAACAAAAGAAATGAAAGAAAATAAATGAAGTGAATTATATAGTTAAAGCAACAGCCTGATCCTGAAACTTATAAAAATTTAATTTCATCGATGTATATGTATTGTATTGTATTGAATTTAAGTGCATGTGCATACATAAATATGTCTATTGTTTTAAAAATAAAATACATACTACCAGTTATAAAAGCAAAAACAAAAATTGTATTTATAAATTTTAAAGAAATAACGGCTGCAATATTAACGGTCAGTCAAAATTTATACAAAAAAACTGTAGAGGGCGCCACAAGTCATGCCTGCTGCTTGATTTAATAAATTGGGAAAACAAACTGCCAGTTCGCCGGGCAGTGAAGTAACATGCAATATTGCCAGTTTTAACTGTAGTAAATCGTAAATCTAAAATTGATTCTTATTAATTTATTATTTGCCTGATTTTAATAAAAGTGTGTACCTATAATATATGGTTGAATTGTTATCGTTTACTTATCGATACATTTTGGCCAATTTAAGAACTATAAGTGCTGGTCACACTGCGTACTTTTAGTCTGCGCTGGTTCTTGTTCATTTCAGTTCATGAACAACATATTTTGTTCGTCATTTAATTTTTGTTTTTTTAATATGGCTGATACAAAGGGCGTAAGTATTGTATATTTATTAAAAATATGTGAATATTATGCCAGTTGGCATGCCTAAGTGGGTGTGTGTGATGTATTAACAACGCGATTATCGTACTATGCCCATACAGGGCGCGGTTTTTTATCCAAGCTTCGATCCCCGCTCGCGACTGTGGCGTTCTTATGTGTTTGTTGTTTTTGTGTGTGTGTTGCACCAGCTTATCATGCAAATTCCTCATATGCATGTGCAGCACGGCATTGTATATTCATGTGCGCATCAGTGCATATGTGTATGTATATACATGCATATGTACTTAATTATTAATTATGGCATTTGATTGCAATGTTCACCAAAAAAAAGTGCATGAATCACTAGCCGGCAAAAAGGCGTCGGCGTCAAATTTTGATTCTTCCTTTGTTGCTTGTTTGCCTGTGACCTAAATATGTAAATATATATATGTGTGTATAAATGTGCGTTGGCATACACACATATATGTATTATATTTTGTACATAAATGTCATTGACTTTCAAGATATACAAATATATATGTAAATACATACATTTACATACTTGCAGTTACAGACATACGCATATCTGTGTGCTTAGACATGCAAGAGAAACTCGCGCGTGTCTGGCATTCAAAAATTACGCCGACACTTTCTTTGAGCCAGACTTGCCCAACAATTGCACATAGTCAAAAGTAGCGCAAGCCGAACGACCGACAGACAGACACGAGCCGAGCCGAGCAGTGCCGAAGTCAAGAATATTTCTATGGTGTCCCATTCACGATAATCATATGATCGCAATCAAATATCAAATATGACTATTTATTTTGTGATTACTAAAAAAACTGTAGATTCTATTTGGCGCAACAATTTTGGTTTAATCTGTGGTTTATTTATTTGTTCTTATTTATTAATCACAAATTGTAAATACATTGTATTATTACATTATTTTAGCATCTTAAATTTAATGTGTAGCAATATTTACTTTATTTGCTAGTATGTATTATTATCTATATATATTTTCTTTCTTCTACTCTTCTAATAAAATGCTTGCTTTAATTGATCTCTTGATTAATCTTAAGCCATATAATAGATATTTAAATTAATTTAAATTATTTGCTATGCAGTTTTCCAGCATTGAAACACCCGGCTATGTGGGTTTCGCCAATCTGCCCAATCAAGTGCATCGTAAGTCTGTAAAGAAGGGATTTGAATTTACGCTCATGGTTGTTGGCGAATCGGGTTTGGGCAAATCGACGTTGGTAAATAGCTTATTTCTAACCGATTTGTATCCGGAACGCATTATACCCGATGCCATAGGTGAGTCCAAGCTATAATTAAATAACTAAAAAAAAAAAAAATTAATAAATACTATATTGTGTTTACTTTAGAGAAACAAAAGCAAACGGTTAAGCTAGAAGCATCCACTGTGGAGATTGAGGAGCGTGGCGTTAAGCTACGTTTGACAGTTGTGGATACGCCCGGATTTGGTGATGCCATTGATAATTCCAATAGCTTTAGCGCCATACTAGAGTACATAGATGAGCAATACGAGCGCTTCCTACAGGACGAAAGCGGTCTAAATCGTCGCAATATTGTTGACAATCGCATACATTGCTGCTTTTATTTTATATCACCATTTGGACATGGGTATATATACATTAATAATATATATGTATATATTATATATAAAACTATTTAATATTTACAGTTTAAAGCCACTGGATGTGGAATTTATGAAGAAATTACATTCAAAGGTGAACATTGTGCCCGTTATAGCCAAGGCCGATTGTCTTACAAAGAAGGAGATATTGCGTTTAAAATGCCGCATTATGCAGGAGATTGAAAGCCATGGCATTAAAATTTATCCACTGCCCGACTGTGATTCAGATGAGGATGAAGACTACAAGGAGCAAGTGAAGCAACTTAAAGAAGCTGTGCCTTTTGCCGTTTGTGGCGCCAATACTCTGCTCGAGGTCAAGGGCAAAAAGGTGCGCGGACGTCTCTATCCCTGGGGCGTTGTTGAGGTTGAAAATCCCGAGCATTGTGATTTTATTAAGCTGCGCACCATGCTGATCACACATATGCAGGACCTGCAGGAGGTAACACAAGAGGTGCACTATGAAAACTATCGTTCCGATCGTTTGGCCAAGGGTATTAAAGGCAAAGAGAATGGCATTAAGATGGAACGTGATAGTATTGGGCCCACCCAAGTGGTTAACAGTGCCCTTTCCGAAAAGGATCGCATACTGCAGGAGAAGGAGGCCGAATTGCGTCGCATGCAGGAGATGCTCGCCCAGATGCAAGCGCGCATGCAGGCACAAAAGTGAGAGGACACATTCAAACAAGGATGCTGAGAGAGAGAGCGAGAGGGAGAGTAGCACACGCTTGTGCAATTTACATATATATACATATACATACACATGTATATATATTTATATATATAAAAATAAGCATATATATATATTTTTTGTACGCAGTTTTTAAGTTGCGATTATTGCGATCGCGTTAGGCGCTTTAAAATTCAACTTCGTAACACGATGGGCGCTAATGTATTTGTTTATTTTTGCATTCTATATACTCTATATACTATGTATAAATATATTTATATACATATGTGTAAGACATATAGTAACTATATATATATACATATAGCTAAAGTGATTTTTATACTTAATATTTGTAAATTGCAATTGCCAAAAAAACGATTTGCAATCAAGAATTCAAGTCAAAAAGTCGAAAATTAAATCTCAAGGCATCTAAATAACAAACACACATATACTCACACACAAACACACACACAAACTTCATATCACTCCTAAAAGAAAAAAAGAAAAAACAGAAAATAAGAAATGAACATGAATAACAACTGTATTCCTATTATATGTATGTATTTAGACATGACTCGTCGATATTAACATTGAAACATGTGTAATTTTTTATTATATTTGTATTTTGTATCCTGTGCTCTAACCGCATTTAATTTAAGTCAAAACTATATTCTGCCGATATTAAAAACATTTTTATATATCTGTTTAATAGTCGTCTCAAAATGATAAAGAAACTAAAGAAAACAAACACTCAATACCGGACTATATGTTAGTCCATCTCCAAATCTGTTTTACATATTAAGCATTTTAATTGTATTATTTAGAATATGCGAAATTCGTTCGAAATGTTTATTAAGATATCTATACATATACTATACTATAAAGCTAAGTAATTGTGTTGAGCGTTTAACTATTGCAGCTACCTTTTCTTATATATATAACATATATATATATATATTTTATTATGTATTATCCTTCCTTGAGAAAACTGGAGTGCTCGAAAATATTTGATTATCACTTATATATCTGTAATCTGTTCTATATGCAATTGCTTAATGTTAAAACTCAAAGCTATATAAACATGCACACTTTAATGTAAAATGAATCCTTATTGATCTGTATATGAACAATTTAATCCCTTACCACCTCTATAAATACATTTATGCTTTTTTTATACAATTTGTAAACCATTTGCTCGTTTTTTTTTTGGGAAAGGGTTTAAAAATGTTTTGAACAGCGCTTTAAAGACGAATCTCGGTATCGGGAACAACAGATAAAAATTTCAATGCGATCTACAGCAATTTTTAATCAGTTGGACTACAGGTAAATCGAAACATATTGCAAGATTGTTTTTAGGTTGGGATAAATAAGTAAGTAAGTATTTTATAAATTAAACACAAGAAATATTGCACAATATGGCATACTTATTCTGCTTAATTTAAAAAATACTGTATCCGAAAATTCTTTGAATGACTGCTAAACTCACTGGTAAATTCCTAAGTTGAGCAAATTGTGATCAAGGAGACCCAATCGCAATCGGAATTGGAGTTGAACAACGCTCTAGTATGCCCAAGTTTCTAATCGGAAGAAGCCGCTCAAGCGCTATCGGTGGCTTCAATCCTAGATTTTTACAAGATAAAAATATCCCACATTTTACTTAACTGTTTAAAACAAATAATGTTTAAGTTATATCTGAGTACTAATTTATATACCTTTCATCTTTAACAAAAATCCGTAAATAAGTATACATTTTAAATTTAAATTTTTCACGATTGCAAACGGTTACTGTATTTTTGAAAGTGCTGCCAGATGCGCAAAAATGCTAAAAATCACACCTAAGGCTGCCAGCCTGTTTTAATTGCAGCGAGCTGGCATCTTCATTAGCTAAACTCACATGTTGTGCGGTAACATTTACAATGTGCCGGCTGATTTATATTTAATATGAGAAAAATATTCTGAAAATTGATTTTAAAAATAAAAATGTACAAAAGTTTACGCTGGAGTTTATTGCAAGCAACTGGACAGTGCACATGGAAGCGGCTTGCAGCCTATCGTTCATTATGCACGACCCTGGTCAACTCAAAATCCAAATCACCATCGGATGGCGATTCAGCATCGATAGTGTCGCAGGATGTGCTCATGCGGCAGTTTGCCGAAATGCCTGTGGAGCGTATACGCAATTTTAGCATAATTGCCCATGTGGATCATGGCAAGAGCACCCTAGCCGATCGATTGCTTGAGCTGACGGGCGCTATATCCCGCAATGCAGGCCAAAACCACCAGGTACTGGACAATCTGCAGGTGGAGCGAGAGCGCGGCATAACCGTCAAGGCGCAAACAGCATCTATATTCTACAAATATCAAAATGAATTGTATCTGCTCAATCTAATAGACACGCCAGGGCATGTGGATTTTTCCAATGAGGTATCTATAATTCAGTTTCTAACCATTTATTGAATCATTCGTAACAATTAATTTATGTTTTATTTCTTGTCCAGGTCTCACGCTCTTTGGCTGCCTGTGATGGTGTCATCTTGCTGGTGGATGCCTGCCATGGCGTTCAGGCGCAAACTGTTGCCAATTATCATCTGGCCAAGCAGCGTCAATTGACTGTGGTACCGGTGCTCAATAAGATCGATATTAAGCACGCTAATCCCGACCAGGTGACCAAAGATATGCAGCTGCTATTTGGCATTGAGCCCGCCACGGTGCTGCGTGTATCGGCCAAACTGGGCACGGGCGTTGATCAGGTTCTGGATCGTGTTATTGAGTTAATACCACCGCCTTCGGTGGACCGTGCGAGCACATTTCGTGCCCTTATCTTTGACAGTTGGTTTGACAAATATCGCGGCGCACTTAATCTAATTTATGTGCTCAACGGACATCTGGCAGTTGGGCAGGATATACAATCAGTGGCCACCAAAAAAGTGTATCCCGTGAAAACTCTGTCTGTGCTGCGTCCAACTGAGGTGGCAGTTGACAATCTATCAGCTGGCCAGGTGGGCCTTATTGCATGCAACATGCGCAACAGCAAGGAGTCCATTGTTGGCGACACCATTCATCTAAAGCATCAGCCTGCCGCTGCTGCCGGCAATTACAAGCCACAGCAGCCTATTGTCTTTGCTGGCATCTTTCCCGTCGATCAGTCCAAGCATGTAGCGCTGCGGAGTGCCATTGATAAGATGGTGCTTAACGATTCAGCGGTGACGGTCAATGTTGATTCCAGTCCAGCATTGGGTCAGGGCTGGCGTCTCGGTTTTCTGGGCCTTCTGCATATGGAGGTATTCTGTCAGCGACTGGAGCAGGAGCATGGCGCCGAACCGATTATAACCGCACCCTCGGTCACCTATCGCATTGTGCTGCGGAATCCGAAGCTTATCAAACAATTTGGCAAAGACACAATGGAAATATCAAATGCAGCGCTGCTGCCAGAGCCATCCAGCATACAGGAATACTATGAGCCGCTCGTTTTAGGCACAATCATAACGCCCACTGAGTATGTTGGCCAAATTATTGGACTGTGTGTGGAGCGACGCGGCCTGCAGCAGAGCTCAGTAAACATTGATGAAACGCGAATTCTGATGAAGTATGTGTTGCCGTTAAGTGAGATCATATTGGATTTTCATGATCGTCTGAAGTCCTTAAGCTCCGGCTATGCCAGCTTCAGTTATGAGGATAATGGCTATCATCTCACACAGTTGGTGCGCCTGGATATACATCTGAATGGACGACCCGTTGAGGAGCTGTGCCGCATTGTACACGTCTCCAAGGCCACTAGCGTGGCACGTCAAATGGTACACAAACTGAAAGATCTCATACCCAAGCAGATGGTACAGATTGCCATACAGGCGTGCGTTGGCAGCAAGGTGTTAGCTCGCGAAACGATTAAGGCATATCGCAAGGATGTTACCGCCAAATTGGTTAGCATTTTTTTTTTAATTTTTATAAAGATAGTTAACTCACTTTTTAAACTATTTTCTATAGTATGGTGGCGATGTGACGCGACGCATGAAACTGTTGCGTCAACAGGCGGAGGGCAAAAAGAAGATGCGCATGTTTGCCAACATTCGTGTGCCGCACGAGACATTTATCGATGTGCTGAAACGCTAAATAAATTGATTAATTTAGATGGGTGAGTTATATGATCGAGAAATTGACATCAGTGTCCATATTTTATTCCTATTCAGAAATCTGTACTTTTTTTTGCAGTTCATATTCTATTTGACTGATTAAAAAAGTAAAACCCAATATTGTATCGCTGTTATATTCCTGAAATTCTTTGGATTTGCTTACACTATGCAATATTCAAAAATTCAAAGCTAAAATTGATATTTTTGATGCATAGAGCTCCTAATAAGAGAAGAAAGTGTTGGAACATTTTTTTATAGAAACACATATTTTGCTTAAGAAAATTTGAAAGTTTTGCGGCTTTTATTTTAAACTTTTTGTCTTATGGAAAAATGTGTTTAGTTTTTGGTTAAACGATCCGAACCACTGCTCTTTTCCCAATGTTTCTAACCTCTTCTCATTGCCCTCGATTTCACGCCAACTCTTGGAGGGCGGCTTTTCTTGTTCTTTCCTTCTTTCTTTTTTATAAGGACCAATTCTCCCCATGCCCTTTATATACAAATACATATACTCATATATATAAAATATCTCAATTTCCCGGCAGTTCGATTTATTTAATATTTTTTCATAATTTGGCGAGTTATATTCGTCCGTCTTATTGGTGACATTATAATACAGATCAACTAAGATTTGAGTGCGAACAAGTATAGTTTGAAATTCTTCCATCATATTGGCCTCCTCCTCATCTTGTAATATTTGCAATAAAATTGCGTTTAATAATTTAACAAAGCTCATTATTATTAACATTTTATTATCCATTTTAGATTATATTGCTTAAATGCCAAATTCACTCAGCTGTGTATGCATATGTATAAATACATACATATGTCAAATCAATATAAAAAACAGCTGATCAAATGCTGAAATGTGTAGTGTAAACAGACATTTCAACCCAAAATGAAAAATGCAACTCGTAGTGTACAAATACTATTAAATACACTCAAAAATAGTTTTTTCTTATATATCGATATATTTATCGATTTTTGTAAATTTCTAAAATAGGATGCTGCTTTTTGTGCTATCATTTTTTTTTTTATTTTGTGTTTTGTTTTTATTTTAGTAGCAACAACAATATTTAACGCTTATCGCAAACAAAACAACATTTGCCTAACGCCTCTTTGGCTCGGTCGATAACACTGGCCACTAAAATTCCGCCTTATCATTTTGTATGCTCTTTGCTTTTTGTTTTCTTGAAATAGAAATACAAAAAAAAAAAGGAAAACATACTTATATACTATGTGTTTATTTATGTATGTACATACACATATACATGTTTATTTTTATATTTATTTGTTTGCATGCATATTGATGCTTGTATGTGTGAACATATTTACATACATATACTGTATTTATCAGATCATAATGCGCGACAGTGTGCGAGTCAGCTGCTCTTATATATCCATATCCATATAAACAGTGTCTCAAAAATGTCTTTAAACGTTTAAACAGAGTTATACACATATTAGGAAATGTATTTTCCATTTGAAAACCATTTATATTGCGAATTATAACTGCCACCACAATTTATAGTAGGAAATAAATATATGTATGTGCATAGTTATCGATAGTTTTTTTTTGCGGCCTGCCAACTCACCAATAAGGTGCTGCCAATTATTACACATAATCAAATTTGAACAATATCTTAAGAAATTTACAAAAGAACAATATTAAGATTGTATATTTAACTTAATTTTACAATAATTGGAGTAAAGATTTTCAAATATATTTTTTCTATGATAAAAGTCTAATTATTTCAAGCGATTTTACAAATATTTGAAAAAAAATTTCCCTGCGAAATCCATAAATTTTCTGCTATGATTTTGAATAAATACAAATAATAAATTTGAATTAATATTTTATTTTCGAATTTATAATACACAATTGAATATTTTTATTCCATATATGTACACATATAATTTTTGTTATTTTTTCAAGAGTAAAAACACAAAAATCATAAATTTATAATTAAAAAAAATTATACAATTTTTTGAAGTCTTAGAATTCGCAAAAAAAAACTATCTTTTTAGTTTTCCGACTTTCATAATTTTATCAAAATTTATTCAATTTATATCCTTATGATACTACCATGTAACTGTATTCTCAGGATAGATTTCTCTTGTATACATTTCATAAAAAAAATATTTTAATTTAAAAAAAAAACAAAAATTGTTTAATACTTATTCTGAAGTCTTTTAAATTGTTTTTTTAATTGTATTTTAAGCTTTATTAATTACATTACAAAATTAAAAATTAAATGTATAATGTAAAATTAATTTTTTGCTTAATATGCTGTACAAAGATATAATTAATACACTGTCCACAGATGAACATACATACATAAGCATGTATGTATATATGAATATATATGTTTTTCATACTTATATATGTGCATATATAGTGAAGTTCATTAACATTAGCGCTATTTACGAAATTTGTTTTCGCCCTTAAAAATGATTGCTTTGTCAATGTCTTAAATTAAAGCCCATTCAGTACAACAACAACAACAACAACAGCAACAACCGAAACGACGTCGACAAAAAATCGAATTTCCCTGACCCTGAAAACTAACACGCATACGCATATGTACATAGAATGCATAACGGTATCCTCCCGTTGCCTGCGCGCACCACAAGAACATACAAATACATACATACATATACAGTATGAACAATATGCGAGATAGCAAAGTTTGAACGCTTGTGTCTTGCTCCCGGTAAATTTTGTTTGGGAGAGCGCAACAATCGAGCAAAGAGAATGAACGATTGTGGGAGCGAGAGAGAGGAAGAGTGAGAGTGAGAGCATCGAACGGCAAAGATACAACAATTAGAATGAACGGATGATGGCCGGATGGGTGTTAAGGGACGGTGAGGCGTGCGCTTTTAATATTTCTGTGTGTATGTGACCTTGAAAAACAATAACATTTTTGTTGGGGTTGTTGTTGTTGCTCTGTTTTTGGTGTAGGCAGCGCTTGGCGAATGCAAATGCAAACAAACCGAGCAAAACTGTTAAAATTGTTATGCAATAACAGAATAGCTTTCAATTTGTTCAAATGTCAGAGTGGAAAGAGCAAAATATAAAGAGTAATGTATACACACACACGTACAAACTTGTTGCATTATTGCAGCTGATAGGTAAATTCGTTTAAAAACAAAACTTTGTTGTGAAAAACATGCATTCAAATTCTTGCCTGCCTTTGCTGCAATTTGCATATGAAAATCAGCTGCATTTACCAAACAAAAAGAAAAGAACTCAACCAGGCAAACAGCTGAGTCTAAGCCCCATACGCAAGTGCAAGAGAGTTTCCAGCACTGACAACAAAAACAAAAAAACTGCGCTGAGCGCCTGACCGGGCGAATGTATGAGGAACAAAAACACAAACACAATCATAGGCAAAAGCAAAATCAAAAAAAACATTCATGGTGTCATCATAATCAGGTGGTGTACCACGAGTTTCGTTTATAGATTACCAATTGGTCTTGTAATAAAATAGAAAATTCTTAATCATACCCAACCTTAGTTATTGTCCAAACTAGTTAATTTCTTAATAATATTAAATAGCAAAATTGTGTTTATTTTTTAAAATGTTGCTGTTCTATGTGCTTAATTGTTAAACGATCATTATTAGCGAAACGCTTACATGTTACTATCAACAGGTAACTGGCGAGTATCATGTCTGCACCTTACATCATTACACCATGTTTTGCTGCTGCTGCGCTCAATTCAACGAAACAGTGGCAACGACGACTGTCGTCTCGCCATAGCGGCCGTTTCTCTGTCGCCGTTGCCGTCGCCGTCGTAGTCGTAGTTGTAGTCGTTGCCTCTGTCCGCACAACACAAAAACAGTCAGTTTTCATTCTCATTTGACATCATCAACATTGAAATTGAATTAAACAAGAGCAGTTGGAGTTCGATTTTGATTCTCAAAACAATTGTTGGTGAAATGCAAAGTAAATTATTTAATTGATCAAAATTCAAACTGTGCTTAATTAATGCGCCGTTTTGGTGTTCAACTTTTCATTTAACAAATTGCCAAAATAACTTTCAATGGCAATTTGTTTTTTCCCCCATTTTCTTTGCTGTCTTATTTGTAAAATAATCAGCGCGAACAAAATAACAAACGTCATCAGCTGTTCTGTGTTTATTAGTGTGTGTGTGTGCTTACGTTGCCTGCATATATGTATGTTGATACATATTCTTGAATGTACTTATATATATGTACATATATACATATATGCATTTATATTTATATATAAGAATGTATGCAAGTGTTTAAGTATATGTACATTCATATATAAATACATACGCTTTGAGAAAAATAAGAAAAATAAATATCACAAAAAATATTGGTGCACCCAAAAAAGCAACACCCCCTTTTGAACCTCCTACCACAGTATTTCGATATACGAAACATAACCTAGAAGCGAAATTAGAACGAGAACTTGTTGTTTGAAGGTTACGGCGCGGCGCCACTAAACACCCTCTGTTCTCTTGACTGACAGTCACCTCTCATCAATGGATACCCCCGTCGTTGCTTGGCCTTGACCGTGTACTGCTGGTGCGAAACAACAACAACAGCAACAATAGAAAGCAACGGTGTAACAGCTGACGTCTGTGCTGTGGCTGCATTTGACAGGGCAAATGCGTCAAGTGGCAACGCTATTGAATGAAGATGGATCCCAAGTTATAACTTATACATGCATACATATGCACATATCTATATGTGTGTGCTTGCGCTTATAAGCGCAGTACGTCACTCGCATACAAAAGCAATCAAGTTCAAAGTAATCGCAACAAAAACGGCATCGGCATCTCCCGCATACACATACAAAACCTGCGCGCATTCGCACTCTCACTCTCACACACATACACACGTTCATACAGCTGTACACGTAGCAGTGTTTTTGTTGTTATACGAAATTCAACGGGTAGCCAGGCAGTCACAAAAAGATTTAAGCAAATTGTACAATAGTCGTAGGCATTAGCAAAGTGATCGTGAAAAACAAAAGTGAATATAAAATTTTTATAATTAATTAGTCGACAGTCGGTAATTTTTTTTATCATTTTTTTTTGTTGCTTAACAGTTATTTGCAATAATTTGCTACTTGCGTGCTGGCACACAGTGTTCAACAACGCGCCAGTGTTGAAAATTATTCGTTGCAATTGGAAACTGTTTTCGCGCTGCGTAGTTGCTTTTGCTGTTTTCCCCCGTTGTTGTGTTTCGGTGTGTTTTATTGTGTTAGTTTCATTAATGCATATTAATGTATGTAATTTTGAAAAATTTATTTATGCAAGTTCTTGAAGCTTATGTATTCGCTGACGTTTTGATAATTTGTTCGTGTGCCACTTGCATACATTCATGAAATTTTTGCTTTGTTCGTACGTACATATATGTACATACATACATACATATTTTATTTAAAGTTTGCAATGACGGAGAGAGAGTGAGTGAGAGTTTGCTAATACTTGTTGTAGCTGTATTGAGTAGTCAACAAATTGTTGTTTTCTTTTGTCAAACAATTTTCATAATACATAAGATTTTTGTGTTATTTTTATTTTTGCGACTAACGGGCGCGTCAATATATATGTATGTATGTATGTATTTGTGCATATTCACAGCAAACGTCACACAGCTGATACGTGTTGTTGTTAGTGGTTGGCGCACACGCACACACACCCAAAGTGAACTTTTGCAAATATATTTCTCTCTGTCTTTCTCTCTCCAGTTCATTCGCTTGCCACCCACTCTCGCTACTTTATTTTGTAAACAACTGAGCAATTCGCGCAGTGCTACCAGATGTTCAAAAATGTTGATTTTTTTTTTCACACAACGAATTTATTATTTAATAGAAAGTATTTAAGCGAATGAATTTTGTGAATTAGTTTTATTAATATATTGCTCGTTTTTTGTTTTATTGTCTTTTGCAGGCGCACACACGAACTCAACAACAAATCAATGCAATCACTAAACAGGACATTTTGTCAAACAATATGATTAACAGTTTCAATGTTGCCAGCTCGCCGCATTCGGCTGCAGCAGCAACAGGTGCTGGTGCTGCTACTGCAATAACATTGCATTTCAATTATAACCATAATAATAACAACAGCAATAAGAGCAACAACAACAATGGCCTTAAAATAATAACAGCAACAAATGATCATAAAAACCACAATCTTAGCAACTGTTCCGCCCCAACAGCAGCAACGACAACAACAACAACAGCTGCTAAAATGTACAAAATAAAACCAACTGAAGTTGAGCCAAATCATTTCATAATGAATTATCATAATGACTTATCCGCAGTGAAATGGATGTCGCCAGGCAATGATGACAAAGTAAATACCTCAACAAGCACCAAAGAGCCGCAGTTTATACAATTCAATATTCAGTCCAGCGGCAGCAACAATAATAAACAACAATTTCAATCAAATAGAGCAACAGCCAAAAGTGCCTTTATTGAAGTATCGACAATGCCACAGCAACAACAACCACAACGCACTCAGGACCAAGAAAATGCCTATCGACGGATTGAGGATGTTCATAACTATGCCAAGCTGCAACATCGTCATCAACAACATCATAATCACAACAACAGCAGCAGCAGCGATGAGCTGCCTGAGGAGGAAGATGAAGACGATGATGATGATGATGAGGATGAAGAGAACGACGAAGCTGTGACAGATCAATCAAAAAAATTGCAAATTATTGATGTTATAACAATCAAAAAGAATAATGTTAACAATATTGTGGATGATGAGGAGGACTCTGAGGAGCATATAGAAGTGGATGTTGTAACTGTTACACCAACAGTAACATCAACACAACAACAACAACAGCAGCAGCAGCATCAGGAACAGCAACTGACAGCCGTTGATCAGGACATGCGTCCGGAGCATCATGCACGCCGGCCCATGAATGCATTTCTCATATTCTGTAAACGGCATCGTGCCATTGTCAAGGAACGCTACAAGTCGCTAGAGAATCGGTGAGTTTAATTTTACATTGAAAAACGTTTTAAAAATTTATATTAATTAATAAATCTCATTTTAAATACTCGTAGAGCTATTACCAAAATACTTGGCGACTGGTGGGCCGCCTTGGATGATTTGGAGAAGCAGTGCTTTACTGATCTGGCACAGCAGGTAAGTTATAATAAGCTAATTATTTTATTTTAAATTTTGGAGCATTTTAAAAGTTTTTCGGTCAAATGCAGCCAACTTAACGCACTCAACAATGCTGCCAGATAGCGTAAAAATAAACAGTATAGCAACATCAACAAAATACATTACGAGCTCAATTTATTATTGAGCAACACTGTCACATAAGTATTTATGGCAGTGCATTCAATTATCGATTACCAAATCGGGACATATCGAGTGAAAAAAAAACAATAAAAACGCAAAAAATAAAAAAAATGGGGAAAATTAAAAATATATTTTCTAGCTAATTAAAAAAATTTTATTTTGTATATATACACTGTAAAACAATGAGTTTTTTATAATAAGAATGCTATAGTCGAGTATACCACTCAGAGATCTCCAAACACATACACATTGAACCCAAGCAGTCCAAAGCAGTTCAACTGCTTCCATAGCAGGAACATCTGTTTTCTTAAATAACTTTAGTGCTTATTATCCGATTTTATGTCATCTTACGACATATTAAGATCAGCATTAGAATGGCGTATGCGAAAAATCAAAGTGATAACTTTAAAATTGTGCCTGTAAATCGTTTTTATCGATTTTAAAATAATAATATTAAATTTGGTCTCCAGTTCCTCGAGATCTTTGCGTTCTTACAGACAGATGGATAGGACTAGATAGTCTTGGCTATTGATTCTGATCGTGATATATATTTATTTTATATGCTTCCTGATGTGTGTTACATAAATTTGCACAGTTTTATGACTCCCGTTTTTCCATTTTTAATTAGAACAAGGTAGGATGTAAGAAGGATAGATATTTTATAATTTTTCAACAAATTGCAGTTGCCGCAATTGGTAGATAGGTATTAAAAAATATTAAATATTAATTGCTGTAGTTAGGATATATAGGGTTTATTTTTCTTCTTAAATTTAGTTGGAGTTTCCCCGATCTTTTCTTCTTTTTTTTTTTTTGTAAGAAAGAAATGTTAAATGACACTTTATTGTAAATTTACTTTAAAAAAGAATTCCCGTATGTTATCGATTATATGCAAATGGTAACTGTGTATTAAAAGCACATATTTTAATTTTTACAAGAAATGTTTAATATCATAAAACGCTTGCAAATGAGCTCGATTCCAATTCTAATAAGTTTTCCTAAATTTTTGTAACCAATTTTCGAGCGTTCACTATATATCTATCTTTATCTTGTTCGCTTGTTGGCTGCGCTCTTTTTAATTGAATTTTATAACAAAAAAAAAAACTTTTTGTTTTATTTTTACAGAACAAAGATGCCTTTTTCAATGCCAATCCCAATTTTAAATGGTACAAACTGCCCGCTCCGCCGTTGCGTACATTGGCGACGCGACCGAGCAATGCAATTGCAACACATTTAAATGAGGATCAACAGCAGCAGCAGCAGCAGCAACAGTTGCAGCTACAGTTGCAGCAGTCGCAGCAACAACAACAAAAACAACAACAGCAGCAGCAACAGTTGCCATGGGAGCCAAACGAAGTGGCACATATGTTGCGTCGCAATTATTTCAAATTTGCCGATGAAACGCAAATGGGAGAGCTGAGCGCATTGCTGAGCGCCAACGCAGCGGGCAATGTGCAGGACAAGGATTATGCGCTGCAGCAGGCGCTCAGCGAGACAACGCAGTTTTTGAGCGTGCATATGCCTGGCAAAAATAACAACAACAATATCAACAATAATAATAATAATAATAATAATATTAAACGTGGTTTGCAAACTGTGATGGACAGTGGCAGCAATTCAAGCGAAGAGGAGGAGCGCGTTTCGCCCAGCAAGAAGCTCAAAACATCACGCTCCTGCAAGGGCAAAATCTATCAGGAGCTAATCAATTCGGGCCAACTGGCGGCAATTGCCAAGAAGAGCAAATGCCGCTTAAATAGCGGTGGCAGTGGCAGTGGCACTTTGGATGCCAATACGCCGCCCATATCGCCAGTAGCGGCAACAGATGGTATACAGCTGGAGCTGGATGCGCCAGCTGTTGTTGCAGTGCGTCACAATACAGCAGCAGCAGGAATAACAACAACAACAGCTGCTGCTGCTGCTGCTGAATTTGATCTCGAGGAGAAGATCAAGGAGCTGCCAGCACTCAGTTTGGATGCCTATTTGCAGCGCAAGCGAAGCACCAAAAAGAAAAAGAAATTCAGCGGCAGCAGCAACAAAAAGCAACGCAATTCAAATAGCGCCAGCAGCAACAGCGGCGGCGGCAGCGGCGGTGGCATTTCAACAGCAACAGCTGCTGCTGCTGCTGGCGGCGGTGTTGCAGTTGCAATGCCCGCTGTGGGCAGTCAAAAGCGTAAGGCGCGCAAAGAGAGTATTACGCGTCGTGATGTTAGCGCTATTGAGCAGGAGGTGGCCTCTATAATGCCGCTTACAATCAATGGCTGTTATTATTTTAATCAAACGCAATTGCAGCGCACACATCCAACAACGGCAGCAACAGCAGTTGCAGTTGCAACTAACAATCAGGATGCTGTTGCTGCTGCTGCTGCCACATCGCCACTGTCCTCATCATCGTCCACGGTGTCCGCATTTGAGCAATCAACGTGCTATGATGTTACCACTACCTCAGATCTACTCATTCTGGCCGAAGTGGCCGCCAATCGCACTGAGCTGTCCAAATCCAACTAGCAACGTCTTGCAACCTGCAACTTGCAACAGCAACAACCCCAAATGCATCCACATTCACTTGTTGTTAGTTATTAAGGCAGAAAGCAGCATATGTTGCAAATTTCGAGTTGGGCGTCAATTGGCTAAAAGCCATAAGAATTAGTTTCTTAAGAAATTGCAACAATTTGTTGCAGCACCGTTTTGATATAATGAAAATACGCAAAGAAAACCCGCTAGCTTCCAAAAAAAAAAGAAAAAAGAATATCTTTTAGTTTAAATTAAAGATATATTATATATTTTAGCTTGATTTCAAAATTCACATTTATTTGCGTTTAAACAGAGCGTGCAAGAAATTTGACATAACTTTTAGGAAAAACACAAAAAAACACAACTCATATCAATAATATATGTTTCAGTTTTTTTGCAAAAAGTGTGTAATTTATGTTTACACTCTGAAAAAAAAGAGCTTAAACGAAAAATATATAATTGAAGCAACAAAAAAATGATTTTAAAAACAAAGTTGCAAGTTGTGATAGAAGCGGTGGGTGAGACAATTTTAAAAATTGCAGTATAGTTAAGTTTTCGAAAAAGAAAAATTGTTTAATTTGTAAGACGCCCATACTTAAAATTGCAAAACATTTGTTGCACCCTGTACTCTATATATATATATATATAGAAATTGTTATTGTTTTATTTCCTTTGATGAAAATGATGATATATTTGTGAGCCAAGTGCCTGTGCCACGATCTAACTGTCATTGTAACTGTATATTGTAGCTGTAAGTGAAAAGAGAGACACTCACACACACACAATCACACACACACACACATTGAGAGTATATAGACATTCGTTGGATCTACAATTTAGTCAATAATTATATAAAAAAAATCACATGGAACTTAAACCATATAAAACACTTACACACATTGTATGTATATGTTTTAATAACAAACAACAAAAAACATAATGTTGTTAAATATACATATATGCAAACGAAAAAGAAAAAAATGAAAAGAAGGATAGAAAAGAAAATAATTTAGATCAAATTGCACTTGATTTCGATGGAAAAAAAACATTTTGTTTTGTTTAAGTATTTTTTGTTATTTGTTAGAAGCCGCCTCCTAGGTTGGTTTTTGTTTAATTTAATTACAATTTTTTTTTTTAACTATTTGAATATTTTTCTCCCCTTATTTTTTGTTAAGTTTTTTAAATCAAAATAATACCTAATTAAAAGAAATGCATATTTGCTGCGCTTATTAACTGTTAATTAATATTATTTCTAATATATATATATATATTATAGCTATAATTTATTATCTATTGTGAAAGTGGACACATGCAAACATATACATACACATAATATATATACCATATATATATATTCATATAAAATTAAAATTGAAGTTTTGAATTTGAATTTAAATATCATACCACTGGCGATAATAATCGATATTTAGGTCAGTGTCGATAGACTAACATTAGGTGGTGCTCTTTGGCGTTGCCAGATGCAATAATCGGAAAGTACCCGTTACAACAACAACAATAATATTCGCCCTGCCGGTGTTTGCTTGTGTATTGGTATTTACAAGATAAGGTTTCCGAGCCCAGCCAGCCAACCGCCTGCTCTACAGATAAGCTCACGCATTCCAATTGGAAACAAAAAATGCAAGGATCGTGCTAGTATGCAGCGCGTGATGTACGTGCATTTCGTTGGACCTCACGTGCCAAGTGCTAACTGCTTCAAGCAACGAAAACATTAGCAACAACAACACCAAACAGCTGGCATTTGCCATACCATACATTTGTACATACATATGAACATCTTGGCCGCCATTGCTAGTTCGGTTCGTTGCCGTTGCTGCTTCACGCGTTTCGTCTGTTTTGACCCATTCGCAAGCTTTGAATGAGCTTTCGCCAGCAGCTTCGTTTCAATATTGGCCTTAATTTAGTTTGTTCGCGCATTCAGACCCTTACAGTTGACGTTATTCATGCTCATAGCGAAAAATTGGTTCGCCAGCCAGCAAACGTGCAACACAAACGACGACGACAATTAGAATATTACAAATTTAAAAACAAAAACAAGAAATTTACGCAAATCTGATGAGGTACGAAGGCGAATGCGTTGCATTATTTGTCATATCTACTATATATATTTTTGTTTTTGAACATTGTTTTATATATTGTTTTTTTTTTTTTGGGTTACTTCAAAATTACAGTTTTCAAATAATCAAATTCAGAAAAACGCAGTTGAAATTGAAAGTGTACATAAATTTTATGTATGTAAGTTTGTTACCAAGTAGATGAATATGTGTATACATATGTAGGTAAATGCGAAAGAAGAGGAAGCAGAGGCGCAAAAGCGCTAGGTGTGAAATTGGAATCGGGCGGTTATACGCACGTACATACATATGTACATACATACATAAATAGTTATGTATGCACAATGAAAGGATCTCGTGTCAATTGTGAATAGTGTGAGAGTATGAAACGATTATATAATTCTACCATGCAATAATTGAGTGTAAGATACATATGTACATAATATATTTGTCCATTATTAAAGTACATATTTTTTTTATGTATGTGCGCATACACACATAGATACTAGCTAAGCAAGTAAAACAGTTTCTTTTGATGAATTTGCACTTTTGTCCAATTGTCCACCGCTCTCTCTGCCTCTCTCTCTCTCTTTTTTTTTGTCTGTGTTCCATTCTACATATGTTTCTTCTTGCGTTGGCTGCTCTCACTCTCATAATATAAACAGCAGGCACGCAATAGCAACAACAATTCTAATATAATCAAATCTCTGTGCAATGAAGAAACCCGCTAAGTTTGATTTTAATTTGATTGCGTTGGCTGCTGCGTCTCGTCTGGTGTGCATTTAGCGTGACGCTAATAAATTAAAAGAAGCAAATCACAATCTTTGCTTTTGCTATGGATTGTCCCCCTGCCTTAAGAGAGAGGGCGGCGGCGGTAGGGGTGTTTTGCTTGTGTACTTGCACGTTTTTTAATTAACACCAATTAGCAAATGTCCACAACTGCATTTGGCAATTGTTGTGGCGCATTTTAATTTAATTTCCAATGAGATCCAATGATTTGTCAAAAAAAATAAAACGTAGATATTATTAGCCCCAATCAAAGCGCCGCCCCGCTGTTTGTGAAAGAAGGGTAGGGGGATTGTGCGCGTGACGTCACAACTCAGCGAAGTTTCTTCACTCGCCGAAAGGAAACGAGTGGGAATGCGTGGAAACAACTATTATGTAAGCGCCGACAATGGACAACGGCAGCAGCGCAGGATGAATGCCTGCCTGCCTGTCTGTGTGCGTGTGCCTGCATGCCCAGCCATTCGGTTATTGTCGTTTATTTGCGCTCGGGCTCGTTGCTCGTGCGCTTTTGATAGTCATTTCGTCGCTGTCGTCTTGACAGTTTGAACTGTGCTTTTGCCGTAGCAAAACGTTCGGCGTACGTAGCGCAAAACGCAATCAAAAAAAATCAGAGCAACAATAATAAGAATAAAAGGCAGGTACAACAAAACACGATACAAGCAGAATCTTAGCAACTCAAATTTAAATTCGTTTTTAATTTAATTTTTTGTGTGCAAATTGTTAAGTGTGTGCACATAAATGTGCGGTGTGCGTGCGTATGTATGTGCACACATTCGTACATATGTATGCATGCATGGATGTATGTAAGAGAAGTATATGTTTGTGGTTGTGTGTCAAAATTTCTGTTTGTGATTTGTTTTTTTTATTCGCGCTCTAACATCTCTCTCTTGCTCTCTCTCTCTCTCTCTCTCTTTACCTGTTTCTGTTTCTTCCCCTTTTGCAATCGTTGTATAACACAAATATAATGGACAGCTTCTTTTAGGGAGGGGAAAGAGCTTTAAATTAACGGTAACAGCACATCAACGTAAACGCAAACAACATCAGCTGTGATTTCTAAAATTAAAAGAAAATTGAAGTCAAAATATTTAAGTTGACGTTGACGTCGTCGGCACACACAGTGGCAACTGCAGCAAGCATACAAAAATAAAAAAAAAAACCAAAAAGAGACAGACGAAGAAGAAGCAGAATTCGCTTTTAACTTAATATAAAAAACAAAAAAAAACGAAAACATTTGCCGTTCGCTCTCTTGCGTCTCTCTCTCTCTGTAATGGCTCAACTGCGATCATTGAGCGCCCAACGAACAACAGTTAAATTGGTCTATTACACGCGCCACAGCAGCAGCCGCAGCTTTGTATTAGCTGCCACCAGCAACGTCAACGGCAACGCCAAGCAACGGTATCATCAGCGAAGAAGTTTGCATTCAGCATGCTTTGGTGGCAATCCCCTCGCTACGCTAAACAGCGCCCTGCGTCAGCATCAACATCAGCTGCGCTGGCAGAATTATTTTCTGAATGGAAATGCACGCTGCCTGCATTCGGCGGCAAACAAACAGCAGGCTCAAGTGGCTCTCGCTGAAATGTCGAACGAAGGAAGCAGGGGCGGCGCCAAAGCGGGTGAACTGAAATCGAAGCAGGCACAGCCCCAATCGGACGGACAACCCCAGCGTGATCCCTTAGATGTCAGTTTCAATGATCCCATTGCCGCCTTCAAGAGCAAGACAACATGGGAGCTGGTTCGTGCCTATTTGGTTTATATGATCTGCAGCAGTGAGAAGCTTGTTGAGCACAATATGACGGTAAGTTTATAAAATATATTTAACTAAAATTCTCTTATGTAATGTACATATATATATATATATATATATATATAAATATGTATATATAGTCTCTTTAAACTCTTTTTTGGCGGCCTGTTTCGAGTCTCTAGTTTCCAGTCCAGTTGCAAGTCTCTTATGGTTATGTGAGCTTTGTTGTTTTTGTAAATATCCTGTATTTATAATATAGGCAGAGTTGATCCATTCTGTGAGCTTTGTTGCTGTTAGAGTGTATAATAAAAATTATGTAAATGTATATATACATATATACTGTGGATATCGGTTATGTGAGCAATTATTTAAAACATATACATGTGCAGAAAATAAAATTTAAATTATTTCAATCTTATGTGATTAACATAAAATTACAGTCTTTGTTTAGTTAAAATTGTAATTATAATTCTTGTGCATTAATATAATTTATTAATTTATTAATATTAATAATAAAGGTCTAGAAAACACTATATTTTGAGATAAAATTTATTTAAATCAAGATAGCAGCATTTTTTTCAATTAATTCTATCAGATTTCTAAATAAAATTTGTTCGTTTCAAGCTCTTTTTGTTACAATTTAAAGTTGCAGTTTTTTATTTTTTTATTAGCATATTGCGACAACAAAAATATAAGAATGTGTCAAAAAAAAAAAAAAAATTTTTTTTTAATTTTATTTATAAATTGCAATATTTTCTTATACGCAATTTGCACATAATTATAAACATTTAACATACCCTAATAAAACAGCATAAAGCGCAAAAATGTTGAGTTTTTGCGTATAACCGATATCTTCTCTATATATATGTAGATATTATTTTTCTTAGCAACAAACAATTGCTGTTCCTCTCTACAAACACATTGACCTCTGTATAAATGTGTAAATATGTATGCATTAGACTTGGTTACAGGTTATCTACAGGTCGATCAATTTACTTTTTGGCCTTTGTGTTTTGAAGTCTCTCTCTCTCTCTCTCTATCGCTCAACTAAAAATAAGCTCAAAAGCAAGCGGCGAGCTTACAAAAAACGGTATCAAAAGTTTCTAAGCTTAAGTTGGGAAATTTTTAATATTGGGATTTATTGTGGCAATGGCTGGCGCTTGAAAACTATAAAATGTTTCGATATAAATTTGCAATTTTTTAAATTGTAGAAATTATATGTTTTATCCAAAAAAATGCGACGAAATTAAATTTTTTACTTTTGTTTTTTCTCTTGCTTGCAAAATGTGAATACGTGAACAAAATTATTATAAGCTTGTTTTTTTTTTTCTACAATTAAATATGGCACACAATCTAATAAAATTGTTTTTAATTGTTTAATGACGCTTTATATTTATGCTAGCAATTAATTTTATTAAGCTCAAATTTATTAATATACATTTTGTATTAGTAACAAGAAAAATAATAGAATTTATTGTATTTTGTAATAATTTCATTCTAACCTTCTTGTACACCTTCACTCTTTTGTTTTTCGGTTCTCTTATTACATACACATGTGTATATGTATATTTATAGTCTCTTTCCTTGCATCTTATGCACTTTCGTTATATTATTTGTGGCTTCCTAACCACTTCCTCCTATGCGCTATGCCCCCTTGCATGCCCGTTTAGCCCAACTCCCAAAAAAGCTTTTAATGACACATCAATTATTTGACGTATTGTTCATTGAATGCGGCTCTAATTGCGGCGTCAATTTGTTTGTTTTTTTTTTGTTTTGTGCGGGGGATGCACTCGAATGACTTACTGCACGTATTGAATATCGCGCTTGTATGTGTGACTTGACTCAGCGTGCAAGTAAATCAAATGCAATTTTATGACCTTGTAGGAGGCCAGCCAAGTAGACGCTAGCAGCAGCGTCAAATACGCACACACACACACACACATACATACACATGTATAAAGTGACAGGCAGGCCCCCAAAAGTGGGCCAATCAAAACGCAAAACTCAACAGCTACAACTGTACAACGACGCGATAGTGGACAAGGCAGCGCTGCTGCAGCGTCTTCAGCCGCATGTGTGTGTGTGTGCCTTGTTGTCATCGTGATTGTAAATCGATTATTATTGCATTTATGTACGTACATATATTATGTAGTTTGATCGATTTAATATAAAATTGATAATGTTAACCCAAACGTGGTAAATTTCAAGTAATTGCAAATGCACTTACGTGCATACCATACATACGCAAAGAAATGCACTTAGAATGTACATATATGTAACATATATAGTATATTAATATGTAAGTTACATTGCATGTATGTATGTATTTGTTGGCAACCTAATACGTCTATATTAATTTGTTTCTTGCAATTTCTCTTCTGCCACATTTTGCGCTCTCAGAAAGTTCAGTTTAATGTTTTTTTTTTTCTATTTACGGTTCATGTCTGTTGGCAAATGGATTTTTAACCACCCCCCGCCCACTCAATGCACCCTTTACTTACTCAACCGGTTGGGTCTCGTGACGCGGGGGCAGAGCTCAAAAACGCAAACACCTGTGCTTTGTTCACTGTCGGCAAAAATTCGACAATTCAGCAGCAATGCCAATTTTTATGTAACCAGTTTTAAAAAGAACCAAAAAAAAAAAATAATAAGTAAATATATATACTATGTTTGTTTTTTTTTTTTTGTGCACTTTTATCATCAATTTGTCTGCTCAACGTTCCGCCTCTGCCCGTCTCGATAACCGGTTACGCATATCGATGATCTTCGCATCCATCTTGTTTGTCACATTAACACCACATACACGTGCCTTAACTTTTTGTGTGAAAAGCTCCTTTTGTTCGCTAAGCTTTTACGGTGCCTTCTTCTACTTTGCCCCCTTTTTACTGTCTGCAGGCGCGCCCCGCTCCCCTCCCCTCCGCTGTGCAATTAGTTTTCGCCGCATCGCCTTGTTTTTTGTGTACTTTGTCATCGTATTTTGGCCTTGACACGATCACACGATTTTTGTTGTTCTCTCGCTCTCTGTCTCTCTCTCTGTTTTCTCACTTCACATATTTGGCCATATTCCAAAATGATTTATGTATCGTAAAGAGCGAAACGAATGTAGAAACGACTAAAATACAAGCTAAGTATATAGATAATTAAACTTTTGGCTACCATAAAAATTTCTATATAGCTAAGCGAGCAAAATATTTAAATGATTTGTTATTTTGCTCAACAATTTATATTTGACATACGGTATTTTAAATAGTTTACCGGTCCCCCCACCCTGTTCTCTATACCCTTTACGCCTGTTAGCCCCATTTCTCTTTACGTATTCACTGTGTAATCCTTGAGATATCAACAAAAAAAATTAAAAATAAAAGAAATGTGTAAAAATACAAAAATAAATTCTGTCAAATTATTGATAAAAATTCGAAAAACCAAAAAAATCACAATTTTCGCAGCTTATGAAAGCCACCAGCAAACTGTTGGGTAAAAGATTATTTAGAGCATTGATGAAGGCAACATTTTATGGCCATTTTGTCGCTGGGGAGGATCAGATCAAGATTATACCCACATTGGAAAGGTAATTGTTATATGAATATTGAATGCACTAACACGATTTTTTTCTTTTCTTTTTTCTTTTCTTTTCTTCCATTCTATATTTTTTTTAATTATATATATATATATATATATCTTTCTTGCTTTGCTGTTGTGCTATGCCAATAATAAAAAAAACAAATGTAAAAAAAAAACAACTTCCATGCCAAAAAAAAAAACAACCACTGCGCTTTATAACAACAACAACAACAACTACAACGACTACGACCTACTCTACCGTACCGATATTAATATCGATAATCAATAATCATAAAACGATAAACGATAAACGACGCGGCATCGCTTACGATAAATAGCTTTTGAAAATAGCCCGCACCTTGCTTGGCCAGAAACTCTTTGTCCTGCTGATGAAGTCCAGCTTCTATGGGCACTTTGTGGCCGGCGAGAATCGCCACACGATTGTGCCGACGCTTGAGAGGTGCCCAATCGTAATCTGAATCTTAAAAAAAAACATAAATATATAAATGTATCTCACAAATAACTAAAATCATTTTAACTAAAACAAAAAAACAACTAAACTAACTCAACTAACTTAACTAATACGACGCTCATGTGGCATGTGGCATATAATTTCGGGATCGCTTCCCCCACCCCATCCAAAAATAAAAAAAAATAATAATAAAATTCCAAAAGAAATTCCCATACATTTCGTATTATAACGTATACACAACAACAACAACAAAAACAAATCCATTTTCCCTTTTTCCTAATCCTTAAGAAAACTAAAAACTGAGAATAACAAGAAAGAGCAAATCTTCGGTTTGCCGAAGCTATATATACCCTTCCAATAAATAGTAAAATTTTATATAGTTATACGATTTTAAGGAAAATTTTTATTAGATTAATATTTTGCGATAAAATAAAAAAACAATCACACAACACATTTTTCAATTTATTGTATTTTTCAAATTTAAAAAATAATATCATGCAACAAATTTTTAAATTAATAATAATTGTATTTTTAGTAGCTATAAATATAGATATAGAAGTCCGATTTTAATTTTTGATCAAATTAGACAATGATAATACATTAAACTGATGATTTCAATGAAAAAGAATAAATCCAAAATTGCAAAACCTTTTTTTTTCACTAGATCGTTGCTATAGAATATATAATATATATAATTCTTTTAATTTTAATAAAATTTATATTAAATTACTTTTCATGAATATCGGTACCGTTTTGGCAAACCGTTATGGTAATTTTGAATTAATGCAATTTGAACGATTCTTAGAATCTTAACAAAATTTTTATTGGAAATTCCAAATAGATACTTTACATGAATATACAATATATACAATGTATATATAATATAATTTTTTTGCAAGGGTATAAACAAACAAAGCAAGCATACTATATACAACTAACCATTACTTAAAAGATTATCAAACATTTATTTACCTTGCAGAGTTTGTAAAAAATATAAAATGAAAAATTTTATTTATAATATTTTATAATATATTTATCTGATAGAGATCTAATAGTCTGAATAGGCTGATTTTAATTAAAATAAGTTAAATTATATATATACAAAAATAGTATAGAACGAGCCCCCATTTTTAAATCTAAATAGAAAAATACAATTTATACAAGAATGCATTTTTGCGGGAGTTTTCTTAAAAGTCAGCTAAAATATATAATATTAAAATTTTCATCAAATTTTTACAGCTTGAAAAAACAGAATTCGTAGAGCTAAGTTAGACAATAATTTCCTAATATCTGTTAAATCATTTGGTTAATGGAATATTTATATAAACCGAAACATTTTTTTTTGCAGTCCCACCTTTTTGGAGTTACGCTCCTGAATTGTTAAAAAAGACAAGAATTTGAAGAGAGAAAACTTTTTTAATAAAACAATTAGATAGACTTATTTAAATACTAGAATAAAATATATATGCTATAGTATTTGTTGATCAGTTCTGATTCCCAATTAATTAAAATTTAATAGCTCAAAAAAAAAACATTAAGACAAGCTAAGGAATATATTTAATATTTAAAGCATAACTGAATATTTAATGCTGTCTGTCTCTGCAAGGATATAAACAACTGTAAAGTCTTTTTACACACTACACACACTAAACACACACACACACACCACCCACACTCTTCTGTTTTGTCCTTATTTTAATTTTGAACGCGTTTTTTTTTTGGCCGCAATTTCTAATGCTCCAGTTTTTTCGCACTAATCTCAAATGCAATTTTCTATCTTCGTTAACGTCGCAGACTTCGCTCATTTGGCGTCAAGCCCATCCTTGATTATTCCGTTGAAGAGGACATCTCCCAGGAGGAGGCCGAGAAGCGTGAAGTTGAGTACGTGTAACAAACAAAAAACAACAAGAATAAACAACAAATTTAGCTGCAATTTAGAGAATTAAACCCATTTAACATTTATATATTTATTGCATTTGATTTTATTTATTCGTTTCACGCAGATCTTCAGTTTCCGCCAGCGCGGTAGATACGGCCAATGATGCTGGCTATTTACCCCAATATCATGTGGATAAATCCTTTGCCGATCGTCGTTATAAAGTGAGCAGTGCTCGTACCTATTTTTACCTTAATGAGGCAACCTGTGAGCGTAATATGGAAACGTTTATCAAGTGTCTGGAAGCTGTTTCGGGTATGTATATTATGATCAATGCATCCATATCCATCCATCTAACCATCTATTCAAAACCCAAAAGAGAATCTTCGTCTCTATTTGCATGAGCTGTGCATTCTTTTTTTTTTTTCTTTATCGGTGCACCCCTTTCATTATTTTTCTTTCTATACACATTAACCATTTATTTAAATAATAAAATTAACCTTAAATATGCAAAGGTTATAGCAAAAGCATATTTTAGCTTAGAACACTTTTTTTTTATTTTTTGTTGGGTATATTATAATATTTATATAATTTTTGTGGTTAAGTTTACAAAATTGTAGGTTAGGTGCTTAAAAATTAAAGGTTAAAGTTGAACAAAAATTGCTAAAAATTAAAAAAATTCAGTTAAGAATTTTAACATACATATATTTGTTTAAAAAAACTATAATTTATTTGAAATTTTTAAATTATTATCCTTTTCATAAAATTACTTGGAATTTTTTTAAAAATAAATTTTAACAAATTTTGTTGTTAGGATGCGGGAAAAAAACCATAAAGGATGCGGGAAAAAAACCATAAGTATTTTTTTTATAAAAATAATATTAAAAATGTCCAGTTTAGAATTATAACATATATTTGTTAAAAAAAAATGAATTTATTTGAAATTTTTAAATTAATATCTTTTGCGAAAAATTATTTGGAATTATTTTAAAATATTAATAAAAAATAAATTTTAAAATATTTTGTTATGATTTTTGACTAATTAGAATGCGGGAAAAAACCATATTATTTTTTTTATAACGTTAATGATATTAAAAAAAATTCGGATTAGAATTTTAACATATATTTCTTTAAACAAAAACAATAATTAATTAAAAAATTTTAAGTTATTATCTATTGCGGAAAATTATTTTGAATTATTTTAAAAATAAATCTTAACAAATTTTGTTGTTATAACGAATTATAAGTAACATAAGTAATTTTTTTTTTTTATAAAAATTACAATCCTTATGACAGATATGCAAGATTTTTACATCTTCTAGCCATTATAAGTAGCAATAAAACAGTGCAAAAATGTATGTAAAATCCAGAAGAATTCAACTCGAACTCTATAAAGCACATAAATATATATATATATATTCTTGATCAGCATCAACAGATTAGATAATCTTGCCCTCTCCGTTTAGTTGTCTGTATAAATCTAGAGATTTTGGAGATTTTGGAAGTTAAAATTATCAAACTTGGTATATGGGTTCCTATATACCATACGCAGATCATGTTTATTTCAAGGTTCCAATACCGCAATTCTCACTACCGAAACATAAATAGAATTCAAGTTAAAATCAGAATATAATAGCTTGAATTTTATAGAATTTTATACCGTAATATTATGGATGTTTCATAGTCGATTAAAACTCGACTATCGCACTCTAAATTGTTGTTTTTCTTTTTTATAGAGAGAGTATAATATAAAATTTAATTTAAAAATATATAATATGTATATAATTGATGTGTGTAAGTTTGTAGATTTATTTTTTGGGAATTCGATTGGTTAGTTACATGTTTGTAAATATTATTTTTTTTTTTAAATATTATTAAAATCAAACAACAACAAAAAACTCTTACTGCTGTTGAAATATCGATATATTTTTTTTGTTGTTGTAATTGTAAAATAACTCTTTGTTAACTTGTTTATTATTTTTGATTAATTTTCTCTCGAATGCATTTCTTTTTCACATCCATTTTGAATACCGATTCGCAAAACCGATGGCGTCCCCTCAAAAAATATATGAAATAACCCGATAACCGATAATCGATTATAATCATACTAACTAACTCTAATTTATCGATTGTATCGCATCGAAACTAATCTCAAAATAACTGCAAATTAACAAAAAAAAAACAAAAAAAAAAACATTTGCCCCCTTCAAATCTTGAAAACTCGAAAATGAATCCAAATCTTATGTGTGTGTATGTTGGCCAGCTGACGATGCCAAAGAGCCGCGTGCTCGGGCCCAGGGTAAGCCGTAAATAATCGTTAACTAAACAGAAAAAAAACAACTCAAAAAACTTGAAAAAAAAAAACTTGAAACAAAACTCAAAGTCAAATCTCAAGCTTTGTTGAGATAGATTTGGCGAGAAATTGCTTTTGTCGCCATGTGTTTGTCCTAATTGTTTGTTTTTAGTTTTAGTTTTAGTTTATTTTGTATTTCTATTTCGATATCTATTATTTTTTTTTTCTTCTAAACTATGCTTTATTATTTAAGCGTATTAAGCGAGTGTGTAGTTGAAAATATTTTGATTGCATGTCTATCTAATAGGAGTATCTAATATATACACATAAGTTGGCTAAATCGCCTTCTAAGTATACAATTGCCTCGCCTCGAATTGCTTCAATTAGCTTTTTTTGCCTTGACTCTCATACCATACACACATTATCCGCACTCATATATACACTCACTTACCTATCAAATGCTTCTCATTTCCGAATCAAATCGAATCGAACAACCACAACAACCACAAAAACAACAACAACGATGACGACAAACGATGTTGATGAAAACAACGACGATATATATATACTATAAAAATAGGCGCCACATTTGGAACTGGAATCACAGCCATTAAATTGACTGCACTGGGCCGTCCACAGCTGTTGGTAAGTTCTGAGAAAATCCGAAAAAAATATAAAATTATAATAATAAGTATAATATATATATTTTATGTTGGATTTATGAAAAACTATTGTTAGTTAAAGCTAACTTTAGGTGAAAATTTTATAAGTAACATTTCACTTTAAAACATTTATATATTTTTTTTTGATTTTTTAAGTCATTCCACTAGGAAGTTTTTATTTTTATATTTTTAAAAAATCAGTTTACCCTAATTAATTAATTATCTGTTGTTAAGAGCGATGAAAGTCTTAATTTTTCAATATATTGATAAAAAATACTTAAATTGCATCGCAAAAACGTAAAAAGTATATTTTTATATATATATGTATATATTATTTGCGTTAAATAAATTTTTAAGGGCGATCATTACTTCAAAATATACTATGGAAATTTATGTCACGTAACGCCCTGTCGAGTAAGACTTTATACTCAGGCTTGTCAAAAAAAAAAACAGGAAAAGATTTTTAAATGAAATAGCCGGCAAAATGAACTTGTATTATTCATTACAATACTAAAAAAAAGTTTTATACAACTTTAAATCGAAACCGACTTCTATTCCTGTCACGTCACGCCACATTTTTTTTTTGCTTATATCTTTTAATCGGAAAGTACGAATGATTTCATATCTTTTACTAAATATAGTCTGAATTGCTACTCAGATATAAAATTTTTTTTAAAAAAAAATTAGACTTTTTTCTAGCTTTTTTTTTCACATTTAGGCGTACGACAGTCACGTAACGCCACAATGGAAATGCCCATATATAAATAAAAACATTCAAGAATGAAATTTCTTAAATTTTAAGATTTTTTATGGCCTGCAAAGTTAAGATTTTTTTTTTGGTTTTATCCCTTTGTATAACTATATTATAGAGCAACAAAAATATAGTTCGATAGTTTTTTTTGGCATCAATTGCATTGTGGTGTAATAAAGAAATTCAAAAATTAAATTAAAAATTATTATGATTAATAAAATTTAAATTGAAATATATTTTTGAATTTTTGCATAACGTCGTTTAGTCATTTAAAATTTTCTTTTTTCTTTTGTTAAATTATAGAATCTTTAATTTTTTCATATTGTTCACTTAATCGAGAATAAAGGCAGTTAATTTCAAATTGATTTAATCAAAAGACTTTTTAAATATGTATTTATTTTTGTGATATACGAGTAGACTATACAGATTTGTACTCAAAACTACACCAATTATGTTAAAATTTTATATTGAATTGATCTACTTATAAAATTCTTTCAATTCAATTTAAAAAAACCTTTGTAAAATTATGCGACATTGAATAACACTTTATAAACTATAATAATAAAATAAAAATTTATAATTGAATATAGCTGCAATTATCTGAGGTCATTATGCGCACACGTAAATATATGGAGGCACTTGTTGGTGGGGAGGGCAATGTGCTGACCCATCACAAGACCATCAAGGATCTCGAGAAGTATTATGCCAGCGTTGGCGACAACAAGGATGTGCAGGAGTTCTTAAAGAATGTTACTTCAGACAAGGAAGGGTAGGTGTAGTATTTATTATATGATAATTATAATGTATTTTAGAAACGCTTACTAAATTGATCTCCTTTTATTTTTGGTTAACCCTAGCATATTGCATCTGTTTCCCTGGTCGGGCATTGTGGATGAGGATTCACAGCTGAGCGACACATTTCGTGTGCCCGATCCAATAACTGGTCAAATGCGTCGACTGATCTCACAAATACCGCCCAAAGAAGAAGAGATGTTTAGAAACATGATTCGTCGTCTAAACACAATTGTAAAGGTATGCCAAATGTCACTATTTCGCGCGATATTGTGTCGCTTTTAAATTAGTTTAAATTAGTATTAATAACGACAAACTTGAGTTAAAAAATGTTTACAAAATGATTTGCAAATTCGATTATTTATACAATGTACTACTTTATCTAAATTAGCATTATTTATAATTGCATTTTTCCATTAATCTAAACTTAAAAGCTCACTCTGTATATAGTCTATTCTGTTTATACATACAATGTTAATTGATATTAAGTATAGTGAGAACTGAACAAAAGCAAATTAGCAAATACTTAGTATATTTTAATTATATCTTATAATAACCACTTATATCAGCATTTCTAACATTTAAATCACGAACTTTGATTAATTATTTAAAGAGAATTCTACAACATTACTGAAATTTTCAAATTATTTTAGACTGCCGCTGACCTGGACGTCCGCATAATGATTGATGCAGAGCAAACATATTTCCAGCCAGCAATTTCGCGCATTACGCTGGAAATGATGCGTAAATATAACAAGGAGAAGGCCATAGTATTCAATACCTATCAATGCTATTTGCGTGAAGCGTTCCGTGAGGTGAGACGATCCTTATTATTCTAATTAAACCCAAATTCAATATAAATACTCTTGTTTGCAGGTGGGCACAGATCTGGAGCAGGCAAAGCGACAGAATTTCTATTTTGGTGCCAAGCTGGTACGTGGCGCATACATGGAACAGGAACGTGCACGTGCCCAGGCATTAGGCTATGCCGATCCGGTGAATCCCAATTATGAGGCTACCACTGATATGTACCACAAGACGCTTACCGAGTGCCTGCGACGCATTAAGGTAAGGAATAAATTGAATTTTTAAAAAACTGGGGATCGTAACGATTATATGATTTATTTGAGTATTTTTATTTTTTACATAAAATAGGATATTATATTAGTTTGTTAAGATTCGTCTTGGTTTAATTACTGAGAATATATGTATATCATTAATAGAGTCAGCAAAACAATTTTGTTTGACTATTTTCGAGTTTTATATTTTATTTTTACGCAAAAATAATCATTGTTGTAAGTTGCTTTATAATTTATATGAAAAAAATAACTCAAAAACTTACAATTTTTGCGATTTAAATAATAAAATATTAAAAGTTAGTTTATAACTGAGGAAAAGTGTAAAAGTAAAAATATAAAAAATATTATCAATATTTAAGAAAGCTGTTTCAAATAAATGTTTCTTTTACCTTTGACAAAAGAATATTATAATTTTGTCACAAACTTTGTAATGCATAGAAGGAGATGTCTCCGATTCCATAAAGTATATATATTCTAGATTATATACGACTGTCCGGCACAGCTGTGTCTTGTTGTATGTAAAAATAAGCCGGTTTGAACGACTATTTGAACGATTTGTCGCATAATGAACTTATATAAATTATAATTAATAATTACGATCTCACAGTTCTAAACAGAAAATATATATTAACCAATAATTTAAACTCTTTCCGCTTACTTTATATAGGTACTAAAGGATAGCGGTGATGATGCTAGAAAGATTGGCATTATGGTTGCCTCACACAATGAGGATACGGTGCGTTTTGCCATTGAGAATATGAAAACAATTGGTATTTCGCCCGAGGATAAGGTTATCTGTTTTGGTCAATTGCTTGGCATGTGTGATTACATCACCTTCCCGCTGGGTATGTGTATAATATAGTTCTATATGTTCATATACAATTCTAAATTCTAAAATTTGTTTAAAACTTGTAACAGGTCAAGCCGGTTATTCGGCATACAAATATATACCATATGGTCCAGTTGAGGAGGTGCTGCCATATTTATCGCGTCGTGCCCAGGAGAACAAGGGTGTGCTCAAGAAGATTAAAAAGGAGAAACGTTTGTTGTTCAGTGAGATACGTCGACGTGTCTTCGCTGGCCAGATGTTTTATACACCCAAGGGCAACTATGTGCCTATCTAAAAAGCCAGCAACACTCCATCAAGAAGAAACCCCCAGCGTAGGCAACAAAGACACACACACATACACACACTCGACACTTCACAAAAATGGACAGAGACACGAGGCACAGCATATTGGCTGGCTGGCGTGCTTTGACAAAATAGGAATCGCCGCCTGCGGCTTGTGCACTAATTTTTTTTTAATTGTTTTGTTATACATCTATTCTAAATGTTTTATTGATAGTTGCGACTATATATATACATATATAAACTTATTTATATAACAAGAAAAGATCCCAAAAACAAAAAAAAAAAAAGAAACAAAATAGAAAAAATAGAAAAAGACACACATATGGAAATGTAAATGGAAGGAAAGGCATGACAATGCAAAGATGTATCTGACGCTGCTATATAGCTTTATATAGACTGCAAGTAAGATAAAGAAAGGATAATTACAAGCATAGTCGTTATATATAAATGCATAAGTAACGTTTAGTATTTCTAGAATGCCTAGGAAATATGTGTGTGCTACAATATTACAAACAAACAAATATTATATGTAAACAAAATAACGTACATCATAAAGCCCGTTACCAAAACAAAACAAACAACCGAAACAAATCACAGCTCTAAAATGCTCTATCGCCTGTGTTGCGATATTATAATAATAAAAGTAATTATATAATAAAATCGAAAATACATTTTTAGCAAAAAATAAAATAAAATCGTATGGATCTACATATAATTAAAATATATGAGAGCAAAAAATGTTTATATATATACTATATATATATATACCATATACATACATATATATCTATATCTGAATAGTATGTGGCTGCATTTTAGATTAGTTTGAGACAAATTATGAAAGAAAACAAAAAAACGCGAACAAAAAGTAAAAGGAAAAATTTTCTGCTTTGTTATATATATTAGTTGAGAAGAATGTTAATTTTATGTTAATCTTTCCTTGCTTTTAGTCTTTGCTTGTCCTCATTGTGTGATCTTAATTGTTTCCTTAAGCATACATGCATATATAAACTATTATATAGCGTAGATATATTGTATCTATAAATAGAGATATATGTATTCAGCTGTCGCCTAGTCGCTGCATTTTTGTTCCTTTTCAACCAGCAACAACAACAACACACACACACACTTGTCAAGTCCACAGAGCCTCATCAATTTTATTTCACATATATTTCAATTATATATATTTATATATATATATAATGTATATTACCACCCAGGGATACACCTAAACTGAAAGGTTCTGTTATTATTATGATTATCATTATTATTATGATTATGCTAAATTTAAAACATATTATTTGTACTTTATAGGGTTTATTATATAAAAATGATCATGATATTAAATTCTCTCTCTATATATATATAGATATATATTCCACTTGTCACCCAACCCCCTCCATTTTGTTTTTACTTTGTTTGTTGTTTCAGTGTGCCTATTTATCGTATATCGATATAATAATTGCGTGTAAAATCTTTACGATACCGAACCGAATCGAATTATATATGTAGATTGAACGTTTTTATTCTATACATTCATATGAATTATGTAATTGCATAACGCAAAATTTACTGTTTAACTTGGTATGTGTAATTGAATATACAAAACAATAAATACATTGCATATGTAATAAATAATAAATAAAAATGAGAATCAACAATTTGTATTGTATGAATGTTAACTATTTCAATGACAATAATAAAATGTTTAAAAAATATTTATTTGATATTGATCAATAATATTCGATGTGGGGTTAAACAGAAAAATCACAAAATTTTCTTTTTTAGCTTTTCAGAGATTAACGCATTGAAAGATCGATCTCATAACATTCGGACTGGATTATATGATAGTATGTCTGACAGTCGATATGCCTTATATGTAGTGTATTATAGAGGATGAATTTTCTATACATATTCTAGCAAGCTATTATGCTTTAGAGAAAATTAGAAATAGATAGCATTCCTCGACCCAAAAGAAAATTTTATATTTTTACAGGAAAGCTCGCGGTTTTGAAAAAAAAGTACACTAGCTAACAATTATAATATTGACACAGGTCTAAAATTTCAGCTCAATTCCTATATTTGAGGCTGAGCTTTGAAGTGATCTGTCGAGAAATGAGCTAACAATTAAATTTAACAACACAATAGTATACTATATATAAAGAACCTAACGTACAGATTACAAAACATTTATCGTTCGCTTTGAAAACACATGAGAAAAAAAAAAACAAAAAGATTGTTTACAACAAAAAAAAAAAGCTCTATAAAGAAAATCCAACAACATGCAATAGAGATCAAAGTCAATGACAAACAGGAAAGTCACGTAATGAACGAGACAAAAAGCAATGTCAAAAAGGGCAGGGAGGTTCGGGGACACATGTAACGGAAAAAGATTTGCCGAATGTAAGAAAGACGCGAATAGAGGCAAAATTACGACGAGCAACAGCTGGTCGAACAGCTGATAGATAGAGAGATAGAGAGAGATCAAAGAGAGAGAGAGAGAGAAAGAGAGATGGTGAGAATAAGAGAGATAGATCGAAAGAGAGAGAACGAAATTAGCACCACAGAGAAAAACAGAATACGAAGGATAGAACCGCAAAATAGACATAGAATAAGCTTTATTTATGCGGAAGCAATTACAGTATACAAAAGCTTGACAAGCAAAAATAAAATAGACATTAAAAATAGACAATGGACAATGTACATACGTATGTATGTAAAACACATTATGTAAGTATGTATGTACAATGTACATTGAAAATACAAATGTATGTACATATGTAGATGTCGGCATCTGATAATATTCTGCGATACACAGTATGTCAAGAATAAGTTTTCACGCTGCATAACAAATTAAAAATATATTTTCAATTCAATCCCTAAAAGATTTTGAAGGAATGAGGTTATTTAAAAATATTGTACAAGTTTGTAGGCCATTTCATTACCTTAAATGTAAACACCATAAATATAATTAAACTATGTTCGAAGTTATTTACACCTAACTTAAAATACATATTTGAAAAGTTGAAAATCTGACTTTTTTCGTCACTTAGAAAACGGGCCCGGCAACATATATATTTTATTTTAAATACTCATGTCCACTGCTTGACCTAAATGTGTATATATTTGTGTCCGGTAGTCGGGTATTCAAATATTATTTGTTTATAAAGGAGTTTTGTGTTACCGCAAGAAAACAATTATTCCTCACAAGTAAAATCAAAAATACTATTCGATTTAAAATATCTTCGAAGCCACATGGATTTAAAATGATATTGATATCTATATATATATTTAAATAATAAATGGGTCTGAATGTATAGCATATGCACATATGACAACCAGGGCCGTCTTAAGGTTCATGCGGGGCCCCTGACTAATATTACAAGCGGGGCCAAACTACTCTAAAAACTAAATTTTTCAAGGCGCGGGATCATATCACTCGAAGCCCCGTGGACCCCTCGGGGCCCCTGGCTAATACCCTTAAGACTGGCGTGATAAAAACCCAATGCCAAGTAAGCGACGCCCATTTCCCTCAAATTAATAAACATTTTTACGTGTCCTGCATTACGCAATCATTGGATTTTAATAGACACATATGGTAAAAAAAAAACAAAGTGGAAGCTGCAGATAAGGCTTCTGCTACTGCCGCATTCAGAGCTCAAGTATAAACTTTTGCCATCACATACTACAATCTTATAAGCTAGAAAAACTATTGGCCTAAATGTTTGCACAATCATTTCTGCTTTTTGCGCCTAGGCGCAGCTCGGCGCTTTCCATAGTCCAATGAGCTGACCATAAGTGGATCGTTGCTCTGACGCTGGTAGGCTGCTTTACTGGCGGAGTTGTTCCGCGGTTGTTTGGCTGGTTGTACTTCTGGATTGTTAAAGGCGACACGCTTTAAAGCCTTGGGTAGAATATACTCAGGCATTTGGGAGAGATGCGATTGTACTCGAATGGTTTTCGATGGTTTGTCGTGGCGCAGGGCCTGCAAATCTCGTTTATTCTCCTCAAAGAAACCCTTAAGCTTCTCGGAGTTCAATATCTCCGACTTAATTTCACGTAAACGCGTATCATGCACGGCCACACGGGTCGCCGCACGCCAGCAATCTTGGGCACGGTAACGGAACGCCTCCACTTCCTCCATTTTGAATTGATAGATTCTAGCGAAAGTTGAACAAAGAAGTTATAAGTTATATTTGGTTTGGAATAAGTTATAGCTGATTTACTCACTTAATGATATCGTCGCATGGCTTGGTTTGAGGGCGTTGCATGGCAGTGGCAATCGAACGTTTTACCCTGTCAACCAATTTAGAATCGACAGCTGCATTATCATTGTCAACTGTTGAAATCGGCAGCGGCGGTGCTTGCGTGGTGTCCCTTTTGGGTATCATATCCCGACCAAAGCATTTCCGAAGCCTCTGCTCAACGGCCTTGTTCATGGGCATTTCCTTAACGCTGACAAAGGACAGCACCGAGCCTTTGTTATTGCCACGTGCCGTACGTCCAGCACGATGAATATATGACGTGACATCCAGTGGAAAATCAAAGTTAATTACATTATTTATACCCTGAAAATCAATACCACGCGAAGCACTCGACTCAGGATCGGCTTGCTTAGACTTGCGAGGCATTTTACCCGCCGGCTTCTCCAGCATATGTTCATCCGAGGCAATGATGATGTCGTAGGTGCCCTTATTAAACTGACTTATCGTGTGTATGCGTATATTGGCCGGCAGCTCTGAATTGAGCACACAGGAGCGAATGCCAAACTGTTCCAGAAATAGACGCACCCTTTAAGAAACATATATAAAACAGAAAGAGAGGGAAAGTTTAATTATGATACGTTGCATAGATTGACCTAATTGCTGCTGTGGCTACCATCAGAGAGAAGATTAGTGTATAGTCATGCGTGCGCCAGATTGTTGCCAACTGCGCACTCCCAATGAAGAATGGGTTTGTCATCATGTGGATACTGCCATTGAGCTAATTAAAGGTTCTGTCAAACTATCTAAGATTTGAATGTTGACTGAATTCTTAAGCTGGTCGGTATCAAATTTCTTGCATTCGACAATAGATAGTTTGATTGCACCTTAAGTGTGTATATAGAATTTAAAGCATTATTACTTACTTGTAGCAGCGATCCACATTGTTAACAAAGATAATGCTCCTGCCTTGGATGAGGGTCAGCTTTAATAGTGCACAGAGAATGGCTGGCTTGTCATTCTCCTCGGCTAGAATGCGCTGATGTGATAGCTGATCAAGTGACACTAGATCTGGTTCTTCCAGCTTAAGTGTGACGGCATCATGCAGACAGAGGCCCTTCATACGCACCACATTATCTGTGATTGTGGCCGAAACGAGAACCGCCTGATGAATGGGTGGTAAGTATTTTATTAGCCGTTTGAAGTCCTTCTCATAGCCAAAGGCAAATATTAGATCCGCCTCGTCCACCACTAGAGTTTCAATGTGTTGTAAATCCACGACGGCAGTGCCGGCATCTGCATGGGCCAGAATTTTTGATGGCGTGGCCACAACAATATCAGGTCGCTCGGCCAGTGCATGACGTTGTGTGGCAACATCGTTGGAGCTACCAGAAATATCTGTTACACGCACAACTTTGCCACACGATTCGGCTAGCTGTTCGATGACTTGACGCGACTGACGACACAGTTCTTTTGTGGGCGCAAGAACCAAAGCACTCACGCACTGTTCACTGGCATTGAGCTTAGAGTTAAGAATCTTTTGTATAAGTGGCAGAGCATAGGCGGCTGTTTTGCCAGAGCCAGTACGAGCTCGGACTACAACATCCTTTCCTTCAAGCAGCAGCGGTATGGCCGTAGACTGTATAAGCGTGGGCTGGCTCCAGCCTAACTGCGCAATTGCCTGTGATGGATTTGATATGCGTTAGAACAAGTTATTGATTATTATGTTAAATGTACCTTGAGAATCCGTTGGTCTAGCTCCAGTTCATTAAACTGAAGAATATTTTGTATCTTGCTCATTGTGCTCGTTAAAATAATGGAAAATCGCGTGCAGCAGCAACACGAAGAGCGGACAGAAAGGCAGTAGCAGAGTGTTGCAAAATATTTAATTTTTAAGAAACTTATCGATAACATTGCGTGAAGAAAAATATGCATGATGACTACAAACAGATTACGCAGATGATCCCTGTCATTACGTCATCATTGATATCTCCATATCTAGATAAACATATGTTTTCCAATTCCAAGAGAAATTTGGTTATACTCTCTTTACTCTTACAAACCTATTATATTTAGTTATGCATTATCCTTGCTGTCAATAATATCCACCATATATGCACAACACAATGCTGACGTCACGAAAGCAGCCGACTCAACCTGCGCATGGATCCAACTGATATTTTTTAACTAAAAATATTCAAATTTAAATTGGCATAATTGAATTTATTATACAGTCGAATTATCATATATTTTATTCAAGTAATTTATAGAATTGAATTGCAGTATATTTATGATACTACTATCGAAATGAACTAACGTAAGTTTTACAACACTGTAGCCAATGGTCCACGTGCAGCTGTTACTCAAAACGAAGCGGTGTGCTGATTCCTAATTTTATACATAAAATAAAGGAACATAAAATTCTTAAGAAGGTTTGGCGGCATTCTGTACCAACATAAAGCGGCCAGACAATTCTCGGAACAGTGTGGTGTAACTTAAACACAAACATAAAAGAAAAATGAAGTTTGTAAGTCTACAATAACATTGAACATATATAAATATTTAATTCTATGCTAATACATTTAATCTTACAGCATGTGAAGGATATCAAAATTGAAAATGACTCCGATAATGATGTAATTGATGTTAAATATGAAAATAAAAAACAGCAAAACAAAAAAAACATTTCCCTTAACAATGGGAATTTGGATAAGTCAAGCTTAACACAGTATGTGCAAGAAATTAATAGTGTTATAATCGATACAAAGCGTTGTGACCTCAAAAGTAATGCAGAAATAAGTAACTTTGATCCTTCAAATTCTGATGCTTGGTTGATGCAGTGTGCTAAAGGCACAAAACTTGCCGAATTGGTTAACAATCGCATCAAAATGCCCGGCCGCCGAGTTGTGGATGGAATTCAGGTGCGTGCCACTAATTATCCAAAATCCTGTATGCAGTCTTTCGGCTTTATAAATAAGAAGGGAAAATACGTAACGTGTCAAATACCCCTGGTCGGTCATGTGTTTGTCAGCAAGCGTTTAAATATGAACAAACCCATTGATGATCAAGCAAAAAGTGCACCGCCAAAAGCTAAAATAGCACCAATGAAAGTACCAGTGCGTCATCCATTCTTTGGAAGCCAATATAAGGCACACACCGAGTTAAATGAGAATACAGTGTCGGCCCTACTCAAGGCACAGCATAACTATGACAAATCAGTGAAAAATGTGCGCGGGCAGGCCAATTTCTATGAGATACGCAAAAAGATGGTGGCCAGCACACAGACGCTGAACGAAAAGGAGCAACAGGTGCGACAGTCGGTGCTGACGGGCGTGAAGCCAGAGTTTATGAAGGAAAGCTTGCATCCAAATTATGAACATTTATTTAACAAGGATAAAGAGCAACCGATCAATTCGTCAATCACTGGAAAGAAACGTAAAGCCAATAACTTAACTATAACAAAACAGAACGACGATGTCGATGAACAATCAATATCAAAACCGAAGAAAAAACGTTCATCTAATAGTCAAAATGATATTGACCTAACACAGGAGGTGAAAGAGCCTGCGTTCAAGAAGTTCAAAGACAATAGTGATGTTGGCAATAAAAAAAAGGCGAAATCTAAGAAAATAACGAATATTACTTCTGAAATTGACTTAACACAGGAGGAGAGTTCTGAGATTAAGCCATTCAAAAAGATAAAAAAAGAAAAGAAATCTAAGGAAAATAATTTATCTAATGCTCGCGATATTACGGACCTAACATAGAAAGAATAGCTCATCAAGCCTCGTAGATGTAGAAAAACCATGGAGAACCTAATTCGGAAAGCAGTCAAACAAAGATGAATCCGAAAAAGGAAATGAAAAACAATTTAAATTGACTTTACACTTAAAAATTTTTAATTTTGTTATAAGTAGAAATAAGTACAAAATATGTATATGTATATATATTATTTAAATAGTCTAGTGTTTGTTTATTACGCAGAAGTAACACTTGAGAAGTTGTGTATATATTTTTTAATAAACAATGAAGCCGAACAGAGTTGTCGTATTTATCAATAGTATTGATTCTTTTCTTTTTCGCTGATGCATAGTTGCAAATTATATTTTATATATATATATATATATATATATATATATAGTTTGTTCTTAAACAATATACAGTAAAAACTATTCTAATTGACACGATCGGTATTAAAGTATCTGTATATGCTAGAAAACAAGCAAGTGTCATTAGCTTATAATATATTTCGGCATAGAATGCCTAATATAGAAGAAGAAGAATTCCAAGTGTTGAACAACCCTTCAAAGAATGCCTTGATATTTTAGTCGATATAGAACTTTAATACTATTCCGATAACATTATTTATAAACTAAAATTGATTGTAGAAGCATACACGACATTTTAAAACGGTAAAAGTAAATAAATTCAAAGTTAGTTAGTCTACCGTCACCAAATTAAATAATTAATCTTCAATTCATAATTGCGGATGGAATAATTGAACTCAGTAAAGTATAGTATTGCGGCGTAAATTCAATAAACAATCAACAATTGCAACATTATAATTAACCAAATATGGCATTAACCGGCTTCATACGTGAGGGTATCAATGTGGCCATTATAATGGGAGCTGGCGATGTGATAGCACAAATTGGAATTGAGAAGAAATCTTTCAAGGATTGGAATGTCGGCCGAACGGCACGCTTTAGTGCATTAGGCATGATTGTGGTGGGACCCACGATGCGCAAATGGTATGTGACACTTGACGGATTGGTGGCCAAGGAGCAGAGTGCATTGCAACGTGGAGTCAAAAAGATGCTTATCGATCAGGCCTTCTTTGCGCCACCATTTACATTGCTATTGTCGTACCTGGTGCCGTTAATCAATGGCGAGAAACATGAGAAAATTGTACATCGCATTCAGGATAGCTACTTTTCGATTATGAAAAAGAATTACATGCTTTGGCCGATGGCGCAGGTTATTAACTTTTCGCTATTGCCGATGCAGTATCAAGTGATATTTGCTCAGATTATTGCAATTATTTGGAATTCCTATTTATCCGTAATTCTCAACAATCAGGACTAAATTTAGAATGTAAATAATTTTAACATGGTTTGGACCAATGCATTTGAATATTTTCACATTTTGCATATAATAAGGGCATAATAAAATTTTGAAATTTTAGTATAACATATATATCATTTATTGTTTTTGGCTTTGTTCGAAAGTTCAATTTGTTTTAGTTAGAAAGTAAGAATAATAAACAAAAATAATGAAAAGTAAAAATAATGTTATTTAATCGTTTAGTTGTGAGATATTTATATACTCGAAAACATGTGTATTTCAAAAATTTAAACATCTCAGCTGTGCAATCAATGAGACAATTTGAAATATCGATAAATACATTTATAGAATTATGATCATGAACATATTAAACCAATAAAGTTTAAACAAAGAATTCTATTACGCATTTACGCTATCAAAATTACTATAGATCAGATATGATTTAATTGTTAATATGAATGCGCGATAGTTAATTGACGTATTTGTTTAGGAAAAGCACTATTTTATTTTATTAATATTGTTTTGTAATCTTTTACAGCACTGTTTCTTTTACTTGCAATCATCGATTACATTCGCACTTCAGCTTTCGATATATCGATACAAGCGGTAATATATTCATATAGCATCGCCCTGCAATTTGCTTGCTGCGCGCGTTCTATTACAATTCCTTTTTTCATATTATTGTCATTGTTGGCGATAAATTTTCTAAACTAAAATGGACCACACACGCGAGATTCTAACATTGCAATTTGGTACATATGCCAATTATGTTGGTGCACATTTTTGGAACCAACAGGTAAGTGTCAACAACAGCACATGTTCCACAAACAGCCGGTGAATAATTCAATTGTTTTTTGTTTCTGGAATTATTTGATACTTCTCGAAGGAGGCAAACTTTGTTTACGATACCGAAAATAGTCAGCTGGACGAGGAGCAGCTGCTCCATAATGACATTCTGTACAGAGAGGGCATAAATGATCAAAAACAAACAACATACACGCCAAGATTGCTCTCTGTAGATCTGGTTGGCACATTGGGGCATCTGCCCGTTGTTGGTGAATTGTATGGCAATTACATACAGTTTGCCAGTGACCAAAGCGATGATGATCTACAAAAGGCAAAGGAATTCGCCGAACACAACAATCTATCAAGTGACGGTGATGTGGACTTGCTTAAGAAGCCAATAGCAACAATTTCTGAATATCAAAAGGATTTGCTAAAAGGAGCTGTCAACACGGTGGATAAGGAATATAATTTATCTGAGACTTGTACCAGCTGGACAGACTATCTCTATGCACGCTATCATCCACGCTCAATTAACATTCTGCAGGGTTTTATCCGACAACCGGACGTACAGGTGTTGGGCACACATGCCGCTGGCGTTGAGCAGTGGCAATCGTCCTCATTTAATGATGATTTTTGTGATCGCATACGCCTTTATGCAGAGGAATGCGATGGCTTGCAAGGCATACAGCTACTCTTTGACATTGATGATGGTTTCAGCGGCTTGGCCACCAAATGTCTGGAACATTTTAATGATGAATACAGTCGGGCTAGCTTTGTACTGCCTTTGCACTATCCGCGTAACATCTCCTATGCCCAAGCTGGTAAGTAATAAGCGGCATATCACTTTAAATTTTGTTTGCCTTTTATCTCATTTTTATACCTTTGCAAAAAAATTATAATATAAGTTGGTTACGAAATGTGTTACATATAGAAGGAGTCGCTATACCCATGTCCGTTTGTTTATCTAGATGAAACTTGGCGCAGATGCCTTTTGTTGTTGCAGTATAGAGTCACTATATCATATGGCTAAAATCTTTTTAAAAGACCATTACAAGGGTATATAGTATGTAGCATCGGCATGCCGATAATCGAAGTTGCATTCTTATTTTTAATTGTTTTGTTTTTTTTTTTTAACTTTTACAGACACACGCACCTCGCTCAGCATTCGTGTGGTGAATAGTGTGCTCAGCTATTATCATCTCAGCGAGCAGGCTACAATGTTTACGCCTCTGTCCACGCTGGAAACTATCTGGCGGAACAGCACGCTGCAGTCACGTCGTGTGCCCGGTCTGCAGTGGCAACCGGACAATCTGTATCAGAGTTCTGCTGTGTTGGCTGCCTATTTTGACACTGTTACGTTGAGCTATCGTTTGCGCCAGACGCCGGAGACATTGATGCGTTTCTGTGATCGTGTCTGTCCCGCTGGCCGCAAGTTGACGGCAGCTGCCATGGCATTGCCCTTGGGCATGCAACAGGAGCAAGATCTTATTGACTATTTGGATCAGAGCGGCAGTGGTTCTCTGCTGACACAGCTAACGCCTGGCTGTGACCCAGGTAGCAACCATATAGTGCAGTCTGTGACAGCACGTGGCATACCATACAATCGGCTAAAGCGTCCATTGGAGCAGGCCGGGCTCCAGCAACGTATGGCCGCCTATGGCTGTGGCAGCGTTTCACAGATGCTACAATTATATTACCAGTGTGCCTATCATGGCAGCCTCACGCATGCTGCTTCCACGCCGCTGCCATTGAAGACACAGCTACCATTTCCATATGAAATCTTTGGTGATAGCATTGCTAGCGATGGCTTTAAGCTACCCGGCGATTTGCAGCGTGAACGGGACAGTCGTGTTGCCAGTGCTCCAGTGTTGGCTGCGGTTCAGAATTCCAGCAAGCTGGGTGAGCATCTCGATGCGTTGCACGCCCAAACTCATCGCGTTCAGCTGGCCAAAATGCAGAATTACTCTCAGGCAGGACTCGAGCGGGACGAGTACGAAACGGCACTCGATAAGCTGCTCGAGTTTCGTGATAGCTATGAGGATTCCCATTATCTATAAGCTGGTGCGGGAGCATGTTCGTTCACATTGTGATAAACATTATTTATTTTTTCACACACTTTAATTAATTAAAATTAAATTTTAATTTTAACCGTGATTAATAAAAGTAACTAAATATCAAAAAATGGATTGTAATTGAGAAATTGCAACACACATCCTTAATTTTTAATATTTATTTTTAAAATTGTCTAGAGTTTAGACTTTAACGATATGTTGTCAGCATTCCAACGAAATATTTGGAGGAAGGAATTTAAAACTTGATATTCTACTGTAAGTGCTTGCAAGCAAGATTAATTGTCCTTTAGGTTTAGCCAAACAGATCTAGCTTACAGGAATAATGCCAAAACGATATCAAATTTAACCACAAGCTAAAGCTGTGTTTAACATTTACTTGAACATGATAATAACGTTATATATATAATTCATTTTGCTTAACAAAATTCTTATCAAATCAGTGAATTTAAACGTAAAAGGCTTTGATTTTTTTCATCATAATAACTGAGAAAAATAAAATAAAATCTTAGAAATTCTAATTAACAATATAATATGTTCATATATATTTTTTATTTGAATCATTTTGATTGTGAATATTCGTTTTGTATTAAAAAGGCGGAGTTTTTTTTTTTTTGAATATATTTTTAAAATGGTTAGTGTTGAAGTCTGATTTAATGCTTTTTATTGTAAAATTAAAGGATTGCGTCTTGTCCTTGTCGCAGCAGCGTTTAACAAAATGTCAAAATACAGGAAAAAAATAAATGAAATTTGTTGGCTTAATAAAGATAACTGCAAGTTAAATATTTTAGTAAATACTATTATTATATACATACTCGAATAATTTGGGTCTCTATGCACAACAATAAATAATAAAAAAAGTGAAAAGATACAATAAACGTATTTATAAAATTGTTAATTACTATTATTATAAATTAAAGGGATTTGATAAAAAGCTAAGTATAAAAATTAAACATATTTTAATAATCAACCAAACAACTTGAATCACAAAAATTTAAACGAGTGACTGAAAAAATTGGTGTGCTTCAGTGATAGTGGGACCTGCCTTCCTCCTAAATCTCAGAAGTTGAATGGAGTGCCAGGAAAAAAATTTCTGGAGAATCAAGGAGAAAGGTAGGTCAGACACCCACACACACATTCACTTATTTATATTTTTTTTATTTTACCCTGTAGCCCATAAAATGAAATAAAAGGGACTCTCAATACAGTGCAATTGTATGTAACAGACATCTCCGACTATTCATAGAAGATATATATATATATATAGCACCAACCAAACTATATCCGTATTTTTTTAGATGTGGAATTATGATTTGTACAGTCTGATCAAGTTTGATCAAAATTTGACTTCTATATCTTATAGCTTCTATAGGAAAAAATAAGATATAAATGTTTTTAGAGATATATCTTAATTAAACTTACTAATTCAAAGTTTCATTATACCCAAGAACTCAAATTCAAATTTGACTATATTATATAGCTACCATAAGAACGATCGATCGACTATTGTAAGGGTATATAATTTCGGCATTTCAAAGATATCCTTTAAACAAATTTGTGAGAAAGTAAGTGACAAAATATAAGTAATCTTTTCAAATGCTTGATCTCGCTTCGACTACTTGGAATTAACGAATGCACTTGTTTCGCTCATTCAGGTATTTGTAATTCGTTATGCTTCATAAAATTCACACAAACAAAATGTCGCATCCTTTGGCTTTTTATACAATATATACGGCGTAGCTTATCATCATCGAAGGTTGGCCTTATTTAAAATGGGGCGCCAATTGATTTCACGACAAACACGTGCCAAAAACCCTTTGTGCAGGCTCAACATTTCAAGGATTCCCGAGCGGTTCTTTGACTCTGGACTACGTGCGCCTCCTCTGCTTTTTTTTTTTGTGAGAACTTTTCGTTTGCCTAATTTATATGAAAATTTATTGGCAATAAAGCGTCAGTAATTGAAATCTCAACAGGAGTAAATCACAATTTTATTATGTACTGGGCGGCAAAACAAAGCGATAAAGTACAGAACCCGGTCTAGGTGTACGTACAAGCCCAGTACAACAATATGATGAGGTTAATAATTCTCTTGTTTAAAGGGTCAGTTGGGTTCAAGTTTGTAAACGATTCAATCACGGACACCAGAACCACCAACCACCAGCCACCAGTCACCCTCACCTTGCCACATTGTTGTGCAAATTAAATTTCAATTTGATTGGCACAGTTCCTTGAGTCCTTGCCCGGCCTTAAAGCAGGGGAAAGATCCTGTGGTGGCAGCAGCTGCCGCTTGGAGAAGGGCTCGGGCTAACATTGTACCCAAAAAAAAAAAATAAAAGAAAACTTGAAATTAAAATTAAGCCAACGACTTTAATGGAAGATGTGCTTCGAATTTCAAATTTTCAATTGACTCCCAAAAAGTATGGCCAAATTTATGGGCATCCATTTATATGTATATACGAGTATATACATACATACATAAGTATTTTTTGTTTTTGTTTTTAATATTTTTAATTTCATTCGTTTAATTTCGTTTACGGAAAAGGCACATTACACGAACACTTACTGAAGCTATGTGCAGGAAATTAAGTTAGCCGAATTAATATGCAAACCTGAAACTCGTTTTGAATATGGTGTAAATGGAAGAGTCCTTTTGAAAGTGGATTTAATAAAACATTCCAACTTAATTATATATTTAAGTATGTTAAGCATTTATTATGAACTAATATTATTTAGGATTTTGGTTGAAAAGTTGCATAACTGACTGAAACGTTGGCCAAGTTTAAGAATAACTTTAAATTGTTAAATATAAGAGCTGGAAGAGACTTTGTAATTTATCTAGCTCAGGTTGTTATAGATTTAAGGAAACTAGATTGGGATTTTCAAAATGATTTTAGAGTTGTCTTCAAATGGTCTATTTAAAAAGAATTGAAGTTGGTTTTCAAGGCGGTCCTTAAGATTGTTTTCAGTACGGTCTTGAAAATGTTCCTCAAGGTAATCTTGTAAGTTGTTCTCCAGAGAGTCTCCAAGATGGTTGTCCAAATGGTGCTCAAGGTAGCTCTAAAGGCGACTTTTAAATCGTTTCTCCAGACTGATCTCAGAGCAGTTTTTGAGGTGTCATTTGGGGTGATCTTAGAACAGGTGACCTTAAGGTTGATTTCAGGGAAGTTCTTAATTCCTTAAGGTTAAGCTTAGGATACTTTTTAAAGGGCACGTTCAGGTTGATCTCATCGAAGCTCCACCGGAAGCTCTCAATGTGTATTCCAAACTATTTCGTAAAGTAATCTCTAAGGTAATTCCCAAAGTGCTTTTTTTGCCTCTGTGAACCTTTTTGCGATTCTGAAAGTGGTTCCTTAAAAGGAGCTCGAACGGGACTTCTTAGAGTTGTTTTCCAAAATGATTGAATCTTAAGAAGAAGATCTTTCACCTCCACATCGAAAGCAATTAAAAACCTTTATATAGAAATCTGCGAGATCTACCAAACTTTCTATAAAGCTTGCTAACCCGTTTTCATCAGTTATGATTCGATCTTTTCGATTAGCTTGACTTCTAAATATTACATAGGGTATTTTAGATTGTCCACAAGTGGACTCTAGACTCTAATCTGCTGGGTTAATCAAAGCACGCACCAAATGTTAAGCAATTAGCGTCGATATCGCATTTATGCACTTAACTATGGGAGGGGCCAGAAGCTGAAATACTCGAACTTGGACACTTTGCATTTTACACGTAATAACAATTACAAATGCGCGCTCCACAAATCAAGTGAAGCATCCGCGCTGACTGGCTTTCGTTCTCTATATATGGAGTAGTCCTGGAGTCCTTTAGTCCTGGAGTCCTGGCTATGGTACTATACTCTTACAGGCAGCTGGCAGTTGGTTACTGGCGGGGCGTCTCACTGGCACTAATTACAATTCAGGACGCGTTGCACTTGAAAGTTGTTGCTCATTCAACACTCGAACCGAGTGCCGCCAAGTGGAGCACAGAGACCGACCCGAGCAGTAGCTTCCAGGACATTCTCTCTCTTTCTCTTTCTCTCTCTGTCTCCCTTCCTGCGTTTAACATCAAAGTAGCAATTTGTAAAGCCCAAAACCTAAGCACTCCTTGCCCTCCCAAAAGTGTTGTTGTAATTAAATTATGTGCCAAGTGACGTCGTCGTTTGGAGTTATAGTCGGAGTTCGAGACGAGACGGAACTGAAGATGTAGCTAAAGCGAAGACTGGTAGACGTTTGGGCAGACAGGAGGACAGACAAGGAGACGAGACGAGTTGTTGCGTTTCCTTATGCCCATCTGAGATGTTGTGGCAAATTAAGTTTGCTTTTGTTCTAGATTAAAAAGGCATTGAAATGTCGACAAAGACGAGGACGGTTCGGTAAAGCCAGGGGTAGGGCATTATATTTATTCCTGCGACTCAAAACCGTAGCAGAGGAGTAAGCGGCAGTTAAAATGACGCCTTTGGCTAAATTAAGCTAACTTTGTTAAGTTTGTTTTGCTCTAGGGTTCATGATTAAGTGCCAGCAAGTATTAAAATTAAATGCGAATGAAAGTCGTTGAATGTCGATGTTGATGTTGAAGTGCACTCAAATGAGAGCAGCATCAGCTGTCCAAGTGGTTAATTGAACGAGTCCATTTTTAATGAATGGACCACAAAACCGACAAATGTCCAAATGTGCCACATTTATTAGGATAGCTTTCAAAAGTGATACAGTAGTTCATTTATCAAAGAAGCATATTGAAATTGTGATACTTATGCGCTAGTATGCTAATATCAAACAGTTTAATTGGTTTTAAAATTCAATTATATACTTAAGTTGGTATTGCTGGCTATGAAATGGCGAATGAATTAGATAACGAAAATATATGACTTAGGATTAGCAGCTAGGAAAATCTACAAATCTTCCTACAGGCAAACAATTAGCTCAAAAAGAGCTAAATTGCAAATGGAAACCTGTGAAAGAAAAACTCTCGAATCGTTAAACATTATTACTATATCCTATAACTTCTAATTGTATTTACAATAATTATTTTAGAATGCTGTTGGGTATACTCACAGGACACTGCTGAAATTATCTTTTAAACACTCCTAAAGAATACATGGCTTATTCTCACGGTACCACTAAGGACCCTACGGTCTACCGAAGAGAATATGCGGTTTTAGTCAAACTTAATCTAAGTTAGTTGAAACAAGGCAATATTGTTTCATAGCGTTATAGGTATAACCCTTTAGTTCCAATCAAAATCTATGGCATTCCTTACAAAAGGAGGACTTCCGACCAAACTTATTCTATTCAATTTTCCCAGAAGTTTATAATATAGGATTTTGCCGATATTTCCCATATTTCTCATGAGCACTGCTATTATTTTTTAACGAATTGTAAATTTAATATTAAGTTATTATAATAATAAGAGCTTAATTCTGCAAGTTCTAATAATTTATGTATACCTTAAGTTTCGATTTCAAGTTGTAAGCTTAAACAACTGCCAAATAAATATGGATTAATTTGTGAATAACAAACGTAACCTTTTCCCTATCCCAACCAGCTCTTAAAACAACAAACAAAGTCCAAAGTCAGCCCAAATTGACACTTAACCCAGAGACCAAAAGAGATAAACTTGTCTGGTAATAGATTTAATGTGCCTAATTCAGCTAATTTTGCCTTTTCCGTTGGAGCAAAAATAATTAACACGCATGTGAGCTGGAAATTATATTAGCCCTCCAAAGCAACCCAATAACCTTTCTCTTCCCCTTTTATTAAAGTGTCATCCTGCTTAGATTCATTTAGAGAGTTCAACCAGGCTGCTTGGATTTTGGGCAATGTTTTTTTTTTCTTATAATAATACTCTTTAAGTCTGGTAATACATATGTATATTAGAGAGGAGTCGCTTATCAGCTCTTTATATGGAATTTAAGAAAATTAAACAATATTATACAAAATAATTATAAATTATATTAAAGTTTAGATTAGATTTCAGGCGTAGTTGCTAAATATTTTGTATAAAATTAGCGTTAAGATCATTTCAACTGTAGCTTTTTTATCAGCACGTTATCCAGTATTTTGGGAAATTAAACAATATTATGGAATATTTTTATATATTTTATTAAAGTTTAGATTAGATTTTAGGCGTAGTTGCTAAATATTTCGCTTATTATTAGACTTAAGATTTGGAAAATCAAACGACATTATGTATTATTATTATATATTATATTAAAGATACGATTAGATTTCAGGAGTATTTTTTCAAAATTTCATAAAATTCCATTAATATTACAGTTAAGATCACTTCAAGCGTATCTTATATTTAATTTTTTATTTATGAAATCTTTGGATATTTTCGAATGTGATTGTTTAACCTTTTAGATATCCTATATATTTTTAAATAATTTTTAGTAGAGTATTTTCTTAGCTTGTTTTATATCAACTTTTTTACACCCTGTTGTGCCCTGCTGTTGTCCTCGTTCTTGGTCAATATCATAACATGTTCTGGCCAAAAGGACAAACACACACACACACACACACATGTACGTGCAGTTGTATCTATGTTTGTATTGCTAAACCCATAATCTTGTTGTTTTATAACTTTTAATACCCATAATCCTTTGTCATTGTTGTTGTTTCTCATGTTCGTCCTGTTTGGTGGCGTTTCATTTTGTCGCCCACAGCATTTGGAGGCTTGTGTTATATCCTTGTTGTTTTTGTTGTTGTTGTTGTTGCTGCTGGTTGAGCCCCAACAAGTTAACATGTTGTTTGTCGGAAATTGACCAAATAAAATTAAATAGTAAACAATTTTCCCTCCACACACACACACACACACATATATATACAATTTAGGGCCAGCGGCCTTAGAGCAAATTAGATGTTGGCCAAATTTCCAATTACATATATGTACTATATGCACACTACAATCAAACAATAATGCATTTCCATTTTTCAACTAGATTTCCTCAATTATCCTTCACTCAGTTGCAGTTTTACTTAATTCAATAGATTTCAAATGATTTCATTTGAATTAAGTTAATTTATTTGTATTATAATTGTTAAAATAAGTATATAAATATGCATTTATATGTAAATATTTATAAATAATTTCTAAAGATAACTTTCAAGTCGAATAGAATTTCTATACCTTATAAAATTGCTTCCTGTTTTCTAGGCGAATCGCATTTCTATCTCCTTGGTGAATCGTTTTTCTTTCGCCCAAAAGAATCGCCATTTTTTTCCGACGGATAATACGAGAGCAATAAAATTGCGATATCTCCGGTGATAGGGGATACTTGTTATAAGTATCGCATTTTATTACCCGCGATTTAAAATGTTTGCTGGGCAGGTGTGAAGGTAGGAAATTACACTGTTCGTATTAAATTGTTTTTTTTTTTTTAATTTTCAACTTGTTTTTATTAAAATGTTTAAAAGGTTTACAGAATTAAATGGCTCAGATTTCAAAAGCTTAACATAAAAACTTAAATAGTAGTATTATATAAAATATCGTGAATACATTTTTTTTTTAAATTCATATATATTTGTACATTAAATTAAATTTTATTTAATTATTTAAAGAGTTTGTTCAACTAACTCAATCCCACTAGACAGACAGTTAAAAATATTGTTGGATTATTTGTTGTTGCGGCTTTGTTAATTGGAGTAAACAGTTTTCTGATTTACTTCATGGCAAATGTTTTTCAACAAAATGCTTAATTAAATGTTTTTCTATACCCATTAATACAAGTACAAAGGAGGATTAATTAAAGTGTGCATAAGTGCTTTTGTAATATGCAAGGACAGGCATATCCGATTGTGTACTATGAATATTAAAAACAAAATTCAAAAAATTCGGTTAGTTAAGAAAAAGCGAAGATTAATTGCAAATATTAAGTTTATTATTATATGTGTTTATGTTTATACATATTTACAGAACAGTTGATATCTGGTGGAAAAGTATATATAGTTCAGGACTCCCTTGGAGTAAAGTTAACGATGCTCTTGGCTTGCACTGCTTGATGAATTTATATATAAATACGAAGATGCCTTTAAAGCTTTTTGCTGCGTGCAGGGTATCTTCTAGTCAAGCAGTCGCTTAGAGCATTCTTAATTGTTTGCTTTGTTTTTGTGTTTGTCCAAATGCAACGCTGGCCAGTTATGTATTTCTGTTAATTTTGTTATTGTTTTTGTGCCAGAAGTTGTAATGAACAGCACGAAGGGGTGAGGTGAATATAATAGAAAATAAGAAGTAGAGATAATACAGAGAGAGAGCGAGAGTACAGCAATAGAGAATGAGCGAGAAGGGGCAAGCTTTCGTTTTCAATGCGTTGCATTTGACTTAAATGAAAATTGTTCCACGTAGTTGTTGTTCTTCTTCTTGTCTGGCTTCCCAAAAAATTTAATATTAACAGCAAAATAAAAAGTTGCACGTTAAAGGGTTGTTTTGCTATTAAAGCTGATAAAGCTAAACATTAAGCTAAACCACTGCTGAGGCAAAAGGAAAAGTTTTATTTGCATTTCTTTGGCATTGCGTTGTGACTGTTGTTTGCTTTGCTACCCACAGCAAGAACAACATGAACAACAACAGCAATAAGTAAAGTGTAGAATAGAATGTCGAAAGTAAAGGCTGCAGGTATTGCCAGGATGTGGGCAGCTTTTGGTCTCTGGTGGCAACGCCAGCAGCAGTTACGTTAAAACTTGCTACATCTTAAAAAGTGAACGCCATCTTAAAACTGCCTCTCACCGATCTCAGCACACACGTTTGCTCGCTCTCTCTCTCTACTTTGTACAGTCACACTCATAAGTATGTGTGTATATATGTGTATGTATATATGTATATGTAGCTGGCACATAAACAATTGAAATGAATTTGTTTCCTGTAGATGTTCCCACAGCCACACACACACACACATGCAGAGTTATACAAATACAAAAAACTTTGCCGACAAACTTTGACTTTGGTTATTGTTACAGTTTAACTTTGTTGCTGTTGTGCCATGTGCTTTGCGCCTGTCTCTTTGTTGCCATTGTTGTTATTGTTGCAGCCTCTCGCTCGGTTCTTATGCTTGCTTTTTGTTGTCGTCCAGGCTGGCAACAACAGTAACAATGCGACAAACGACGACAAAAACCGAAACGTTACCGTTGCAATAAAAAAAACCACTAAAAAAAAGTTTTCAAATAAAATGATTTCTTATTTAAGCAGCCCATTTGGCCACGCCCATCACATTTCAATAAAAGTAACAGCCCCGAAAGGAAGGCAAAGCAATGGGTGTTTAATTTGCAGCAAAAATCTCAGAAATTTATTATCTGACAATTGCGTCAGTTGTTTTAATAAAGGTTTCACATTCTGATCTAAAACCAAGTTAACTTTTTAAAAAAAATACATGACATTTTTTTTTATTTTATTAATTAATTAATTAAATTAATTATTTTTTTTATTATTATTATTAAACTTTTTAAAAAAATACATGACATTTTCTTTTATTTTATTAATTACAATCTTAATTGTTTTATTTTTTCCTGAAAGTAAAAACGCATTGCCTAAGTCGACAATCTTCTTTTTTTTCAACTCTTAGATATATTTGTCAATTTTTAGAAAGTAGTTTCCACATTTATACAAAACATAACCTGGAATTAAAAAAAAAATTGTGCTTTTTAGAAAGTCATTTTTATATATCTACGGAAAATACATTAAAATTAAGACTTTAAAGATTCTACCTTGAACATTGGATTTTATAACCTTAATTTTAAAAATTTAAATTTTTTGGGCTGGTTTAAGTCACTTCCAGCTCTCGAACTCGGTTTTTAAATTTTTTCCTTGAGAATTACCCAACACTGTTCTCAGTTTACACCTGTAACTACTTATCGACTGGTTCTGATGCTGCTAAGTCTAGTTTTTGGATCACTTTTATATTAATATGGTAAAAAAAAGAAAAATAAATAAGAAATAAAATTAAAAAAAAAAAAATGTAAACTCTGAATTAAATAAAATTAATTTAGGCAAAATATGACAATAAGAAAAACAAGTAAATTAAATATCGGCGCAGATTTAATAAAGTAAAATAGACAAATATTTTTATTAAAAAGGTAAATATTTGCCGCAACAAACTCAACATTGACTAGTTAAAATCTCTGATTAAGTTCTGAAGTACTAAGATCTTAACTTAAGCATCATTTTTCTTGTTGTTTGATTTTTCATATTTTTTTTTTTGTTTCTTACAAAAACATAAAAAAGACTCGAGTTGAGTTGAGTTGATACCTTAAGCTACTTGCCTGGATTTGCGCAAATGCAAGTTGAAAGTTTGCGTACATCCAACAATTTTCTACTACCCTGCAATGCCAACAAGCTGCCCTTCCTGCCATTCTGTACAATCTCCTTGCTTCCCCTAACCCGCCAGCCATTACCACTTGGAGAAAAGTGAGGGAAAAGCGTAAAACTTATAAAAATTTCTACACATGATTTCGCTTTATTGCTTTATGACTCTGCTTTTGTGTGGGGTGTGATTGAGTGTTCCAGTAACAACGAAGTGTTAGTAGGGTTCCCTCATCCTTGTAGGGAGCATTTCTTATGCATATGAATATTTCAAAATGCCGTTTCCGAACATAAACGGAGTTGGAGACGAAGACGAAGACCGAGACACACCAAGCTCAAAACTTTGACACGATGACTTTGAATTGGATTCATCCGCCTGCTGCTCCTTAGCCTTACCCTCCTCCTTAACATTCATTCAGATGTTTGCTTTCTATTATAGAAATATATATAGAAACTTTCACTTGATACCCTCAAATGAAACTCTTTTTTTGCCAAACGCTAGTTTCATTTATGTATTTATTTACATCGACCGCAAGCACTTGACAAACCGAAAAGACTTTTGAAGGAGGAGCGGAGCATAGGTTATGGGCTCGGGAGGTCGCTATTTCACATACATATGACCCCAACCCCAATCCCTTCAAGACCATAATAACTTTTGATGATCTTTTTGGCTTGGCGCGTGCTGTGAATTGTCAATAAATAAACAATTTTGACGCTCTTAAAAATGCACATGATTTCTTTTTTTTTTTGTTCTTTCTCTTCCTATCATCGCATCCTGTATTTCCCATTATGTTGACCCCATGCTGAGTCTTTGTGCGCTGCCTGGAAGCACTAAAGAATCTTTATAATGTCGACATCGTCCTTGGCTTTGACTGTCTGCTTATATTGGTATATAACAATATATAAGCTCACAAGGGGACACAACAGCCAGGTAGAACATAAGGTGCCATCTAGAAAAATTAAATTCAGGCTGTATTGAAAATTGAAATTAAAAAATTAATGTTGCAGACATAAATTAAATTAATTTTTTTTATTAACTTGTTTTGCAAATTGGACTTTTAGACACAACTGAAATTAAAATCATCTTTAAATGTTTCCAGTTTTTTTTTCCCTGGCTTTCCTTAAGCCATACATAGTCAACATAATAATAAAAATGTAATTAAGATGATTACACATCGATGTGATAAAAACTTTCTCTTCAGCCAGTATTCGGTTGATTCTATTCAGAGTTTAGTCACTGGCAAGAATTATCCTGTCTATTCGCTTTGATCGAATCAACACCCACTCAATGGAGTTGTCCCCACTCACAAAGCGGTTCAATCAAATGTCAAAAATGTTGATGGGCGATTTACGTAGAGTTTCCTAATCGTTTGCCGTGTTGTTGTTATACGCCATCTAATAGCCCGGATGCGTTTGCTCAATCAACAACAAGCCATGTGGGGCTTAGTCGGATAGTCCGACACATACAACATTTTCTTTTTTTTTTTGCTCATTTCGTTGCTCCGCAAAAGTCAAATAAAATAAAATAGAATGAACATGTTTGGTATATCGATTTTGTATATACCCTTGGAACAGTCTTTTGGAAAAATAAAACAATATTTTACTTATTGTTGCTATCTCAGCTATATGATATAATCGTTAGAGGTTGAAATATTGATTTTGTCAAACTGTATAGATCATAATAAATCGGCAAACTATTGATTTTGGTTGAGAGTACTTTAAATAATGTAGTTTTTCAATAAAAAATTATTTTTCGACCATTTTTCCCAGCTATATGATACTATCTAATTGATACTAGCTCTCCCGGCGTGCATTGCTACGCTCCAGCTTCAATAAAATAATAATAATCTGGTCATATTCTACAATGTCACTACTGTTGAAGCCTACTGCGCCACCGGGTATGCTCAGCTGAGATTTTAATACAATTTTAAAATGCATTTTTCACCCAATTCCCGATATATTTTTAACAAAATTTTTTCAGATTGCCAACCTACGATATAATAGGAAACTACAGTAAAAATTGCAGCTTTCTAGTTTCTACCGTTTGGTCTGCTCGTGAGCCTTCAATCAGTCAGTCAGTCAGATTGAACAGTTTTATATATATAGATAGGAAGCCGATACGCCCAGTTCAGCTTGCTATAGCTTAAAAAGACAGGCGTGGCTTTATTGACTAAACTCATCCTGCTGATCGAGTATATACATTTTTGCGTTACACATTTTGCGACAAAATAATAATAACCATTTTGCAGGGTATATGTATATGTATATATATATATATATAGAGTAGTCCAAGCACACACACACACACACACTTACACATGAAGGCGGATTGGGTTCCGATGGGTATTTCAGACCAGTTTCCAGAAATGTTATTATGCAAAATAATAACAACGCATCGCACTATGAAATTAAATTTCGAATCCCAGCAGTGAGTAAACTTAAAATACAAGTTATTGCAGAACCCCCCCCTTCCACCAAAGTCCTACGTGTGTGTGTGTGTGTGTGTGTGTGTATGTATGTTGCCACATGACTGCTTCTGGCCCAGGCAATGGCTGCTTCCCTGGCTGGCTGCCATATGATACCCTTAGTTAGGATATATTAGATTACCTTATTTAGACTAATTCTATGTAAACTAGCTATATTTTGGAGAAATACCTAGCAAATCTGGTACCTCGATAATTTAATAATAAAATAGCTTGTAATTTTATAATTTACTTTTGTTTTTTTTTTAAGAATTTTAAACAGTTTACCTATACCAAATAAATAATAACTAAAGTTAAATCAATTAAAATAAGTACACGTATTTCCTTAACGGTTATTTGCTATATGAAATACCTGTTGCTTATTTATATTTATTTTTTGCGAATTTATACATTTCTTAAAAATAAAGTGCCTGTTATTTGACCATTAAAATTGACTTTTGGTATAAATAACTTTCAACTTGATTAGTCACCATTATCTACTTACATAGACTTTGTGAACTGGACAACTATTGAAGATATTCCAATACATTTAGGTTCATAGACTCAGCATACAAAGACTTGTTTAAATATAGTTACCAATTTTCTAGATATTTTTAATTTATATATATAAAACTGTTCCATCTGGCTGACTGATTGACTGACGTACTGACTGATTGGCGACTCACAAGCAGGCCCAACGGTAAAAGCTAGAAATCTGCAATTTTTACTGTAGCTTCCTATTATATCGTAGGTTGGCACTCTGAAAAAATGTTGTCAAAAATATATCGGGAAGCGGGTGGAAAATGCATTTGAAAATTTTATGCAAATCTCAGCAGGAGCATATCAGGTGGCGCAGGGGGCTACATTAATAATGACATTGTAGAATATGATGAGTTTTTTTTTTCTTACTTTATATTTTTTGGAGTGGGAGCGGATCGTAGCAACGCACGCCGGGATAATCTAGCGTATAAACTTAGGAACTATTGCAAATATTTTATTAAAAAATGGTATATAGATACTTAGAACTTGATTAGTTTATTTCCCATCACATTCTTTATTATATATAGTCCACCTTTATAAACCATAGAATAATTTTAGCTATTCCAAAGTAACTTGAAAAAGAGACATATTATTCAAATTCTTGCTAAACTGTTTGTTTTTATAGATATACCTAATCTAATCTTTAGAGAGCATTTGGGCGTCGTTTAAATTGGATTTAAAGGATTCTCCGGTTTCGGTTTTGTCTGTGTTTTTTGGTCCTTTGGTTATGTGGCTCGTTCGTTGCCCGTTTTGCCTGTTTGCTGGTTTGCTGACGTTGCTTCGGTTTTTATTTTCGTGGGAGTTGGAAGACAAATTGATTTCATGTCTGAAACTTCTTAAGCGCCTGCAACGGGGGAATCCTTGGCGTTGTTGCACTATTTTCTTTTGGCCTTTTTGCCCCAGCATAGACATGTGTGTGTGTTGTGTGTTGTGTGTGTTCAATGTTCATAGTTGATATTATACTCGTACACATGTAGTTGCCCCAAAACCACTCTCTGTGCCTTATAGCTCAACCCTTTTTCCTTTTATTTAGTTTAAAGTTGGCTAGAAATTGATGCGCCGGCTCGAAGAAACAATATAACAACAAGAAAGCGCGTCCTATTTTACGTATATCAAAGATATATACCCTAAAAATTTGATTTCTTATAGAAAAGGCACTTTTGTTGACAAATTTGTTCTGTGACAGGTTTTCGATATTAGTCTGATTAAATAAAAAATATTTGTTTAGTTTAATTTAAGTTGTTGAACAATAAGACTGGGATTTTATGAAATTAAATAATTATATCACAAAAAAAAAAAAAATTAAAAAAAAAATATAAAAAATAAAATAATTTTTTTTAATGTATAATTAAACTATAAAAGTTTTATTTTGGCTTAAAAATTTGCTAATAATTTGATTTATATGAAAATTTTTGTAAGAGTTTTATAGAGCGCATATAATAATAATAAAACTTAGTTTTTGACCAATTATTTCTATGACAGTTAGATATAGAAATCCGATTATAATTACATCTAGTCAGAAAAACAAAAAAAAAAAACAAAAAATAATAAAAACGGAGTTTATTAATTCAGATCGCTCTGCTGAGCAAGAATATATATATAAATTCATATGTTTACTCTCTGAGATCGAAGATATATCAATGAATGTATTACATATTTTGTGGAAAAACTCAAAGAACCTTTTTCTTGGCAAGGGTATAACAACAATAACAAAAAAAGCAAGAATGTGGCATATATGTACATATACATGAAAGAAGGCAACATGTTGCAATGGTCACGCCTTCAACCGCCCCCACTTGCCCTAACCCCCTCTGCTCCCCTGCCCCTTCTCCACTGCCACCGATAACGCCTGGTTCGAGTCCAAGAGTCGGAGTCCCTCGCATGTTTCTATCGCATATTTTTTGGAGCTAAAAGTGCTGCGGCTTCTGTTCTCTGCTGTCATAGAACATGAACGATACATATAGTTTCGAGTACAGAAGTCTATGTACTATGGCTAAATATTTGCAATTTTATATATACAATGTACATACATATATATATATCCCAAACTGTGGCCATAAATTGTTTCCTAATAGTGCAACCGTCGAACTTCGAACCGGGAACCGACCTGAAACCTTGCATTTATGTGGTCTGTCTACCTTAACATTGTAAATACTATTGACTTTATATACTTTCTTCAATAAAATACAATTTTACCTTAAACATTTAATAACAATATACATTTTGTTGCACTTTAAGATTATTTTTTAATAAACATTAAACAAATTTTAGTATATTTTTGAGATTATAGGGTTATTTTAAATGTTTTATTTAAGTTTTAATTATGAATTAAGTTTGTATTTTAATTGCATTTTTTTAGTATCCGAAATAGTTTTAGCAAAGTATTAAATATAATTAGAAATTTGGATATTACATATTTCTTCTTGTTTATTCTACATATAAAGATTTTCCTAATTCAAAGAAGAAAGTTGAAATATTTCAACTTAGGATTGTTGAATTTGCGAGGGCATTCAATTAAGTATTAATTAGACAAGTTAAAGTTTGTTTATCCCATTGATATTCCCCCATTTCTGACCGCTTTAATCCAGTTACCTCATATTCCCCCCTCCACACACACCTGAGCTGAACTTTGCCGGAGTACGCCGAAAAAACAAATTCCATACAATATTTTCAATATCAATAACTTGAACGTTTTTAGTTATCAAAACAGTTTATCCATACTAAGTAAGTACATGCATCCAAAATGCACCCTTTCCCCCCTCTCAGCCATACTATCGACTGTGAGAAACTATAAAAAGTTGAAGGGGGTCGGAAGCATAAAAAAAAAAAAGTTTTATTTTATTTATTTTATTTTATTTTTTTTTTTGCCACACGCTGCTCGGTTGCAGTTTTGTGTGCCCTGCACTCGGCCCTCGTCCTTTTGTTCCATGTCTATCGCGAAGCTTGCCCCTTGTGCCTTATTCCCCGATCTTTGCTCCTCTCCCCTTGTTCCACGTCCCACGTTGCAACGTAGTATGCGTGAAAATCCTGGCAACTTGTTAGCTTATCCGGTGATTACATCGATAATGCTACGTGGTGTTTTAGCTACAAAGCTACGTGCTGCTTATGCCACTTGCCTCATTGCTTCGCTTTCCCCCTTTGCCCAATCTTCAGGTTGCCAGTTGCAACTGGCTCAAGCGATAGGGCGTGGTTGCTGTTGGGCCGAAGGGGGCACAGTTGCCCCACAAAATGATACTGTTGCCATATCTAACTGTCTTTGTAGTATGTGTTTCAGAGTCCTTCTTTATTGCCGTCTGTCTGACTGTCTATCTGCCTGTCTGTCTGTCTGTCCGTCTGTGTTTTTCTTTTGGAACCCAGCAAGAACTAAAAACCCAGAACAACAACAAGGCTAGTCAACTATTTTTCTTTGTAATACCCTATTTAAATGAGCATAATCACTTTAATCAGCGCAATGGAACTTTGAATATTGCAGAATACTTAAGTGTTAAATTTACCTTAAATATAATATGATATAGCTAAATTTTTAATGTAAAAAAATGTGTCTTATTTTTATTTTGATAAAGTTTTATATATTGGCATTATTTGGGCGTATTATTTTTTGAAATCGACTTATTAATACGCAAGTTATGTTTAAATGTGCAAACACACTAACAAAAAGTCGTTAAAAAAAACTATTTTTTTTTTAAATTTATATTTAAATTATTTCCATTATTAGGAACTTCAAATGCACAAAAAAAAAATTATAAGTTTCTTCAATTATGTGTAGAGAATTTTAAGAAATTTATTATCTTTATAATCCAAGTCATTCTTCGAAGATTTAAGAAAATCAAAGCGATTGTAAGGAATATATTTGAGATAGTTACAGCTCTTTCACTGTAGGTTGAGAAGCCCCAAAGATTCTGTAATTTAGAGGAGAAAACTTACATTAGTTGGCTTCAAGGAAATTATTTAATTTTTACGGAGGATGTAGGTATTTTATTTTTAGATTTGTGCTCATGGAAGAGCTTGACGTACTGAAGAGGATAAATTAGATTTTATAGTTTACAGTGTCATAATAATATTTTTGTAAAGCTTAGAATACAACGTAAGGATTTAAATGCAAAGGATTTAAAAGGGTATGCCAAGTTTGTCTCTTTGAATAATTTTCTTATTTTTTTTTTTTAACTTCTTAGCTGTTGTGTAGTTTTTGGCATACAAATGCGCAAAATGCAGTCGGAGTAGAATTTGTGCGCCCAATGCCACATTTCGACTTCGACAAACTCCCACGCATGTTGTACATTTTATTGCCAGAGTCAAGATTGGAGAATTGGAGGATTGGAGGAGTAAAGAATTGAAGGCGTCGAGGAGTCGAATTGAGTCGAAGAGTCGACTTCAGTTGAGAGCTGTAAGCAGATACATTTGTATGTGTATGTATGTATCTACTTTTACTTCTACTTCTGCTGTTGCATTTCAGTTGCTGTTATTCACGTGCTCAATCAATTTTTCAAGTTTTTACAGCCGCTGCTGGCAAGAGCAACCCAACACTGCCAAACTGCAATTGCTTGCAAAGTCCTGGCAAAAAGTCCTTTTGCTAGCTGCAACTCCTGCGACTTTAGCTAGTTGCATACGTTCGTCTTTTTTGCACACCCTGTAAAAAAACGGGGTATAACAAATGTTTAGAAGTGTGTGTCATAAAATAGTTCAAGTGAATGTAATAGCAAGGAAAAGGCATTTTCGATCTAAATCGTAAAAAATATATGTTCTTGATCAGCTTTAAGAGCAAAGTCTAGCTAACTTTGTCTGTTTATATTTATGTCTAAATGTCTGTTTAAATGATCTCGAAGACTTTAAAAAACCCTATATAAAATCGGCTTAGATTGACATTCTTAAAGCAACAGTCTTGATTTTTAATTCGCATGTCTTCAATAATCCTCATAACCTAATCCTACTTTAAAGAATTTATCACAATTAAATAAAAATACACAGATTATCAATATGATTTTTTTTTTACTTATACAAACCTGCTTGCGCTTGCTGCCATTGAACTGCTTGAAGCTTAAATGCAGCACTGCTTGACTTGACTCTGTATACATAAATATAGAATAGGAGATAGAGGTGGAGAACTATCGATAGCACTATCGACACTATCCTACCCTATAAGGAGGCACTTTCTTTTCTGATTGAGCGTTTCGGTCTGGGTACAGGGTATTCCGCAGTCGGGTATACTTGACTATAGCACTCTTACTTGGTCGTTTTATATACTTTTTGCCAACCAGACCGCAGTTGGTGCACTTTTTTGTTCTACGGGGTCTCTGCTTGGTCTGGCGCTAATGATATTTCATTGGTACTGATTTATAGTAAGTTGCTCGCTTCTTAGTTTGGGTCGGTTGAGCAGGTCCTGTTGGTGTGAATGTGTGTGTGAATGTGTGTGTGAATGTGTGTGTGTGTATCCACATGCACGTCCTGGCAATTTTTGTGCACTGGCTGCTCTGATAAGCGGTCAACAGTTGAGCGGGTGTTGTTTTATTCAAGTTTTGAGATTTAGGCATAAAAAGTGGAATATGTTTAAATTACTCGAAAGTTTTCTATAATCTGTAAAAATAAGTTTAGCTTGTTATTGACAACAGATGGCGCCACAATAATGCTTAGTCGCATATTTATAGATTTAATCTTGTTTAAGGCGTTAGGATCCAAGGGCTTACCTGATGGCTTTCAATTTATTTTTAAAGTTTTTAATATCTCATAATCACCACACAATTGAAATTTTCACACAAAATTCGAAAATTCTCATTTTCTACTTCATAGCTAATAACTTCGAAAATTTTCAAATTTATATATGGTTAGAAATAAAACACCTTCGTTTGTTATATTTCTCAACTCATAGGATAATTCTTTATTTTCTTTAAATTTATGTGACCGGCACGGCGCGTTTATACAAACCAAAATGCGCTGATGCAATATACAAAGTTGTGTGCGCGAAAACGAGATGGCAATATGTAATTTAAATTTCATCATAATGCTCAATATTGCATCATGCATGTACTCTTGTATGTGTGTGTGTGATTGCGGCGAATGTGCAGCAAGAAACGAAATGAAAATGAAACGATCGTTACTATTCAAAATGCGCAGCCGGCCGTTAATATTTGAACTGGCTGCGTTCCTTAACAATATATGTTGATAAACAAATTCAATTTACTTTAGAATTATTAAACCTTCGGATCTTAAAACAAAATTCGAGTTTCATAGAATTTCAATTCAATTTCTAATAACTTCTAAGTAAGCTAACTTATTCATTTAAAAATGACAAGTAATAAAGCTATTTTATTATCCTTTAGTAAAGGTAAGCATCTTTACTATGTTATTTATACTACTTTTTTAAGTTAAAGGTACATCTAGTATCTTTTGTTTATCTCTGAAACTTAACCAAAGCTAATTGAAAAGTCGAAAATCTAGCTTTTTTCATTTATATAAAAAATGGCAATATATTTTTAAAATTTTTATTTTTCGAAATCAATGACCGATTTTACATATTAATTGACACTCAGCTCTGTATACAAATGCTGTAATTTTCAAAATCTAATCCTTAATTTAAAAAATATTTAAAAAAAGTAAAATTATTGATTATTTTTAATAACTTACCATCTACGTATTTATATTGAAATATTGAAGCTGCCATATTGTGGCTTTTGCAAGTTCTTCTCATTCCTGTTCATTTGGGAGATCTTATATTATGTTGGGAAAATGCAGTCTTTTTTTGGGAGGGGGGGGAAAGCTACTTTGTGTGGCTTCCATTTGGCTGTTGAATCAAATGAGGAAATGCTGTGTAAATGAAATTTCATAAAAGCGCAGCGTGGAGTAAAAACAATTTGTGAAAAGTTTTTCAGCGTCATTTTTTGTTGTTGTTGTTGTTTTGTGTCAGGCATTTCACGTTTTTCAGTTTTTCACTTAAGTTTTTATTTGTCGACATCGTTTCTGGCCACTCCCATTGCGTGAGCGTAATGTGGGCTGACGGGACGTAGATGTTGGCCAGGTAAAGTTGCTCCTGGCTGCCATTCTGCCATTCTTGCCATTCTTGCCACACTTTTGCCATTCAAGCAGCCTCTCTGCTGACGATGGGCCGCGTTATGTTAACGCAATTATTACGCATTTCTTATGATGTAATCAGACGCAGCTTGGGTTTCAAATGAAAATATGCCCGGCCTTGTTGCTTTTGTGGGAAAAGTTTTGCTTGCCACACGGCGGCAAGGTATAGAGCAGGGAATTTTGTTGGAAGCCGGAGCAAAAATGAAGCGAAATAAAACTAAATTATGGCAATTGAAAATGAAAAGCGAAAATTAAGCGCATAATGAGTCGCAGTAGGTGGAGTGAGATTTGGGGGTGCTATGGCTCAAGATTAAAGCAACAAGCATTGAAAGGACTCGGAGAAGGACTCAGCAGCACAACAACGCCAACGATGCCAACAAGGACGAGCACGATGACGACAATACATGGCATAATACAATAAGGACAACAAACAACCCAAAAAAGTACAACAATTGCCAAAATATGAAGCACAAGTTTGGGTGGGCAAAACCATCTCAAGTGGCAGAGGGCGTGCCACTCTAACCAACAAAATAAGTAATAATAAAAAATACAACAAAAAAAAAGAAATATGGAAAAGGAGCCATCCTAATGCAGTCGACACAATGAACTGTTTTGGGGCATGTCCTCTGAACTCTGAGCTCCGCCACGCAGTACATTTCATGTGGCACTTAACGAGCCCATCTTGTCTCCAGGCAAGTTATCGTAATTCCTTCCAGCAGTTAGTATTTCTACCCTCCCCCCCCCCCCCCACACAAGTGCTTTAAATCAGTCAAATGGAATTCGATAAGTTATCGGAAATTAAATACGAAATGACAAAAATAATTCTACTGAATATACTTGTCTTATTATAAATAGAATTAATTGCAGTGTCGTATGAAAAAGGCAACTAATTATAAATTATAAAATGAATTTAAAATTTGTGGCAAAAAAAATGTTTTTTTTTTTAGAACAATTTTAACACCCTGTGGCCATTTAAAATGGGTTGAAGAGTGTGATAAAACTGTACAAATATATGTTACAGGCTATATATAGTATTGTTGAGGAACGCAGTCAGTTCAAATATTAACGGCCGGCTGCGCATTTTGAATAGCAACGATCGTTTCATTTTCATTTCGTTTCTTGCCGCACATTCGCCGCAAACACACACACACACACATACAAGAGTACATGCATGATGCAATATTGAGCATTATGATGAAATTCAAATTTACATATAGTCATCTCGTTTTCGCGCACACAACTTTGTATATTGCATCAGCGCATTTTTGGTTTTCAGTTTTTATCAAAACAGCGGATTGTATGGACGCGCCGTGGCGGTCACATAAATTTAAAGAGAATAAAGAATTATATCCTATGAGTTGTGAAATATTACAAACGCAGGTGTTTTATTTCTAACCAAGTATATATATTCTTGATCAGTATGAATAGCCGTTTATCTGTCTGCCTGCCTGTCCGACTCTTCATCCATCTCTCCGTAGCAGAGATCTCAAAGATTTTGATTTTCAATATTTGATTTTCCACCCTTCCGCAAATATTTAAGAAATTTTTTATTTTAAAAATATTTTAAGTTTATTGCTTTAATTTTTGGCGTACTTAATTCTAATTTAAATCAAATAATAAGCATGAAAATAATTTAAGAAAATAATTTAAAGTTAACATACAAATATATAAGCAGCACAGCTTTAGGCCGTTGAACTGCTTGATATTCAAATTGGGATTGCACTGCTTGAATTAAATGTGTATGTATAAGATAATATTTGTGTTGGTAAATCTCGAACTATGTACAGGTCATCCCGTAGTTGGGTATACTCGACTAAAGCATTCTTCCAATTTAATAAAAAAAAATATAGAAAAAAATACATAAACAATTTCTATTATACAGAAAATTAAATGTGATTACCTTGGCAATATTTTCATTTTATTATAAATTAATCCTTTAATCCATTAACTATAAATACACAATTTTTTGAATTTTTTTTTTTTACATATATTCAGAAATCAATTAAAATCAATGTTGCTGAATGCATTTTAGATAAATGTTGACAATAAAGTATTCAAATCATTTGGCACATTCTCCAAATGTTGACCACATTTATGTAGTTGAAAATTGAGTTTATTTTACGCTATTATTTGATTTGCTTATATATAATTGTTGTGAATATTGTGTCGCCTGGTATGCAACAAGAAAGCTGTCCATCTGGAATGGCATGTGTGGGCAGTAAAAAAACAAAAAAAATACAAAAATCAAATACAAAACTGTCATTCAAATCTGACACAAGACAAATCGCATACAGAAATTGATCGCATTCAATCGGATTCAATGACTTTAGGTTCGGTTCACTACTCACATCTCTGCAGTGACACACTTGGCAACTTTCGACTCCATATCCATCTGCATCTCCAGTGAATTTCGCTACACTCAAGCAATCAATTTACAATTACGTAGCGTCACCCAATGTTGTTCCACACTTTTTTCCAGTCTACATCATCCTCTGGCATTGCATGAATGCAAAGTTCAATTCAATCTTTCAGTTGTCACTGGCAAAAAACAATATGCGAATCAGGACATACACACATCGTTGGCAAGGACTAGGAGGAGCAGGAACAGCATCAGCATCAGGATCAGACATCAGACAGAACTTCAGTTAGTTAGTTTAGCTAGTTTGTCTTTTTACAGTCTGTCTGTTGTCTGTTATTGTTTGTTGTTTAGAATTTAAATGTTGGCTCTTGTCTGCATTGCCAATGCGAATCTAATGAAACGTGTTTTAAACAATTTGTTGCCCATATTGAATTATTCACTTGAGTGCATTTGACTTCTTTTCGAATGCGTTTTTTAGCTTTTACCTTCCTCCGCAACTGCTTGGTGGCACGTGGCACTTAGAGACAACATTATTAAGTAAATTTATACATACAAACAAATTTGTGGCATAATGATATTTAGTTGTAAATGATGTACATTTGCATATGTCAAGCTGTAAGCAACTTATTCTACAAGAAAAATATCAATCAATCAATTGAGCATAGTTATTTGAAAATTGCATATTTTTAATTAAATTTAATATAAAGCAAAATTCATATTTCATTAATGTTTTATTTCAATCAAACATTTAACTAAAAATATACAACACTATTTAATATTTTTCATGCTTTAAATTTATGTAGATTTTTATATTCTCAGCATATAAAGAAAATTCTTAAGTCAACATTAGCTAACATATACAAAAAAGCATAAACGATTTTTAATTAAAATTCTTGTTTAACATTTGTTTGCTGTTTTATGCTAAATACATAAAAATATTTAAATAATTTGTCAATAAAAATTTGTGTTTTTTTGTGCAATATTTTACTTTTCTGGCAATTAAATATTTCTAATTAAAAAAAATTGTTCGAGTACATTTTATTAGTTTTTCTTTTGACAATTAAAATGCAATAATTTAAGAAATTGTTTCTTAGTTATTTATGCTTCATTTTAAATTAATATCATTTTATATATAATATTTAAGCTATAGACAAAGATTTGTGCTTTTTTTAATTGCTGTTAAAATGCTTAAAAGTTAAATAGATTCTTTTTTGCTCAATATATAAATTTGATTTTTATTTAAATAAAAGTTTAAACATATAACATTGTTATATTCATTTAATGATACTAAATATTTGCGTTGGTTTTTATTCTTTTTATTTTTTTTTCTTTCTTCCTCTCTCTCAATTTTGAGCTCGTTAGAATTTTTGTTGCGTATACGTAACATTGTCTTTTATAACTATTGTTTTATAAGCTCATATTGTGCATAACATAAAGTAATAAATGTTTGTTTATTTCTTTTCTCCTTTTTCTTTGTTTTTTTTTCTCTTCCTCTCTCTCTTTCGCTCTATGTCTCCATCTCTGTTTAATTCACATGTTGTCTGTTGCGTATACGCAACGTTGTCTATTACCACAGACTTATTATTAGGCCATTTACTGTAAAAGCACAATGAAAATTTTGATCAAGTAAATTTTGCAGACGATTTAATTTATTTTTAATAAAAGTTGAGTTTTTTTTTTCTCTCCATATTATTGTATTTTATTTTAATTTTGTTGTTGTTGTTTTTTGCTTGAATCATGAGAGCAAAATGCTTTCATAATAAAATTGAAACAGCAGACGGCCAACAGCAGCAGCAGCAGCTGCAACAACAACAACAACAACAACAACAATGTGTAAACACATGTAAGCCTTGCCACATTGATGCTATTGCTGTTGTTATTGTTATTGTTGTTGTTATTGTTGTTGTTATTGTTGTTGTTATTGTTGTTGCCAGCGCCTGCCGTTGTCTATCTGGTAAACCAAAATTGTTGCTCGTTTTCCGCATGAATCACTTGCATCATCATCATCATTCGCATCTTCCCCTGCGCCAAAAAACCTTGCTCATCCACAATGTCTATATATGAAACCACAGCATTGTAATTGTGTGCAGTCACACCCACTCATACACACACACACACCCACACGTAACCGGTTGGTTGTGCACTTTGTAAGTAGCTTTTAATATATTTTGCCACAGACCAAAATAAAAATAAAAAAAATTTTTTTTTAAATAAAAAAAAATAAATCCGAAAATATAAAAACAAAATATATATACGAATATATACAGTATATCGTTTGCTGTGTGTTCGGGCCGTTCTGTGCTTTTATGTATGTTGAAATTGGATTAAAATTAAAATAAAATACACACACACAAGCACACATGCACAGAGGGATCTGCCAAAGAGCACAAAATTAAATGAAATAAAATATAAAATCACCAGAGGCTGAACAAAAAACAAAAAAATTGAACAGTAAAAGCTGTTACCAACGGCCCAACATCAACAACAACAATAATATCAATTTTTCAGTTTAATTATTTTACATTTGATTTATTTCTAAGAAAATGAAACAAAATTGTCTTGAGTATCTGACAATGTGCTGAAAACTATTTTGCTAAAACTATTTAAATAATTTACAAACATTTAAATAATTGGATTGTCAACGAAATCAATATGTTTGGCAATTTAATGCATATTCTATATTCATAAATTAGAAAATAACAAATATTGTAGTTACATAATTGCTTGTATAAATTATTTTTCCTAAATTAATGTTGCGACTTGAATAAGTAAACATTGCAATGGTTATATTAGTTATGAATTCAAACATTTATTCATATTTGCACGATTTGTGACAACTCAATTTAATTGTCAATATTTTGTTTATGTATTTTATAGATTTTAGAAAACATAACCATAAAGAAAAATAGTATTATAAAATACTCAATGCAATATTATCGAAAGCTTGAAAGGCAATATTACATTTAAATAAGGGATAAGGAAAAATACCGTTTAAAATATTGCAGATATAGTTGACAATCCGTTTACTTGTATTTGCCATTAGCTTGTTCTGTTGACAATATTTAAATTCCAAAGCCAGATTAAATTTCGAAATCGTGGCCTTATTATATTTATTAAGTTTTTTGCTGCAAGTGAAGTTAATTTTATTAACAAAATCATGAAAACAAAAGGTAATAATCGAGAGTAATACAAATTATTAGGTATAAGATCTTTTTTTAATTTAAAATATATGTATATTAAATAGATGCAGAAAATAACAAAACATTTAGATTCACTCCAATTACATTAAATATATGTATTTTTCCAGTTAAAAATAAAAAACGATATATATTCAGTAAAAAACTAAAAAAAAAATATATTACAAATTCTAAATCTAATTTCTGGAAATTCTTAATAGTGAAAATCAGCTTCGACTGTAATGCTATTAAAATAAACAAAAAATAAATAAAATAAAACATGTTGTAAATAATAAAAGTTAATTTAACGTATGTAAAATTAAATTAAAAATCTATATTTTATCTTGGACAATTCTTGTTGCACTTGGATAAGAACTCATTAAATAAATAAATAAATATAAATATTGTATTAAATTCCATAGATGAGAAACAGGACGCTGTGAAAAATTCCTATTCACTATAGTATAAGTTATTAAACAAATAGTAACAGTAGGCTATAATAAAATTAAAAAAAAAAAAAAGAAAAAAAAAAATTGAAAGAGGTTTTTATATTGAGATAGAAAGTATAGGAAATTTAATTTTGTTATATTTTAAGAATATTAAATGAAATACATACCCGTATTATTTGTTTGGTCATTTTATTTGACCTAATGTAGATCTCCTTGTTTATCAAAAAAAAAAAAAAAAAAAATGTGAAAAATTCCTGATTACGAATTCCGAACAAGTTCGAAATATATCTGATTGAAGATTAAAGAAAAAAATAGTGTTTTCGACTAAACTAATCTCCTATTGTTTAAACTATTTATGATAATCTTTGAGCTTAAACATTTCTAATTAGTATCTAATTATGGATTTTACACACACACAGAGTAAGAAATCTAAAAGCAACAGTTCAAAGTTGAACATTAAACATCAATTAGAATCATTTCGATGCTCCATTAGATATGGAGTCGGGAGTCGGGAGTCGGGTGGGTCCGGGAGGCCATGGAACTTGTTGTAGGAAACTTTTGGGGGCTGTCACTCTTCGTTTATTGGCGCTGTCAGTGATGTTTGCACGTTTCGTTTTTTCGAGTGTATAGATGGCTAACACACACACACACACACACATACAGGCAAAGCCAAGTTTCTGCTTAGCTCTGCACTTGCCAAATGAGTTGTTTGTTGTTGCTGTTGTGTGCGTGTATTGCGTTTTGTGTTGTTTCAAAGTTTTCGCTGACGTTTGCAATATAACATTTTGTTGTTGCATTGACTCTATTAACATTTAAACGCGCGGTGCAAGTAATGCCCCCCGTTTCTCCCCTGGAAAACTACACCCCGCTCTATTCAATTGATTGGCATATTAGTGAAAAGGCGCCGCAATTACTCGTTAAATTGTTGCTGTTGCTGTCTTAAATATTTGAAAATGTTGCGCTTGATGGGCATAAATTTTGATTTATGCAGAGACGGCAAAGTTACAATTCACACAAAAGTATATACTGTGCATGTACATATTCAGATACATAGGTATCTATCAGATACTTTCATGTATGTGTAAGCACCATATATGAAACGCTGTATAAATAAGATATAAGAACAACTGCAATTCCAATGAAATCATCATGCTAGCCATCAATTAACACACAAATAATGATATATAAAAAAATTAAAGATGAAATAATGCAAAATAAATAAATGTTAAATATTATGCGCATATTTAGTAAAGTGTATAATTATATTTTAAAATGTGCTTTATTTGTGATTTTAAATATTACAAATATTTCTCAAATTGTATATATCAATATAGTTGACAGATATTTCAGCTGTCTTTATGTTAAAGTAACTACAACTTAAACTAAAATTAAGGGTATAGTATTTTTTATGAAAAATATAATTGTCAAGTTGTGCTAGTTTTTATTATAATTATGTATCAAGAAAACTTATCATTCTTAGATTATAAAAATCTATGTATAAAGCGGAGACAATTTCTTTAATGAATAAAAATATATTTTTATTGTTATTTTTACACTGTTTTTAAAAAAGATGTTACTATAAATCAAACCCATTATGGGAAATTTGAAACTTAGTATTCTGGCTGGAATTATATATCAACAAACATAACAATAAATACTTAAAAAATATTCTCTTTAAGCATTCCAATTTTAATCAATTAATCAATTCATCTTACCTGAACAGTATCAGAAATCAAGACGAGCTGAATATTTTTTTAAAGTTTTCCTTCAACTTCATTAAGCCAAATATATTGACAACCGAAAAACGCCAAGAAAATTATATCGAAATCACAAAATGGAATATTGTCAGAATGTCGGAATTTTGGCATCAGGATGGGCAGAGAGTCACGCTGATTTATGTGCTGGAGTAGAGAGGAGTGGCTGTGGGGGCGTTTTTGGTGGATATATGGTGATATGATGTGAAGGATGTGCCACCTCCTTTTGTCAGCAAACGTTCTTTATTTATTGTACACTCCTTGGCTACGTTAACCTTGATGCCAGCGGCTGATCTGATTCCGATTCTGATTTCAACTGCTACGTTTCCCGTTTTTCTGTTTTCCGTTTGCCGTTTTCCGTTACCCGATTCCTCAATTCCCTATTTGTCCCGATTTGCCAATTGCTTGAATATACGATTCACGAAGCAGCCAAACGCCATGGGCGACAATTGAAATTATGGATTTTATGTGTCATAAGCTTTTATTGATGCAACAATCAAATATTTATGATGACAATTCCCGCTGACAATGATGACGATAAAAGTGCTTTTAGTATACAATTCACCCACCATTCGGATTCGATTCGATTCCATTCGATACAATTCGATACGATTCAAGTGCCTGGCAGCTTGGATAGATTTTATTTCACGCTGTTGGCAAAGGTGAGCACTTATTTTATTATTCGCCTCTGACTCTGTGTGAAATCGAAGCATTTTTCTGTGTTAAGTTTATTGAATTGTAGCACTTGCAAAGAGCATTTTAAAAGCATTTTAGCTAGTTTGCAAGATACTCACTAACAAAATATGCACTTAATATCCTTTTTGTGCAGCCTTTTTGCTCTCAAACAGTTGCAAAAAGAAGCAAATGTCGAGGTTTCTAGTATTTAACGCCATAACTTTGACTTTGCTTATCAGCTTTTCGAACTGAAGCATTATTTTAAATAAATTTCTTAGTTTAATATTTATTTTTTTAGCTATTTGCTAAAAGTTACACTTTGCTTCTTTATTTCTTTTAATTCTTGTTTTGCTTTTCACTTTGATCCGCTGTGTGGCTTGCTTTTAATTGGATTTCGTTGCTTTGTTTTTCGTTTTTTGCTTTTCTTAAAGTTACACTTTGCTTCTCTATTTGTTTTGATTCTTGTTTTGCTTTTAACTTTTATTTCTTTGTGGTTTACTTTTATTTTCGTTGCTTCTCACTATGGTTTTGGTTATGCTTTCGCTGTGCTTCTCACTGTGCTTCTCACTCTGCTTCTCACTGTGCTTCTCACTGTGCTTCTCACTGTGCTTCTCACTGTGCTTCTCACTGTGCTTCTCACTGTGCTTCTCACTGTGCTTCTCACTGTGCTTCTCACTGTGTTTCTCACTGTGCTTCTCACTGTGCTTCTCACTGTGCTTCTCACTGTGCTTCTTGCTTCTCACTGTGCTTCTCACTGTGCTTCTCACTGTGTTTCTCACTGTGCTTCTCACTGTGCTTCTCACTGTGTTTCTCACTGTGCTTCTCACTGTGCTTCTCACTGTGCTTCTCACTGTGTTTCTCACTGTGCTTCTCACTGTGCTTCTCACTGTGCTTCTCACTGTGCTTCTCACTGTGCTTCTCACTGTGCTTCTCACTGTGCTTCTCACTGTGCTTCTCACTGTGCTTCTCACTGTGCTTCTCACTGTGCTTCTCACTGTGCTTCTCACTGTGCTTCTCACTGTGCTTCTCACTGTGCTTCTCACTGTGCTTCTCACTGCACTTCTCATGATATTGCTCAATTTTCTTCTCTGTTTGCCTTACATCATTTTTGCTCTGCATTGATTTTGTTGCTTTCCGCTTTGATTATTCTTTGCTTCTCAGTTTGTTTCTCACTTTGCTTTTCGTTTGCTATTTTCCTTGTGTTATTTTTGTAACAATATGAAATATTATGTGAGTTTATTTCTTATTGGCTGCAAAGAGCTAAAAAGTCTGTAGTTTCTTTACATTTATTTAATTACTTAAATATCATAACAAATTTTACTTTAACTTGACTTTAAAAAGCACAAATTAACTATTGGTTATTATAATTAACAAATTACTTTAACAGTTAATTTTATTGCATTTGAACCTTGCTCTAAGCACAAGTAAAAAATAAAAAAAAATAAAATCTTAGAGGCGCTTTCAAATTACATAAAAAAAAGCGCAGATAATGATTATATATACATGTACATATATAACCAGCTCCAATTGCACCCTATAATTTATGTAGAGTATGTACCGCAGACACTCAACACACACACACACACACACACAACACACATATATACACACTGACATATATCTACTCTTTACCTGGAAACCCAAACATTCAGTGAGTAAGTTCACTGGCACTGCGAGCACAAATGTGCTCTCCTCTGCCGCCTGCATAGCATGTAATCGGACCGAGTCTGCTACTCCTTCCCCGAGCTATTCCTTGCCAAGTCCGCCCCTCCCCACCCCCTACCGTACTCAGTCACTGAGTGTGTTATTCTATGCATATGCAGACAGTCAAATAGCGAAATATCTATGAGTGCATCCATTATCCTTAATACACTTACGTGCACTAATGTGCTCCACATTAATGTGGGATCTGCTAAAAAATATTCGGTTTTTTTTTATACCCTTTTGTAAAAATAGGATACTTTAATTTTGTCACGAAATGTGTAACTCGTAGAGGAAAACGTCTTTGAGCCGTTAAAGCAGGAGTGTGCCAAGGTTTTAAATGGAGATAAATAGGCATAGCATGTGAAATTGTTGTAGCATTGATTCGGTCGACGAAAAGTGCTTGACGCAACCGTACGGTCGACGAAATGGAAGGACATGTAAATTGTTTTTTGTCATGCACTTTGTATAAAAATAAATGTGCACAAAGTGCTTCTAGATTGGGCACCTCTGCTCTAAGGTATCCAAGTTATTTTATGCGCAAATATTAATATCGGATCATTATCGGATCTTTGCGGGTTTTCATTCTCGTCAAATAACATTTTGCAGTCTTCAATATTGCTGTTGATTTTTTAAGGTCGCAATATATTTCTTAATGCTATTTAAGTGAATTCAATTCACAAAATACACTCCACATTACAAAAAAAAATATAAAAAAAAAATAATTTAAAATATTTTCATAAAAAAAAAATCCTTTCAAATAATCGATCAACAATTGAATTCTTTTGAAATATTTTTTAAGGTCGCAATATATTTCTTAGTGCTATTTAAGTGAATTCAATTCACAAAATACTCTCCACATTACCAAAAAAAAAAAAAAAAAAATTTTAAATATTTTCATTAAAAAAAAGATCCTTTCAAATAATCGATCAACAATTAAATTCTTTTGAAAGACTACGAGTATAACAAGAGTATATAAGTAACTTCGGCCTTTATGCAATCATGTGTTTTATTGTATTCCATTTACTTCACTTAAATTTCCCAAATTTGGAGGACATTGCATTCATCCATTTAGAATTTGTATTCCTCTTTTCTTTATTTTTTTTGCTATGAGTTGATCAATCCGTTAGATTTCCAAAAGGCCTGGTCATTGTGTGGGCCAATGTTATTTGGGTAAATGATTTTGTGAATTCGTTTAACGAATTCACAAATGCGACCAGCTGTGAATTGGTTTGAATTGACAAACTGTTTTTTGGTAAATTTTGTGCACTCAACTGTTGATAAAATGGGCATTCGGCCAACATGCCCGTAATGTAATAGACTTAAAAAATTACTAATTGATTTTATTGCAATCCACAATCCGAAATCGAATTACATATGACAAATCGTTTTCGAATCATTTACAGAATTTCGTTTACTTTGCTGTTTTTGGCAAATTTTCAAATGTCAATTTTTGTAGAATAAACAAGCAAAACTGTGCGTTAAAATAATTAAAATATTTTTAATAGCATGAAAATGCTGTTATTTGCCAAAAACTTTGCGCGGAAAAATGTATTTTGTTTGCTTAAAGAATTTTGGCTCTTTGTGCAAATAATAAAGCAAATATACATTTAATTAATACGAATATTAAAAACGATGAATGTAAGCGAAATAAATATTAGCTGTTTTTAGTTCTATACAATTTATTCAATTTAATAACTATTTGCCAAACTGTGTTAGCAAATTTTTTGTGCTGCCTGTTTGTTAACAAACTTTTTTCGCCTAAAGGGGGAAAATAAATTTTTGTATATATATGCTTTAAACTCAATTTAAACAGAAACACGGCAAGTAAATAAATGTATATGGCAAACATACAAAAGTAAAAGAGCAACAAAATGTTGTGGGGCAAAAAAATGCAGGTTTACAAAGGGGGTGGCAAGGAATGGGGCAAGTAGAGTTTGGGGCAGTGGGACGACAAAATTGTATGCAGGCGCAAATATTTTAAATGTTAACAATAAAACATGCGCACAGTAAATAAATGCAACTCACGCGCCTTCTGTCTGTGTTAGTGTATATGTGTATATGTGTGTGTGTGTGCTAGTGTGTGTGTGTGTGTGTGTGTGTGTGTGGCTTAAATAACGCAGCGCTGGGCAAACCGAACAAGCAAACAAACAAACAAACAAACAGTTGAGCCTAAAAGTATGCAACGCTTTTGCTTCGCTTCTCGATTTCCCACACTGCAGCCCGCCACCACAAGCTTCTCTTCCCCGCCCGCTGCATCCTCTTGCAGCTCATATCATAGCCATGCCACCACCCTCTTACCCCACAACCCCCCCTCTACGCCCTAGTGCACCGCGCGTTCGCATTCAAACAAAAACCGCTTAAAACACTTTACTATCGCATTTTGAAATTGTTCAAATATTTTCTTCCCTCCGGCCCTTTTTACGTAGTTCCTTTTTTTGTATACTCTATTTGGTCCAAAAATAAAAAGAGTATATTGTGGCTCGTACAATGCTTGTCTTTCTTTTATTATAATTGTTTTAAAGATTCTGGAAAAATTCAATTTAAATATAAATGATTGCTAATAAAAGCTTGTAAGTTTTGATGCAGAGTATATCGCAGCTGGTAATGTTGTAATGTTTTTACTCTGTATTTTTTTTTTTATTATTTTTTACAACTGGCCTGCTTCCGTTGCAGTTTTATTTTGTGGGCCACGCCCACTTTATGGCGTCTCACGCCTCTCGCTGCTGCTGCTGCTGCGACAACAACAAAACGATTAAAATTCTCAAATATTTGCACCAAACTGTACAATAAAATAGAACAAGAATGAAAATCTAACTTTTTTAGTATGCCAAACCACTAAATACCCTCTACAAGATGTAAGCATTTGTAGTATAAAGTTTCTTAAATAAAAATACAGTACTTATATCGAGCATTGTTTAAGTAAGCCAGATTTAATCAAATTTATTTTAATTGAATTTTTGACAAGCTTTTTTTTAATTATCTTTCTGTTGTTCTTTATTTAATTAAACTTACAGCTATTTTTCTTAAGTAACTTAAATTTTACATAACAAATAATAATAATAATTCTAATACAATATTATTGTAAATTAAGTCTAATTATGTCAATCGGATGAAGCAAATACCTTGAAGAACAATTAAATCATATATTACTTTTTCATGACAGGGATGATATTTTATATATCATACTATACATAGTCAATTAATAAGTACACCTCTTCTGGTAATTATCGAACAAATAAAATAAATTCCATTAATAAATAAAATTCAGCAAAAACTTAAACATTTATGCAGAATATCCCTTTTGGAGCCAGGAAAAGGTATTCCGATGTTTAAACATATATCCTTAAAGTAATCGACATAATAATACTTAAATAAGTTGACAGCTATAACTAATTTATTATTATTTATAATTTATTATTATATACAATTAAAGTTATCTACTTATGTTTGCCAAAGTAAATAAATATCTATTTAGTTTATTTATTCGATTGCCTACAAAATAAGTACTTAAATCGATGATTTCTGGAATAATGCGATCAAACAATTATCGATTATTTTCACGACTTATCGAATTTTCAAAATTAATGAAATCTCTGAACTGAACTCTTGGTTTTTTTTTTTTTTTTTTTTGAAGGTATATTCTTTATAATAAAAATGCAATATCTAAAAATTATTTAATTCAATTAAAATTTTATTTAAATAGAAAGAGAGATATAATTGTGGATTATGGAAGCTAAGAGCAGCTTTAATTGAAAATACATTCATATAAATAAATTTTTATATATATATTATTACTAACATGCTAGTTGTATTTCATGAAATATATATTTTTTCATGTGAATTCAAGAAATATATTATCGGTACCAGCTGAAACTAAGCCGCATTCTCATTTTGAATGTTTTTTGTGTCCTGGCAGGATAATAACCAATTCACACACACACGCACAAACTGCAGCTATGTTAATATTGACAAATAACACACGGTGTAAAATGTTTATAGGCTTTTGGGCAACTATTTATATAAGGTTTTGGTAACATATATTTAACAAACAAAAGAAAAAAAAAAGAACAACATATTGACAAACCGAACAGAACGAATGTAATGAAAAACAAACTGTGGCTGCTCGACTAGAAAATATCCTATTTATTAAACCAACAATTATAAACAACATAAAATGTAACTCACAAAATATACGATTTACTTATACAAATTTATATGTCTATTAATATTGTTAATAGATTTAAAGAAACTATATTTGATGTGAAAAAAAATCATAGAGATTGCTGCAAACGCCATTTACTCAAAACATTTTAAACATTTTTTTACTACATTTATTTTTGTTTGAAAACTATAAATTCTACAGCCTCATAGTTCACTGAACATTTTAAAATGTAAGTAACTATACTTGTATCTATTTTAAATTCTAGAAATTTTTGTAGTTCACAGTTTGCTTACATTTGTCATTTAATTTCTGTTCATTCTCTAAAATTTCAATAATAAACTAAATGTACATAGCTCTCAAGCTCTGAGGTCATATTTCTTTATGTCAGAAAATAAATTGTACAATTTCTATATGAAAATCGACAAAAAAAAAAAAAATTACAGATCAAAATTTGTGGAAAATTTGTTAAAAGTGCAGTCAAGAACTATTTGCAAATGCGTAGTTAAAATATGCAAAAAAAAATATAGAAAAGTGTAATTTGTTGCACACATTTAACACACACACACAAGTGGCCAGTGACAAACCACATATACACACAACACACAACACACACACACAACATGCAACACACACAAGACAGAACATGACACAGAGCACACGTGCCTTGATTATTGAAAAACAGAAACCACAATTGTTCGCGGGGCGGGTTAGGGGTAAAGTGTATTTGAATGCCAGGACGACACTATGGCTCTGGTCATTTCAGCTCGATTTGTTAAAAAAAAGAAGATAAATATACACACACACACACACACACACACACCCACACTTGCAACTTAAATGCAAATAGCCTTGCACACAAATCCACAAATCTACAACAAATATGTATATACAAATATTTTACAGTAGGTTCTGTTGGTCAACTGAAGGTAACCAACAGTATATATATATATATATATATATATATAACCAACATTCATCTTTCTATCTGTAAAACATGTGTGTTGGAGTATTTATTTTAAGTTGTAGTTACAAAAATATGCACAAGTCTAGCCTAGATATTTATATTGTATGTTGCATATACCTAGAATATTGAAATAAATCAGTAGACTTGACTGGCATATACCCTACATATATATAGATAATAGATTTACTTAATAGCGTTCACTGGATTTTTTTAAGATAGTATACAAATAAACAATATAAACCGACATATCTGATAAGGAGAGTTTTATTGAACCAAGTCCTGTTCGAATGCGGAAGTGGAAAGGGTATTAAAGGCCAACTGAATTTGGTAATATTATCAAAATACAGGCAGTAAATTAAATTCTATGAATAAAGTAAAAAACACATTGAATTACGTATACAATTTCAATTAAATTCTAAAACTTAAATTTTATATGCATGAGAATTAATACACAATTTTGAAGTAGACTTTAAAATAAAGTGTTTGAAATCCTGATATAATGAATAACAATCAAATAATCAGAAATATCCTCGATTATATATATATATATTTATATATATATGTATATTGAAAATTAAAAAATAAAAAATTGCACAATTAAGTAGTTCAAGTTCGTTTGGTGATTTGTTTTTTAAAGAGCCAAAAGCAGTACTAAATTTAATGCTTTTATAATAATTGTATTTTTAATAAATCTAATTAAAAATCTACAAATAATTATAAATAAATGGATTAACGTTTTTCATCCTTTAACGATTAAACAAACTGAAAGTGCAATTAAATGAATCATACCTATATATGATAAAAAATCAAATTTAAACAAGTTGTACTTACCATACCATACGAAATTATAGCTACTACATATATACCCATTTTTAGACATATCCCTAATTACAGGGTATAAAGAGACGAGTGCAAACTGAATAATTTGTGTGACAATGTTACCTGAGACTGAGTCCTGACTCAGAGCTTAAATTTCGGATCCTTTTCCGAGTCATTTTGTGTTCCTGGCAAATGTAAATGGCTAAAATAGTCGTAGTACGAGTATTTTAACATTTCTATCTTTTACATACGCATTGTGTCTGTATGTGCTTGTTGGTAGTCAAAGATTTCGTTTATATGCCATATTTACATACAAACTAAACCAGAACCAGAATGAGATTCAAATCTAGCAACCAGACTACACAAGGCAACAGCAGACGAAGGAAGAGCCAACAACTAATATGTGGGGGAATTGTGTAAGAGAAGTCAAACCTCTTTCATAATCCTCGTTTTGCTAATAGTTTAAATTCATCTGCATCTCTGTCTGCCTCTGTGTATACACTACATATGGATGTGTGTCTGGTTTCACGCTTTATGCACAGCTAATAATTTAATGTCGTCTACAGGCCCAAGTTGCAACATCATGTGTGGCAATGTTTACCTGTCTGTGGTATGAAATGCTACATCCTTGGAGTGCATTAAATTGAAGTGTTTGCAATCAGATATTTGGGACTGACAGCTCTGCCAAATTGTCAAATAACTTGAGCTCTACTAATTATACGATAGTTTATATTTAATTTTTTTAAAGTTAATATTTTTAGATTTCTGCACAAAGGATGTTCACGTGAGCCTGGCAGTGTGGCAGCCGGGCAGCAGGGCTAGTTGGCATTGACTATGGATTTTCTTAATTCAAGTACAAAGTTTTTGATTTAAGCACGAAAGTGTTATCCCTAAAATTGTATTTTTAATCTGTTTTAAGCCAGAAAAAGCTTGAATGTAATCGTAAGCAGGATTAATTTAAGACGAATGTGGGATGAATTTTTTCTCGTTTGCATACATTTAAGCTTGATTTGTAAATTTTTTTTAAGAAAATATTTGTACTTGATTTATGTACCATATATTTAAATGCAGATTTTGACCCTGTACTCATTTAAAATGGGTTAATTTAATTTTTGGAATATCCTCCGCCCATGACCACCATAAATTATAGTTATTACTTTTAATATAAAAAGTTTCTTAAATTTTGAATGATTAGAACTAAAAGCTAAAGCATATTTGCAGCTCAAAAGCGGGAAAAAAATATATAATAAATATTGTAAAGTGCATTAGGAATGATTTAAACATAATTACCAACTCTGTAATTAACAAAAATCTTCATCTAGCAAATGTTTAAAGCCATTAATAAAACAAATAAAAACTTTTTATATATTTTTTTTTTTCATAATTTATTTTGCATTTATTTTCAGTTTTCAGTTTTCCACTTTAATATTTATTTTTTTTTTTTTTTTGTTGTATTTTTGGTTGATTTTTAGTTTCTGCTTTGTTATGTGTATTTTGCAAATGCGTAGTTTTTTTTCCTTAGGGTTTTGTATTTTTAATCTGAATTTACAATATATAAGTACAAACGAATTTATATACACATGAACATAAGTAAAACATTTGTATTGTTACCAATCTATTCTGAATTCAAATATATATATAATATAGTACATAATGCGAAAAACTTTTGGTAACATTTGAATTCATTAATATATTTTCCATTTATGTTAATATTAGTTATGTTTATGCTTATGTTTGAATATTTCTCTTTTGTTGCTGAATTTTTGCCACTTTTCAACTATTTTATGTTCTTTCACGGTTTTTTTGTATGTAGCGTAGACATTGAATGCATTTTAGATTTTATTATATTTATGTTGTAACTGAAATTTGGCTTAACTGAAAATCGCATTTAGTTTATCCTTCGTATTCTTTGCTAATTATTAGATTATGTATATATTTTTTTTTGTTGTTGACTTATAATTGTAACTTTGATTTGCTATGCGAGATGATATCATCGTCCATCAAAAAAAAAAAAAAACAAACTCTTTATTCCTAATATGCTAGTGTGTGTATGTATCATGTATACGACGAGTAGTAACGTTATTTATTATTTGAAATGTAAATCTCTCTCCCTCGCTTCAGTGATAATTTTCACATTTTGTCATATTTTTAATATTTTACTAATACATTTTTTTGGTACGTATATTAAGTCAGAGTACATCTTTTGGTTAGCCGTAGTAGTAAATATTTTTTGTGGGGTCTGGAAATGTGTTTATTTTCCGCGCCTTGAATTTAGCCAAATCTCAAAAATCTCATAAATTGAGATATTTTTTTTTTTGTTATTTTCTTGGGTATGTATTGTTCTTTGTTTTATTTGATGTTTATTCAGGATTATGAGGATTATAGATACAAATACATAAGTACTCATATATATTTGTTTTTGTTATTGTATATTGAATGTCAAACACACATAAGTATTTACCATATATAGTATATATCGCTTTTATTTATTAATATTTTCTTAAGTTGCATTTGGCACATTTTGACTTTTTGCAAATTTACACAATGTTAAACACATATTTAAGCTGAACACTCATATATATGTATGTATGTATTTTAATAAACTTCTAGTCTATCTTTATAGGGGGAGAGAGAGAGAGCGATGAATTGTAATGGTCTGATATTCAAAAAAAAAAAATAAAAGGCTAGAAAACATTTTATACAGGCTTATACGGATAACTCAAGCTGCTTTATTTAATTTAAATTTTAATAAATAAATTTATATATCGATTATATGCCTTGAACTGTTTGCTACGTGAAGTGCAGTTTCCTTTGGGTTTGTTATGTAATCTTTTGATATTGAACTGGATTACTTTGCAAAAAAATAATATATATAAAATTTGTAACCATGTCTAACTTAATTTTACATAAATAATATCCTTTGAATTTGTTTGGGTTGCCTGGCAAATTATAGCATGAATCTTTTTAAGCTGTATTTTGGGTACACTCTCTGTTACACTCTAGGAATGTAAATATTTGCAAAATAATACTTTTTTTTTTGGTTAATCCAAGAAAATGATAAGGCATTTTCTTTTAAACAAAATACTTTTTTTTTTATTTAATTAAAACAAAATGAGAAAACATTCACTTAAAGTAAGCCATTAAATAAATTAATTCTTATATAAACTACAATTTAATGCAAATAAAAACATTCCAAATTTCGTTGATCAGATAGAAGTCTTTTTGAATAATCAAAATTCGCAATAAATATCAAATTAAACAGATTGTTCGATATTTGCATAAAATTATCCACGATCGATTGATCGTAGCATTAATCGATTGTTGTGTTTAAATTGAAGTAAATTATCGATTAAATTCGTAAAACGATATTTATTTACATCTATTGTACTCACTATTGGTTACTTTATATGCGTTGTTGTTCCGTGAACCATTTACTAGTTCCAAAAACCCGTTTTTAAATATGATTTATTTGAAATTTTATTTTTTTGGTATATTCCTCTTCTTCAAAAGATTTCTTTTAAGTTTTAGACTTTATATAAAGTTAACAAATTAAATATAATCCAGTTCCTAACTGTTGAACAAAAAATCAGGCAACGCTATAACAAATTGTTAATTAAGAATTCAATGTGCAAATATTTACAATATCATATTCAATAATTGTTTCTTAACATTTATCATTAATACTATTTGAGCAGAAATATGCCATATAGTAAATATACATATATATGTATGTAGTATTTATCTAGTTTGTATATACAGAAACCCCTAACCTAACCGTACCTTAGGTATTCCATTTAAATATACTTTGTTAGAACAGGAACATAAACATAATAATAAAAAATAAACTTAGTTTTGCGTATATTATTTTTTGCTTAGACAATTACAATATTATAGTTAGATAAGCTAATTGGGGCTTTATCAAGTAGTATGTGCGAATATTTATAGTATGCATATGATTTTGGGATTTGTCATACTTGGAGTAGCTAAAGCCATTCAATGAACCGAACAACATTTAATTTTATTTTTGTTTTGCTTTGACATTTACGGTATTTCTTTCCTTCTTTCATTTTAATTTTTATTTTTTTCACTAACGAGGTAACATTTAAACGAATTATTTAATATTTCATTTATAGATTTTCAATATTTACTTAACTACTTACACATACGATTTATTTTAGTATTGAATTATGCCAGGCGTCATCCCAAAACTTGAATTACGTACGGCGGAAGGAGAAATATCCTTTTTGCCCTTTTGCCAAATGTGTGTGTGTGTGTGTGTGTGCTGTTGATGTCGACGCCTATTGTTGTGTGTGTTTATTCATTCTTATAATTACATTTTAATTAAGCTATAATACTAAACGTTCTTTGTGGTTATTGCCTGGGCTTTTTGTGTCCAATGTGCCGCTTGTCGTTGATCTTTCAACTGTATCCCAATTGCCCAAACTACATTCAGAGTCGTTACCATGACCACTTCCGTTTCCGGTTGCCTCCTGTGTGCTCTTTGTGTGCTCCTTGGCGCCTTTAGTATTCCAGCATATTTTCGTTTTCAATAATACCAATAAAGCAAATGAAATTGTCTTTATTAGCTGCATTGTTCTTGTTGCTGCTGCTGGTGTTACTCTTGTGCCCGTCACCCCGCTGCCCATATCCGCTTCCTGGCTGCGCTCCTTATACAGGCGGCCATTTTGATTGCGTGAGCCATCCTCATGGCGATTCTCCTTGACCACCACTTCATTCTTCTACGTTCAAGTTTGGGGAGAGAAAATGTGTTTTTTTTTTTGGACAAAGATATTTATGCAATTTGTTAAGAATTATGCAATTATGAATTATATAGTTATGTAGCTACGAATATATGTGTGTGTGTGTGTGTATGTTTGGCTTACCGTTACTTCATTAAGATCCTCTTCGCGTTGAGCCTTTTTGCCAGGACGTTCCATTTCTGTAAGTGTTGAGAAAAATTAATGGCAAAAACTTGACAAAAACTGCACATAATTTAGTGTAAATAAAATTATTTTATAAATCTAACATTTATTTAGAATTTATTGCATTTGAAGAATAAACTAGTAGCAAGACCAATACAAATTAAATATAAAAATATTTTTTTAAATCAAATTTAATCAGTTTTATCAGTTTTAGAACTTTGTATTTAAGTATATTTTAAGATGTAGCACTCAAAATATTTATAAATTTATAGCTTGAATTAAAAATTGCCTGTTGACTAATAAAAACGATGATATATTTTTAAATACTAGCTTTAATTTATTAAATAAATAAATAAGATTTAAAAAAATTTTTTTTAATTGAAGAAAAAAATAGCAAAAATAAATTGAGCATAAATAGAAATAAGTAAATCCCTGTTTCGGGTAACTAAATCAAAAAATTTCTTTAATCTTGAGATTACTTAAATTAACTCAAGAGTCAGTGACAAAATACAGTTTAAATTAGTGATGTAAATAAATATAGATTTAGTTAAATTCTAAAATTATTTTATCTCTACAAAATAAAATTCATAAATCGCTGAAGAATCGATTGAGTTATTGGAAAATATATATAAACATTAACTGAATTTTTTAGAAAAGTATTTATTTAAGGCAATTTTAATATAGCTGGAAATAAATGGAAACTAGGAATCTAGTTTCCAAAATCATATAATATATTTAACAATCGATTGAAATTCCTTTAAAGTTTTTACTGAAGCACTTAGTTGTAGTTTTAATTGAAATATTAAAAAGTTATTCAACAGGCAAATAAATCTAGATAACACTAGCTTACAAATTATTTTTTGATCGAGGGAGCTAGGCTCTCATATACTTTTTTTGATGTATTTTTGGTCGCTGATTTCAAAAATGCAAACCATTTATTTTTTCAAAGAATGGTTTTTGAGAAAACCGCGAATAGCTAGTTTTTTTTTCAGTCTTTCGACTTATTTGTTCATATCTACTTGAGATCTTATTTGATCTTAAATAATATTACACAATTCAATAGATAATTGTATCCTCTTTGATGAACAAGGTGAATTTTATCTTGGGTGTTTTTACAAATTGCTGAATAACTATCACATTTACTGACCGATTTGGACAAATGTATACTCAAAATAATCGTAAAAGAATTATCTAACATAATAAATCTTAAAAAGTATTTAAACGAATTTTTTAAATTTTTAAAAGACCAATTGAAATTCAGCAATTTTTCAAAAATGCAAAAAAAGTTCACATTTTTCAACTTTGAGGGTTTATAATGGCTTTGTTTGTTATTCGATTGGCATAAACGGCATACCGTTAAAAAGAGGATACAATTATCTATTGAAATGCGAAATGTTCTTTAAGATAAAATAATATCTGATGTAGATATAAGTAAATTAGTCCAAAGACCTCCAAAAAACTAACTATTCGCGGTTTCTCGAAAACCATTCTTTGAAAAAATAAATGGTTTGCATTTTTGAAATCAGCGCTCAAAAATACATCAAGAAAGGTTAATGAGAGCCCAGCTCCTTTTTGGCTGTAAACTAGTGTAATTGAGAGTATATATATATAAAAGCTAGTATACTCATTATCAACTTACCGTATAAACGTATAGTGCCCTCGGTATCCCCAATGCTATTTTTCGAGATGCATTTATAGCCACCAAAGTCACTTGATTGCAATCGCTTAATGTGTAAAATCATCTCAATGGCATACATATTGTTCTCCTTTTCATTGAGAGCATAGCGATCACCTGCAATAATCATTTCACCTGTGGAATAGCAAAAAACCAAAATGAAAATTGGTAAACGAAATGGCAGTAATAAATATGAGTCAATACGAATGAACGTGAAGGCTAAAATAAGTGTTCCGAATGGAGCAATATGCCAGGAAAAGTCCATTGTGATGATGATATTTTCTGATGCCTGCGGACTTGAACTCAAATGGCATCTCGTGTCATGCTGTCACGTTTGCAATATACGTCAAATGCACTTGACAAGGAATGGATTGGCATAGCAGTTGGGCAAGAAAACTTTAGCACCGGCTAAATAACACAAAAGTATTTCAGCATCGAACACGAACCAAATAAAGACAAATTGCGGCATTGAAAGGTTTATAAAATTGACTTTCAAATGGGAAATGCACAAAAAAAAAAATATATATAAAGTAGAAATAGACAAAAATGAAAAGGAAATTCACTCGACAATAAACCAATAAGCAAGAACCAGAAACTTACCATTCTCGCGTTGCCAGTAATTGATGGCTTTTGGTGATGCCTCAACATTGCAAATTAATGTGACATCCGTTAGAACCGGAGCTCCAACCAATTGATTTGGCACTTGAACCAGTGGATGAACTATGTGAAAGTTATAAAAGTGACAAAGAGAGAGAAATAGATAAAGAAAGAAAGTTACTTCAGTACTATCAACATTATCATCTTTTAACTACGAGCATGACCTTGCCCTCCATGTTTGGCAATTAAGTTTATCAGAGTTGGTCAAAAAGTTAAACAGCTTTTGATGCTGTGATTCCAAAATGTTATTTGTTAATGGTAGCAGTCCAATCCCACCCCCCCCCCCCCAAAACAACTGAACTGATATGCTTTTAATTGAAAATGAATTATTTTGTTGTTAGAACGCCAAGAGCCAAACCAAACCAGAATGTACTCGACCAGAGCACAGAGTCCCTAGCCAGTGGCAATTTTTCCACTTTGCCTTTTGCTAGCTGAGCTTAGGTTAAATGGGTATATTAGCTATTCCATATGAGCTAAAAGTTAGCTAGTTAAAGTTAAAAGGGAACCCAAGCTAACAAGCCATTCGAATGCATGCTAATAAATGAATCAATTCTCAACTCTTTACTTGCTTACTTGCTTTAATTGCTCATTTGTTTGCTTGCGAGCATTGGAAACTCATATGACTTGTGGCTGCTTGGTTACTAAGTTAGGGTATTTAAACATGCGGCTAGATGACGCTGTCGATATTTCTTATGTTTTTGCCTTGCGTGTTTTTGTGTTGTTGTTCATGCCACTTTGAGGTTTTTCTTTATTTTTTTTTGTGCTTCTGTTGTTGCTCTTGTTTTTGCTGTTGTCTTTGGTACTATCTTGGAGCTTGTGGCTGGCCAGGGCAGTGACCATCATTGTTTTTGGCTTTTCAACTTTGGCATTTTTTGGTGCTTTTTGTTGTCGTTTTTTTTCACCAGCTGTCCGCCGTAAAAAGCTGCTCCTGAAAACCCCCTCACTCCCATTGTCTGCATTGGCTGAGTTCAACCGTTCATTATTGGTCAATTTATTGGATTTGTGCATGCCTCACTCTTGTGTGTGTGTGTGTATGGTGTGTGTGAGTGTATGTGCCTGATTGTGTGTTGTAATGTAGCATATGTCATGTGTTGTTAGTGTCGATTCGTGTTGTAATCTCCGCATTATTCTATTTCTTTGTTATTGTTGTAGTTGGAAATTCAATTTGTTCTAATAGAGCATTGCAGCTGCTTCGGCTAAAGCGGCGTATGCGTAATTTTAAATGCACTCTAAGTGTAGTTCAGCAAAATATATCTATACCAAAATGATTTGGACATTTATGTAAGTTATAATAATATATAAAGTATATATGCGCATTGTTGGTTCTGTAATTAGAAACTGACTTTCATGTTAGTAGACATTTGCACTTTTTATAGCTAGAATCTAAAAACTGCGTCATTTGTGTGTTTAGGTGTAAGTCAGACTGTTGGGCGTTATATGTATAAATCAATTGAATAACAAGAATATCAACAATCACAAATACTAACAATCGCGCAAACATTTTTCTCTATTTTGTCTAGTTCCATCTAAATAAACATATGTCATCTGTTTATTTAATTATCTAAAGCTGTTGCTGCATTTATGTGTGCACCCTGTACTTCTTAAATGTGGGTAAAAGGGCTGAGAAAACTGAGCAAATGCATGTGACAGTTATAAAGAAAATAAATTCTTGATCAGCATCAACAGCCGAGTTAATCTAACCGTGTAAGTCCGTGTTAGAATATGCGAAAAAAAAGCTCAAGAGTTTTTTTTTATCAAATTATTCAAGAAAATACAGAATGGGTAATGTAATGTGATTTAGCTACTGATTCTTTTAAATCTGATGTGTGTGCGTAAGCTATTTTAATCCTAAGCTAAACTAATGTGTTCTCTGTTCAGGAGGAAACTCATTCTACATGTTTAACGCTTCCCTTGAGCTCATTTGCTGCTGATGACAGATTGTTGTTTGTTGTTTTGGCCTGTCAATTGGATAACCTAAGAGCCACTTAATTTTCTGATTAAAATCAATCAAACAAAGTGCTGACTCAACTAAAGAAATCAAACGATAGTCGCGGCATAAGGTTCAAGAATTGGCTTTGAAGTGGACATTACCACAAGTCGGATACAATTAAATAATAAAAAATTGTTATCAGCTAAAAGGATGCTGGGAAAAAGGAATGGTGGAAAAAATAAAGAATTGAATAGATACATATGTTATGATGTTCATTCATTACATTCAAAAGCTTTGATTTTATTTAATTTCTCTATGTTGTGGTTGGTGCTGCTGCTGTTGTTGGTGCCGGTGGTGGTTGCACCCATGGGTTACCCCATGGTGCTGGGGGATAGGGTCCACCAGGAGGATAGGGCCCACCTTGGGGATAGGGTCCAGCTGGGGGATAGGGTCCACCAGGAGGATAGGGTCCACCCTGAGGATATGGTCCACCTTGAGGGTAGGGTCCAGCTGGGGGATAGGGTCCACCTTGGGGATAGGGTCCGCCTTGTGGATAGGGTCCAGCTGGGGGATAGGGTCCACCTTGGGGATAGGGTCCAGCTGGGGGATAGGGTCCACCTTGGGGATAGGGTCCACCTTGTGGATAGGGTCCACCTTGGGGATAGGGTCCACCTTGGGGATAGGGTCCACCTTGGGGATAGGATCCACCTTGACCATGGTGTCCACCTGAACCATGACCATAGTATCCACCTGAACCATAGCCATAGTTTTTACCCGAACCGTAACTTCCTGAATGACCTCCATGGCTCCCATAACCTCCATAGCTTCCCTGACGTCCATATCCATAGCTTCCTCCATGGGCCAGAGCCATGGCTATCACTGCCAAAAATGTGATAAGTGTATAACTCCGCATTGTCGGTCCTGCAACTAGAAACTGACTTTTATCTTGCTAGACATTTGCGCTTTTTATAGCTAGAGTCTTAATTGCGTCGTTTGTGTATTTAGGTGTAAATCATACTGTTGGACAATATCTAGTTCAATTGGATAACCAGAATATCATTCCGCATTATTTACTAAATAAATAATTAGATGTCGTCTATTTAATTATCAACAGCTGTAGATGCATTTAGTTGTATATTTGCACTAATGATGAAGCATGTCAGTAAGTAACTAAAACATAATACAGGAAAGACTTATAATAATATAACAGAAAAGTTTAATTTATATAGACAGTGTACAGCTATTGAAGATTTGATCAGAAAGGCCAAACAATAAGCACAGAATATTTATATTGAGAGTTGAAGTTTATATTTGTTCTCTTGATGAACAAATAGCAAGCATTTATAGATATATCATCGGAAATAATAATAAAAGTGATGGAAAGAGCTAACAAGGTCTTAAAAGAGATAAATTTTAGATATCGTAGTTATCGAAGAATAAATATCGAAGTTATCGAAGAATAAATATGAAAGTAAATAGATATCGAAGCTAATAATGTATAAGACAAAAGTTTTAATGAGAAGATTGATGGTAGAATATACAAAAGACAGATTTTAAAATTTTTCTATAATATGTTTGTGATAAATAGCAAGCATTTATAGATATATCATGGGAAATATTAATAAAAGTGATGCAAAGAGCTTACAAGGTCTTAAAAGATAGATAAATGTTAGTTATCGAAGAATAAATATGAGAGTTAATAGATGTCGAAGTTAATAATGTATAAGACAAAAGTTTTAATGGGAAGATTCAGGGTATGGCAGTATATACAAAAGACAGATTTTAAAATTTTTCTATAATATAATTAAAAGAATATATAGAGATAATAGATGACTGGCAATGCTTTCATACTAAAACCTGAGTTTCTTAGAAAACTGATTTATCCTTAGGCTATACTAATCGTAACCTGTAGAGCTTAAAACTGATGTGTTCTTTGCTCAGAGAATAAGCCAAAAGAAAAGGCATTTCATTCCGCATACTTAACGCTTCCCTTGTCTTCATCTGCTGCTGATGGCTGATGTTTGTTTGTTGTCTGCTGTGTTGGCTTGTCGATTGGGAAAGCCAAAGAGCCACTTAATTTTCTGATTAAAATCAATCAAGCAAAGCGCTGAATCAACTCAAGAAATCAAGCGGCATTCGGGGCGAATTGTTCAAGGAGCGGATGTTGTTGTTGTTGCTGTTGTTGTTGTTGTTGTCAGGCTAAGACAACAAGTCGAGAATCATGAAAAAAGAGAACTGCCATTCAGCTCCATTTCACGCTGTTTGCAAAAGCCTTGGAATGGGCAGTGAAAATCACTTGAAAGAGCAGGACCAATGTGTATATATATATATAAAGCTGGGTAAAAGGAAGGCGGAAGTGGAAATGCATGTGGTGGGGGTGCGGCTTGTGGGGGTTGGGAGTTGCTCTGTTGTTTCACAGGAAGCTGCAGACACCCATATGAGTTTTTAAATTGAAATTGAGACGCGGAGTCGCAGCAGCTAACAAAGGCAAAAGCAATAAAGGGGCGACCAAGGCGACGAATGGAAGAGAAAGCACAAGCTCTGTGACTGATAGACAGAAAGACAGACAGTCAGACAGACAGAAAGACAGTCAGACAGACAGACAGTCAGACAGACAGACAGATGGAGAGATGAAAATGAAATGACAAAAGAAATGAAATGAGAAAGCAAAGCCAAAAAATTGAAGCAGATAAAAAATGGAAATTAATTTTTGTGGCGGCGACAGACGTTTAAGGAGCTTTGGGGTAGAGAAGTAGAGGGGTTCCTTGCTGTTATGTTTGAGTAGGACACAGTAAAGTATGTCACACACACACACACACACACACACACACACACATGCTGCAGCTCATTGAGGTGCGAACATTCTGCCGTGTCAATATAATTTGTAGATTAGATCTTTTACGAACGACTAAAGCTTCCAAATTACCCCAAACCCCCCACGCTCGCTCCACAAGCATTTTCCATTTTCCATGCTTTCAATTTGCCGCTTGCTTTTGCTTTTTTTTGTTGTCGTCTTTTAACTTTTTTGCACCCTCTACCCCCTTTGGAAATTTCATTAAGTTTAATGCGCTGCAGCAGCCGCTGGCACGCACGACACGTCGCAACGCCAATAATAGTGGCAAGGAGGGTGGTGCGGCATGCAAAGGTGGAACAGAAGACTGCCCTTCACAATTACCACCACATCACATGATATATATATATACACATGCATAGGAGACACAACACGCTTGGCAAGGACCTCCCGTTGTTTGTTGCTTGGCTTTAAAGCCAACACCAGGAGCTGCTCAACTTTTACTACAGAAACGTGACGTTGCCACAAGTGCTGCCGCCCAATACCTCTTCTAGAGTCGACCCCAACTTCTCCAACTATTTATCCTGTTTAAGCCCCCTCCTTACGAGCAACAAACCCGCTGTTCAGTTAGCCGTTGTCCTAATGCATTTGGAAAGTTTGCACCGGCCACGTGAATGAAGGTGCCGGAAATCGAAACGGAAACACTTGCAGCTCGCGTTATTGCGTTATGCTGCGGTTCGGTTCGGTATGGTTTTTGGTTTGGCTTGGGTTTGGGTTCGGTTTCCGCTCCTCAGCTCGCACGCACATCCGTCTACCGGCTGTGTGTAGTGTGTATGTGTGTGTGTTTGTGTGTGTGTGTGTGTGTGTGTGTTGGCCATTATGATTATTACTATAGTGCATCGTCGTCCAAGGCGTCGGGTTATAAATCAAAGCATTTGTTTGCCACTAAACACCCGCACTCGCCGCACAACCGAACCCATTTATCAATATGTGTGCACTGAGAAAAATAAAATTGTAAAATATACTTTGTTTTTGAAAATAGCACAATTAAGACATTTTACTGTAAGTATAAAAAGGGTGTTTTTTTAGAGGTTGGATTTTCGAGTAGAGATAAAGCTGACATTTTGTTGTTATATCAATATTTAAGTTCAAACTTCGTTACTTAAAATTGCCGAATTTGTTTATAATTTAAGCATTAATAATTTAAATAAATATATATATATCTATTAATTATTAATAATACTATTGATTATATATCATTTTTAAGTGTTAAGAACTTTGAATTATTGCAGAAGTTCTACTTGATGTTTTTTAAATTATTGTTAAGTCCATAACACATTTATCAATATTTTTGTTATTTTATATTTTATTTACCAATATAAGTCATTTTCTGGGCAACTGATAGAGTTTCCGGATTTGAATCTCAGTCAGAAATGGTATTTTTAAAATAATTAAAAATAAATTAACGAGTAAAACCAAACTTTCTCGGAGTTTTTGAATTTGAATTTAAGTCAGAATCTCGATTCAAAATAAGTAAAAATAGTTTAACGAGCTTAACAAAACTTTCTCACATGATAACAGCAAGAAGGAGCAGTTATCTATATCAAATATATGATTATAATATTTAATTGATACCTCTAAAATAAAACACCCTTTATATCTTGCATGATTTTTTTTTAAGACTGTGTTGAGGCTTTTCTACAGATCTTTATAATAAGTAAATAAAATGATCAAAAAAGTGGTACAAGAAACCAAAATTCGAGTTTTCGATTCCAAATTTCAGAAAATATTGATTTTTATAAAATAGGCATATTTTTTTTGACAAAATTTTCATTTCAATCCGCATTAACTTTTAAGTGAGAAATCTAATAAAAAATTGTTGTTAGGCCTTATTATTATTTTTTAAAAAATATGAATATCTTTAATAATCTTAATAGACCTCGTATATTGCATATATTTTACATATTTTTGGCATATTTTTTGCATCATTTTTGGATATATTTTGCACTAAAATTTGTTAAATTTGAGCGATAATAACGATAAATAAAACATTTGCTACCAATCTGATAAAAAACAAAACAAAAAAATATGCAAAATCCGAGGTCTAAAGATTAAACTATGTTATGTTTAATGTTATCTTTTTAAAAAGTCGAAATTCTAACTATTTTCGATTATCTTGAAAAAGGTACCGGCAATCTATTATTTTTAAAATATTCGTTTGGAATCAGTGAACCATTTTATATATAAATTAACTTTAAATAGTCCGGGGTACAAAATGCTGTTGCATAGTGTTACTATTATAATATTTTTTAAATGTAAATTATAATTTTTCTATTAAATATATATTTAAATTTTTGGTTTGCCTAATTTAATTTATGAGATCAAAGTCGTCCTATTCGATGCGTTAAACATTTTTTGACAAAATTATGACACACTTGTTGAGTAAAAAATAATTTTTTTTTTAGAGTGTATATAAATGCCAGATTAAATTATGGCAGTACTTGGGTAGAACGGTTGCCTTATAAGTACAATATATAGACCCCGAATGGCATACTCACAGTGCACCTGTAGCTTCATGCGCTTGCTCACTGTTGGGGGAACCCCATTGGAGGCGATGCACATGTAGGCGCCCATTTCCGATCGCGTGACTTTGGATAACGTTAGCATTTCGCCTTCAACTGAAATGGCTGCAAGAATTTTGTGGCATTTAAGATTGATATGCGGTCAGTTAGTAGTTCACTCAGTTCACTCAGTTATGAGTTACAAGAGTTATGTACCTGAGCGTTGCCTGTTTATTTTTTAGTTTTTACTTACCTTTGGTTTTCTGATGCACGCCATTGCGTGCTATGATCTCACGTCCATCTTCACGACGCCAGATGATCTTTGGTTTTGGATGGCCGCGTGCTCGACATACCAATTTAGCGGAGCCGCCCTCTGGCACCATCATATCACCAGAGGTTTCCTCATTTATAATATCCGGTGGTATAACAACCTCTAGAGTGGCTGTCTGCAATGATATCAATTAAATGTATTTCCTATTTAATACTTGAGCTGAATTGAAGGGGAAACAAAAAATATATTAATGTAAGATCTCTTCCAATTATAATAACTCAACTAACTATCGTAAAGTTAGATTTAGAATACTAGAAATCTTGTACTAACTTCTATATTAATAAAAATTATTTAAATGCTGATTAAGTGGTTAAGTGTCAAAGTTAATTGTATCCAAATCTAATTAAATTGCTATATTGTTAAGATTTTACAAATTTTCATAAAAGTTTACTGTTTTTTTGTAATTTAATAGCATGAACTTAATAAATCGCTACTTATAGTAAATTCTCTTTCAAAATTTGTTTCTTATTTTTTGGCAACAGTTTTTGTTGTTTTAGAATAATATTAATAAGTTTTTTGATGGATTCAATGGTAATTTTCTAATTAATGAAGAATTTTTAGCTATTGAAATTTACTGCTATAAATTGCGTTAAGTTCTTCTAACTAGCTAAATTATGCAATTCAATTAATGAATTGTAATAAAAACATAATTAAGGAATAACTTTAAATATTATTCTTATTGATACTGTAAAAATGATCAATTTTGCAGCTTTACATTGTAGATTATTTAAAGTAACTCATTCGATAGCAAATTTTTAAATTTTTGTAGAAAATTTTATAAATGCATAAACTTAAAAAAATTCCATTGCAACGATATATGCGTAGTATAAAGCAAAAGAACTTACAGTCGAACAAAAAAAAAGAAGAAAGAAAAAAATAAATTGAAGAGTTTTTGCGTGTCGCCTGTTTGCTTTTTATTTGTCTCATATTTGCTCTTCACTCAATTCGCTTTGTTAGGTTGATTTTCATTACAAAACCGTTGCCAACAGAGGGCGCTTTGCATGCCAGAAACGAAACGAAACGAAATGAAATGAAATGAAATTGAAAACGCAATCGTTTTTGTACATGTCGAGGGCGCTCTCATTGGGCAAAGGGAGGCGGGCCGACTGGTGAAACAGTGCTGCCAACTCGACTCACTTGACGAAATGCCAACGCATGCATACTGCCACAAACACTTATACACACACACACATACACACTCCAATTCATACACATACACTCCCTTCCACACACACACTTAGGTTGTCAGCGTTGTGCTGCCGCATTGTTTGTTATTTATTTTTGTCATTAAAGTGTTTCATTGTTTATATATCGTGTTTAAATGTCACCAACTCTTTTCACCATCCACTTTCACAGTCACCCACCACCCCACTATATACGATATATATATATATCCACACATAATCTGGCAATGCAGTTGGCAACACGGAGTCAAAAAGCATATGCCAAGTGCAGCCCCAGAGTAATATAAATTCATTTCATTACGTTCATTTTGAATTTTATCATTTTATGATCTGTGCCTCTGGCTGTACAGAGGGTATATATGGATTGTGTGTCGATATTGGAAATTGGAAATAAATATTGATTAATCGATTTAACTGCAAAATTAATCATTAAATCGATTATTTCAGAAATGCTTTGATCAATCGATCATCGATCATTTTCGAGTCGATGGAAAATGTAGAGTCATCCACTTTATTCAATACGGGTACTAAGTTAAATCGCTGTAAACAGAGTATATTATATTCGTGATTCCTCTATATGAACGTCATTTGCATGCTTTATATAAATTCTGTTCAATTTGCAACATATTAAAGTGCATAAAGCGAAAATTGATATCATTGATGCTGGCAGATTCTCATAAATTGTAACGACAACAGCAAAAACAATAACAAAAACCGTAAAATATGAAAATAACTATTTGAAAATTGTCAAGAGATTAATGTCCCTAAGGTCAATCGAACGGTAATTAATAGGCTTATGTGTAAACGCCATCATTATAAATGAAGTTAAGATTACACATTAACATACGTAATATGCTTTTGATTTTTTTCACAGAGACATTATTAAAACTGATTGAAAGCCAGTTATTATTGGATATTATTATTTTGTATTTGTGTAAAATTAAAAGCTAATTGATGAGCATTGAATAATCTGATACAACATAATTTTGTTACAATATTAAATATGGGTATAATAGCATTATTTTAATAGATTCCTTAACTTATAGAAATAAACTCGATATTGTGTTCCGTCCGACCAATTATTCTAAGTATTTCCACCTCCTTCTTAGCTTAACAAATTTGGTTTCATCTGCAGTAATTTCTTTAATAAAAAATTCTTGAATTTTATCCTTATTATAATATTATACTCCTTTTTAACTAAATATTGTGAAATTATTTATGAATAAATAAATAAAGTAATGTGTATTTTTGTAATTTATGAATTTTTAATTAATGAAATTACTATAAGATCTTTTCCTACAATGAATCTATCGATAACGATAACCACAATAAATTCTATAATTATAAGACATGACTTATAGATACGTTAACTTACTTGCATTTTCATGGGATCAGTGTTAACCTGACACATATATTTGCCAGCATCCTCCATTTTAACGTTGCGTATATTCAATGTCCATGTATTGTAATCGTTGTGTGTCACCGATAATCGATCATTATTTGTTATCACATGCTCGTGTATGGCCAAAATAGCTTTAGCATCAGCCTTTATCCAAGCGACCTGTGATGATGGACACCAACCACCAAACAAATCAAACCAAAAATACAAAAAATAATACAAAAAAAATACAGAAACCCATCCAATCCAACGTTTTTATTTCAGAAACATTATTGTTGTTTGTCGGACAGTTGATGATGACAGTGTCGGTTTGTGTTGACGTTAATGAGGATGACATTCATATTTGTCATTTTAATCGTTAATTGCATTTATTTGTATCATTATTGTTATATTTTATTCATTTGTTTGTGCCATTTGTTTGAATCATATGTTAGTTGCAGTCGGTTGTTAAGTTCATTCGTTTTTTTATTTCATTTGTTGGTTTTATTCGTTGGTTTCATTCGTTTGTATCATTTGTGATATTCAGTCATTCGCATTATTCGTTTGTTTCATTCAAATGGTTGTCATTCGTTCGAATCATTCGTTCGAATCAGATTCAATCGTTCGGTTTAGGTCATTTATTTGTTTGTGTCATTCGTTTGAATCATATGTTAGTTGCAGTCATTCATAGATTCATTTGTTTGTTTCATGTTGATTTCATTCGTTTCATTCGTCAGTTTCATTTGTTTGTCCCGTTTGTTAGTATCGTTCAGTTCATTCGTATTATTCGTTAGTTTCATTTATTTGTTTGTGTCATTCGTTCGAATCATATGTTAGTTGCAGTCATTCGTTAGATTCATTTGTTTGTTTCATGTTGATTTCATTCGTTTCATTCGTCAGTTTCATTTGTTTGTCCCGTTCGTTAGTTTCATTCATGCGTATTATTCGTTAGTTTCATTCAATTGTTTATCATTCGTTCGAATCATATGTTAGTTGCAGTCATTCGTTAGATTCATTTGTTTGTTTCATGTTGATTTCATTCGTTTCATTTGTTTGTCCCGTTCGTTATTTTCATTCATTCGTATTATTCGTTAGTTTCATTCATTTGTTTGAATCGTTTATTTTATTGCATTTTTCAAGGTGTTAATGTTATGTTGCGTGTGTCACGTCACATATTTGCAAATTGCAGTTTGATTATGGTTAAGGAAAGTGCAAATTATATTGAGAAATTGGTTTATTATGTTGGACCACATAACATCATCATCATCATAATGTTAATGCCATTTATATTCGCAGCAATGTCATTGTCATTGTCAACATAAATCGTTAAAATGTTGAGTTCAGTTTGTTGTTGTCGGTTCCGTTCGTTTGGTCAGCGTCATCAACGGCGCATTCAGCAATTTCCGTTTAGTTTTTTTCATTTTTATTTTTATTTTTAATTTTTTTTTTTGTATTTTTTTATGGTAAAGGTTCCCCATTGCGGACCATCGAAATCGATTTGCGGATGTATTAGAATTTAGTTGGAAGTTTCGTTGCGGCACCAGTTGGCGTTGCCATTTGAGAGTGGGTAACCAAGGCGAATGCGGTAGTTTTTGGTGGGTTTGGGTTCAGTTTGGTGGGTCGTTAGGTCGTCGATGGGGTTGAGGTTTTGTGTCAACGATACAAAAGTTGGACGTTTTGTTGTTGGTGTCGTTTTGGGTGTCAGTGTCGTTGACAATGGCAACAGCGCGGTCCAGGATCAGGTCCAGGCGACGTTAGTTAGTTTGTCGTTTTGTTGGTGTCGTCATAGTCATCGTCATCGCCATCGCCATCGTCATCGTCATCGTCGTCAGATGTCAGTGCAATTTGACGCCATTTTCATTTTTGTTGCAGGCAACAAGGCAAAGTTGTTGTTGTTGTTGTTGTTGTAGTTGTTGATGCCGCAAGTTTTTGCAAGTTTTGGTTTTTGGGGTTTTTTGGGCAGTTTCAAGGATATGAAATCGGGATATTTCAAGTGCAATTAGTGGAATTGGTTTTGTGGTTTTTTGGATTTGTTGGTCATTTGTTGGTTTCGTTTTGTGTGTGTGTGTGTGTGTGTGTGTTTGGGAAAGAAGAAACGTAAGCAATTAGTTAACATTTGTCAACATTTTTATTATTATATATATTTTTTAAATTCATTTTACAAACAACTGAAAATAAAACCCATCAAAGAATAAACATATACATGTACAGGTTGGTGGGGGGGTTGGGGTGTATTAAGTGCATTCTCTAGCGGTTAATCAAATTGCCACTAAATGAAAAACACATGCAAGGACTAAAAAAAAATAGGATCTACATATTTACAAAACAGACAGTTTGAAATTGGCAGGCACAAAGGATTAAAAGTGTTGCCTACTTAAATAAGGATCACTCGAATATGTGCATTCATCTATTATATATATACACATACATATGTATATACTACAATATATAGTGTATACATATGTATATTTGAATACCATGAAAATATATGTACAATTATAAAAAATAAAACTTAATTGATTTTGATGGTTTTTTTTTTTGGCATTTAGTTTGTATTAATTTAAAATCAAGTAAAAGTCAATTAAAAATTAATGTTTGAATTACGGGCGGGCGGAATTCGAAACTTGCGGTATTTATTAACAGAAATCAGAAAAAATCGTATAGGATTTCTATAGACGAACAGCAGCGGAAGTGGAATATTATTTCGGTATCGCAATCGAATTTTGTATCGTCTATCCAAAAAAAAAAAAAATTTAGGTTCCCATACAAAATGTGTCCCCAAGATGAATTTTTTTACAATAAACAAAAAAAATTTCATACAATGCTATTTTAAATTATATTTTAAGCTGTGATTAACAACGGATTACTAAACAGCCTTTGGTTATTTTAATATATTCTTATTTTCCATTTTGCACTACAAATTGTTTTTTCTTTAAAAAATGTTATATTTTTCACAGTATACTCTTACTAGACAGTTTAAATTATCGATTAAATTAATAGCTATGAACTTAGGTCACTCTCATTTAGACTAAAGTCAAAAAGGAGATAAACCTATAAATAATCTCTGTACTTTTGTATTTAGAATTCTTTAAGTTTTAGCTAGCTTAAAATATTAAGCTGCTTGAGGTTAAATGAGAAAAATATATAAATTAAAAGCTCAAAGTGCTGTGGACTTTAAATAATCTATTTTTTTTTTAAAGCACATTATGATCATAGAATGGAATAAGCAATGCTAATTAGGCATTCCAGCTGGTTAGTTTTTTAAAGCAAATTATTCATTTGAATTTATTATAAGTCGTTTACTTATTACTTTATTTCAAAACAATTCTATCGAATAGTAAAAAAAAATTGAAGAGCTTGACTTAAAAAATGCTGTAGAATATTTAAAATTATTTTTCACAAAGAAGTTTTTGACAAAGAAGTTTTATTTTGTGCACCTTGGCTAGAACATATTAATGTATGTAAAAATATGTTTATTAATTTTTTTAATTATTTAAGAAAGTAAATTAAATTCTCATAAATAGGTATGACTGTATTGTTATAAATTTCTTTCGACAGATGTGCAAATAAATTTCAAATGCCATTTATATGCTGACTAGTCTTATAATTTATGAGCTAAATTAATAAATTTTGACATATGTTGGATCGGACGAGTATATTATATGGCTACCGTAGAAACGATATTCCAAACATAAGATTTGTCACTCACAATCTATTCTTTTTCAAAATATCATAAACACACTCACTAATTTCAATATTTGTAGCGATCTATATAACCTGCATAGCTTTGATTAAATCAAACTACTTTATTATAAATTTCCCATTATAACAATCGGTAAAAAAATTTAAAATATTTGTACACCGAAGATAAACTTTCTATCTTAGGTTAAAGATTTTAAACTGTGAATGCTATCGATTAATATTATCGATTAAGTAGTGTTGTCACCTTTAATGTATGTCACATTTGTTAACAAAAGGTGTTGTTAAAACCGTTTGGAAATTGTTGTGCATATTGAAAGGCTTTTACATCTACTATTCACAGTTGCTGTGCGAACAAGTTAAAAATCTCAGATGCCATTGAGAAGCATTGAGGATGCTCCTCGATTTTACAGGCAAACAAAATGAATGCGAATGCAGCTGCAACTGCATTCACTTTTATTTGGCGAGTGTCAATAGTAGCGCCGAAATGCGGTATAGTCCAATAAATAGCGTTGCACAGGACACAAAATATGGGACAGGGGATAATGCTGGATGGTTAAATACCAGGCACAGGCACAGGACAATGCAATGAACGTTCGTCCGTTTGATGTCGCTGTCAGTTTATTTATTTACTCAATAAAGCAAATTTATTGAGTAATGCTGGGAGTTAACGCCCATTCGAAAACCCGATTGCGATTCCAATTGCGAATTGTGAGAGTAATAAATACAAAAAAAAATAAAAAAAATAAAAATTACAAAAGAAAAAAAGAAAAAAAGAAATGTATTGTGTTGTGCGTGTGTGTGCCATGTAAAAATGCCAAATGTAAATGCAAATACAGCGAGAAAATGTCATAAAGTAAGGATATAGTAGCACTAAATACAGGACTAAAGAACAATAGAACTACACAGAACTACAGTACTGTAGGACTATAGCACTATAGCATTACTATACTACAAACATATGTACACACATATGTACAAAGGACGAAAAGGATAACAACGAATAAAAACATACATACTATGTATATGAATATGGTGCAAAGTTTGTTTCGGTTTTAACTCAGTGCGCTTGAATTTATTTTTATTAATATTTTCTGTTTCTGCTTCTGTTTCTGGTACTCGAAACAAAAACAAATATTATATATAATATATATGTATGTTACAAAAAAAAAAAACAAAAACAAAAAATGAAAATGAAAACAAAATAAAAACTCGATTAAAAAACGTCAAAATAAAATAATAAATAAAACAATGAAAATCATCGAAACGCGAATGAAAACAATGCGACGATTATGCGATTGTTTTTTGTCATTGTTATTGTTGCTGTTGCTGTTTCTTTTGTCGTTGTTGTTGTTGTTGTTGCTCTGTTAGCATTCTTATTGTTCTTCCTGTTGTTGTCATTGTTGCATTAAACAAAATGTTAAATGCAGATCAACAGCAACGTGGTTTTTGTACAAAATGCGGCAAAGATATCATCAATTATTCATACTTTCTTTATGTTTTTATATAGAATATTCGAATGTTGCATTTTGTTGTCATCTGAGATCCGTTTGTTGAGTTTCCTTATAACGTTCCCAACAATATATCAATTTCTGTCAATGCAGAATTACCTGAAAGCTGTGTCACTTGTTCGGGTTTATATTTTGACAACTTTACGATTTTTCACTTATTTTCAATAAAGTCTATAAAATTGAAAATAATTTAAAAAAAAAAAGAAGAAATGCATTAAAAAAAATTAAATGGATTAAAAGCTTTGAAAACGCATGTAACTGACATAAGGAGACATCTCTGACCACATCAATTTAAAGTGTATATATAAAGTGTATATTATAAGCGACTTTAGTTTTTTTTTTTTTAAATTTCTCCTTCAACCCAAATAAACGCAAGCAGTAGAACTGCTTGATGTTTAATTGCTAATTTGCACTGCTTTCTATAAAAATTCCTTCAGCATAAACAAATAATAAACCAATTTTAATGATTTATATAAGTAAAAATATTAAGAATAGTTTGGAGAACTGTTGCGGGTGCAAATGCAACCCTAGATATAAATATTTTAAATCGATATTAAATAAATTCGTGACAATCATGAATTGGAGCTACAAGATTTTGGAAGGTTGCCGCTGAGAGAGAAAAAATAATTATTCAATTTCATTGTTTTATATAGGTAAAAAATTGAAGAATAGTTGGACAACTGTTTCGGGTGCAAATGCAACCCTGAACGTCATTTATTTAAATCGATATAAAATGAAATTAAATCAAAAATTGAAACTACAAGATTGTTGGAGATTGCAGCTAACTGCATAATTATTTTTTCTCTATTCAAAATACAGGTTTAACAACAAAAACCCCCTTACCTTACGCCACTGTATAATCTATTTTGTTACACATATACCATATTATCGTTATCCTTCTTCATAAATAAATACTTTCAACTATCTTGTAACTATCTTACATAAATAATCAATTTTCTATTATTTCTTTTTGAATATAATCTCACAACTCGATTGATTTGATAACCTAAAACGATCCATTCTCATTTTATAAAAAAAAAAACTTTAGAAAATTGTAGTTTATGTCGTATTCGGATTATTATAACATCGTTTCCTTTTGTTGTTTCAGTTGCACGTTGCAACTGGGGTCAAGCAAATGCAATTTATTTTATTATGTTGGCAGTATTTTATTTATTTATTTATTGTTTAAATAAAATGAATTTGAGTACCAAACCAGCAGTCGGTATTTTCACTATCAATACCTCTCACTGCCCCTCTCTGTCTATCTAATTGTTGTGCTGGTTTTGTTTGATTGAAACGTCAGAGGATTTATATGAAATGGCGTTTTTATTTATGATGCCATTTCGTTGATTAACACCCTTTGATGTGCGTTGCACAATGCATTGCAATACAAACATATATATATATATATATATATATATACTCACGAAATGTCGAATGAAATGTGTAAACAACAATGCATTCATTGAATCACAAATAAGAGTATTAAAAAAAAAGCAAAATTAAATAAAAATCTAGATAAAATTCAGTTACACTTAAAGGCGATCATATTCAATCGATTTAAGTACTTATTCAATGTTCGTTTTTATTGCATTTAATTGAATGGAATAGAATAGACTTAATTAATTTCTGCTTTAATTTATATCTAAATTCCTAAATGATTGCATTATTGAAAGCGATTCAATTTGAGTTATTGTGATAAAAAAAGAAACATTGCATAAAAACTTGTTCAAAATTTAGTAAAATAATAGTAATGTTGTTTTAAAGATACTTTTAGTTTTCTGCAAGAAATTTTTTTAAAATATAGATAATCATATTTTCGTTTTTAATGTATTTAAATATAAAAATTTGTATTTATGTAAATTATTTATTAACTTAGAAACTATCAAAGAAATTTGGTTCGAAAATGTTTTATTCCAATCCCGCCTATTTTTTTTTCCGATTTCCTTCGCTCCGCATTTCCGAATACCGCCCGAAATCATAAATCATAAACACTTTAATTACCATTATAGAGATGTCCTTTTGAGGTACGACCAGATGTTAAAACAGTAAAAATAATTCAATATTATCAGACATAGATAGAATATTGTAACAGTAAAATTATACAAAAACAGAAAAATCTAATAGGATCGATTTGATTTTTGATGATTGCAAAACCATTCCGCTTCGGAACTAAACTTTCAAAAATTTTTAATTTTGACTGGTTTCCGTTTCGATTACTATAAGCTAATTATTTGTATATACACATACATTACACCCTTGCAAAATGGGTGTAATATGCAAATCTCTCTGCCATTAGTTCATCTATGAAAACATTTTTTTTTTTTGTCATGATATTGAAACCAAAGTTTATTTAACAGTTTATTTCTTATATGTTTTTAACTTTTTTAAGCTGATAAATTTTCAATTAATTTTAAAATACTAGTAATACACTGAATTTTATTTTATTTTGATATTTTTTTTTGGTAGTTTTCTCTTTTGTTCGTTTCAATTTAATTTTTTTTTATTGTGTGTTTTATTTATTTATATTGCTTTTGGAAAAATACGTTTCGAGTAATTGTTAATTATTGTTGACAACAATTGCTTGCTTGTTTTTATGACGTTGTTAATATTTTTTTTTCCGATTAAATAGTTTATGCAATATTTTTATTAAATATGTGGAATTTTTTCTTTCTTGATTGATTTTTTTTTTACGTTGATCTAAGTTTGCTATTTGCTTTTCATTTATTTATTTATTTATATATTTTGCTTTTTGGGGTCATAAATTAAATGTGAGAGCTAATAATATGATGGTGATAAAAACAATATAAAGACTATGTATACTTCGGTTACCCATTGTACCAATTGTTATGTTGTTTTTTTCTTTTTTTTCATTTATAAACTGTTACTTTTGATGTTTTATTTGATGTTGTTGCTGTTTGTTGTTCTTATTGTCGAATAATGAATAACATTATTATGTATTATTGTTTTTTGGTGCATTGGTGCGTTAAATATGCAGAGTGCTATTATAATTATATACTTAGTAGTAGTAATAGTTATTATATGTATTTATACTTATATAAGATAGGTGCGCTTAAAGGGTTACATAATTGTGAATATTGTGCAGTTTGGTTTCATTATTTCAATTTAAAAATACATTTTCATTTACTGATAATGGTGCACTGTTTCAATATGAAAACATTGAAATCAAATTCAAAACTGAAAACAACAAATTGGAACAATCAAAGATGGTACAACAAAACGATAATCAAAACGATAATTATGTGTGGAAAGTATAACAAGTAAATTGAAACGCTGCGTTTGAAACCGATACATACCTTGGCTGGGGCTGACGCACCGTCACCACTCACCCGATGACCCCCCAAATTGTTGACCACGCACGTGAATGTCGCGTCCCGTCCTTGGGCAACGGTCACATTCTCCAGCGGTGTGACAAAGTCCGGCTCGAAGGCGCCCACTGGGGAGATTTTGTTTGAAACGGAATTATCTTCATTTCAATATATAATTGCCATGAAGAGAAAACATTGAATTGAACAATTAACGAATTTGTTTTTGGCATTTCAAAACTTCTCAGACTAAATTATATAAAATTCAAATTAATTGATGCATAATTGAAACGGAAGAATTTACTTTCAATTAATTCTACGGCAAATTATATAAAAGCTGTCAATCGATATTATTTTGTTGAAAATCGTTATCGATTAATGCAAAATATAGTGTAGCTCGCATAATGCAAACAGCAATGCAATAAATCGATTAATTCATATGGAAATGCACATGCCTATTGTTGTTATCGATTAAAGTTTTTAAAAAAGTTGTTGGCATACACTGGGTATGGCAGATAATTTGAAAATATTCGAGTTATCGATGTATCAAAAAAAAAATTATATCAATAACTCGATCAATTAAAATCTTGTATAAAATTTTAATTTAAGCTAATCGATGCAAAAATAATATAAATATTCAGATAATTTAATAGTTATCGATAGTTGAAGATCGATCGATACCAACAGTTATTCATAAATGAGCTTGCTTAACACAAAAATCGATAAATAGTTGAAGCTCAGCTATCGATAATACCAATGTATCGCTATCAATATTGGATGCAATATTTAGCATTTACTTAATAAAACCAAAGATGTGGAAAGCATGACAATTATCGATAAGTATCAATAACGATAAATAGTTTCATAAATACAATAACGTGTTAAATATACATTTTTTTAAAAACGCAATCGATAAGTCGATATAAATATAATAGTTACCAATAGCTCAATAGTTATTATATTTAAAATAAATGCGTTCGATAGTTTGATAAAAATAAAAGCTGTCCGATATATCGATAAAAACAAAGACGAGCAATGTATAATTAGAAGCAATAGTTTAAGAGAAACATCAAAATTTCGATAAGCACAATATTTATCGAATAAATTGAAACCCTTCGGCTAAAGCCAACATTAAACTTACCAATACAATTGCTGAGCAATAGCACGAACAACAATTGCAGTCGAAATCCAAATCCTTTGGACTGAAAACGACCCAGGTTTTCCCTGAATATGGATTGTTGGAGTCCCCTGTGGCTAATCGTATCTGATTGTCGTTCTCGTAGGATCCACATGCAACTGAGATTCGGGAACTTGAGGCTATCGTTGTTTAAATTGATGCGTTTGCGAATGCTACTGGCGATTTGGTCGCCGTTTTGCTGGGTCACCATCATCATAAGTTTGATGTAGTTCCCATTAACATTGCTTCACTGTGATGATGATGATGATCGCTTTACTTGGCGTCAGTTGCTGTGAATAGTTTAAATATTAAATGGATTAATCGAATTGTAATCATTTAATTGATTTGAGCAAATAAGCGTTTATTGATTTTTAATTGTGAAGGTATCTCTGAGAGCTTGTTTTTATTTTCGAATATTAAGTTAAAACCAGCAACTAGAAATAGCATCTTATTATTTTGGAACCGTTGTTTAATCTTGATTGAGCAACCAGTCGAGTATACCCGACATATTGTACCCAGTCCGTGATTCACGTTGCATTAATTCAAGTCAGTGAGAAAATCTCAAGTTAATTGCTTATCATTCGTTTCCTTTGAGTACCAAATATTTGATTTGAATAAATTGAAGCTTTTGTTTTGTTAAAAAGTAGTTATGATATTTAAAAGCTTTTCAAATCGCTTGATTTAATTCAAGTGCTTTAAAGCTTGCTTCAATTGCATTTACATTGGGAAGACTTGCAATTCATTCGCTTGTTTTGGTTAGATACTGAATGTTTAATTTGATAGAGACAAAGCTTGACAGAAATGTTGGAAATGTTAAGACTCAATTGCTTGACGATACACACAATTTGCATTCAGCTGTCAAATAGCTGCCATCAATGGGTAAACCGCTAACAAGCGAATGATGCAACGATATAAAACTGGAATTCAGGCGGGAGCACAAGACTAAGGTATTAAGGTATTCGGTATGCATGGAATGGCAAATAAATAATCGAAATATTGCATATTGTGTGACGCTGTTTACACAATGGCAAAGGCAACGTATTTTTATAATTTTTTTTTTATCTTGTTGATGCTTTATCTATTGACAAAGCGTTGCATATTAAATGGTGGCAGGATGGGGCAGGACGGCTGGCTGCTTCGCCTTTGTTTGGCGACGACAACATTTTTATTGCCGACAGGACGCGGCGAGCATTTATCTTGGGGCAGGACTCCATGGTTAGGTCTGTTGCAGAGTCAGAGCCACAGCCTGGTCTGGCCTGGCCTGAGTTGGCAGACTTGGCTGCTTGTGTCCTGCACGTGCCGCTATTTACATTTGCACGTAATAAATTCACAAGGACAAGAAGGACGAAGTCTAGAAACCAGAAGAGGAATGAGAACGATGACGACGGCGACGGCGAGGACGATTCGAAACAGGAAATGTGCAGGAAGTGCATATGCCGGTTATCGTTTGGCTTTGCCTTTGACTTTAGCTTTGGCTTTGGCGCATTCCAATGGCAGCTACGTGTTGCATGTGCAACACACACCCCCCCCATATACAACTTGGTCCTGGCTGTTGCCGTATTCTGGCACATTCATACGACATGTTTACATTGACAAAATTTAATGAGCTCACAAAACGACGACGGCGCTGCCAACTTGGCCAAATATTTGCGAATATGAAACTGTGTGAGTGTATGTGTATGTGTGTATATGTGTGGAAGTGGCTTCTAGCCTCAGATCGAAACCGGGCACATTAGATGTGGCTGTTCAAAAGGACCTTCTAGCCATTTTATTAGATACGTGTCCTATCTATTGCTTCGTTCAATCCACACACACACCCCCTTCTAGCTCCACCCTAATAATCATCTGCAGCATTCGACGCCCTTTTGTGTGCACTTAAACACTTTCACCATGATGATGCCCAGGACATGTGGCCCAGTTCCGAGTGAGCCAAGTCACTGTGAGATCTGCTTTTTAGGCACATGCTGATACATTTTCTATAGCCCTTTTTTTCACATGTTGTCTATTATAATTATGTCCTGGTTATGGCATCTTCTGACTTTCTAATACATTTAAGTGCATTACGGCTTATAGAAGATACTCTATTTATTTGCAACACTGAATATATAAGTATACGAGTAAACATGGATGTTTCTTTAGATATTAAGATAGTTTAAAAAAAAATACATATTTATTTAGATTTGTATCGCTTAATGGGAAAAGTTGTGCGAATTTAAATTTGTTTTCAATGTAAGTTTTTGGCTAATTGTTTCTATGGAAGCTTTATGATATAGTCGTCCCATTTTGATCTTAATATATTAGGTTATCTAGGGCATAATGAAAGTTGTATTTGATAAGTTTAATTGAAATATTTCTAAGAACAAACAAGTTGCTCTAACTGCACATTTTCGACTAACTGTTACTATTGGTCCTATTAGATATAGTGGCCTGATTTTGATGAATATTGATCAAATTGAATATATATTTAATCACCGCTTATGAAAAAGTTCTCGGCAAATTTTGTTAATTGTAAAAAATAATAAAACTCATAAGTTCAAGCTATATATATATATATATAACAGAAATTGCAACTCTTATAGTTTTTATGTATAAAAATTATGAGTAAAAATAATTAATGAATTTTTTCCATAAAAATTGGCAATAACTCGTTTTTTTGACACGAAGGTAAAAATTATTAATAAAAATTATATGCCAATTTTTTTTTTTAAAGTTGAATATAAAAGTTATTTTCCAATTTTTATTTTAAATGTTAAATTGACATGCACATAGTTTTTAAGTCAAGTTTTTGGTGGGAATATGAATTTACTTTTAAAATTTTTTTTTAGAAACATATTAAATTAATTAGATGGATGAATATATTTTTAGTTTGCAGCTGGAGATTTAAATACTTAAGAAACAAATTGCTTGCTATTAAAGAACAAATTTAAAGCATAATATTTTTTTTTTTAAATATTATTTTGGGAGTGGGTTTTAGAAATAATAGGATAACATTTATTGCAAGTAAGCGTATAAAATATTTACTATTCGTATGTAAAATATTTATTATTCGTATAAAGTTGAGTTGCCTACAGATATGTTTATCTTTAAAGTCACAAAAATATCTGTTATCTTTTAATGATTCGATTGCCACCTTAATTTGTGCATTTTTGGCTTAATGAATTCACATTTCTTTAAGTTATGGATTCAATTCACTTTTTCGAGAAAAGTGAAAATAGAGAGAATCCAAAATTTAAGGATTCTATATACAGTGAACTTGCTTAAATTTTGTTTATTTTTGTTGTTTGTTTTTAAACATTTTGCCAAGAATTAAAGTAAATCAGTTTGCAAAGGACAAATGCCACACACACACACACACACACTGTTGTCTATTTCGTGTGTGTGTGTGTGTGTGTGACTGTGTGTTTATTGTTGCTGACATTTAAAATTACACACTTGGGAATGTGGGAGAAGTTTTGCTTGAAAGTAAACTAAATTAAACACAGACACACTGGAGGATAACTGGAAGAGTGAAGAGATGCTGTGACTTTCAGTCGAATGATAACAGGGGGATGTAGGGGGGGGGAAGGGGTATTGAACAGTGGAACGTGTTACACCCCATTTCGTGTTACACCCTCTTCAAACCCCCCCTATCAGCCCCTACCTTTACAGCATTAGCTGCCACGCCTTTGTCTGTGTACATATCTGTACCAAAAATTTTCTGGTCGTGTTGTCATGGTCAGCAAAAGTTGGCAACCGTCTACTAACTGACTAACTGTATTTGCTTAACCTCACACACACACACAGAGAAAGAGTCATATATATATATATGTATACATATATAAATATAATAGACTAAAACGTAGTCCATTTCTGCCTGCTCACAATCCCAATCCCAATCCACAGCAAATTTCTGTCTCACATTGCGCTCGTCGTTTGCCGTTTGCCGTTTGTCGTTTGTCGTTTTCTGCTGATGTGACAGATTTTGAACATCGTGGACATAGTTGGACTCAGGACTCAGGAGTCAGGACACTCAGGACATGTGCAAAAGTGTAAATGAGCAGTCATAGCTGGCGGCACAATTGTCACACTTGCAGCTTTCATACAAAATCACACACACACAACACACACATGTGCCGCATGCATGAATTGATATGCGCTCGTGTGTATGTGTGTGTGTGTGTGTGTGTGTGTGTGTCTTTTGAGCTTGTGCAACAGCAACCATGTCATATTTTTTTATTTGCACTAGCCCACACAACCCACCTCAACCCTCACAAACCAAGCCCAAACCCCAACCCCAACCCCATCTCCAAATCCAACTCCGTCCGTTTCTCATTCTCCATCTTTTTTTCCACTTTCTCACTAAGCCACGCCCCCCGTCGTCCGCCTTGTTTGCCTCCATAACCGTATAATTGGAGTGCTTTAGCGAGCTTAGTGCCCGGGCAAACATTTCTACAATTTTAGCGACTGTCGATTGCTTCTCCATTTGGTTTGGCTTTTGATTCTGAATCCTGGGTTTATGGCCATGTCCAAGTCCCGGCCTGGGCTTGGCATTTGTTGATAACTATGCCCGGAGTGTTGTTCCCGGATAATTGTCCACTTGATTCACAGTTAGTCACGGCTCTAAGCACTGTCCTTTTGTGACAACTTTTATTTTTGCTTTCAACTGTTGTTGTTTGCCGTCATTTAAATGGAGAACTGTTCTAAAGGGTATTTATCATCATCTTATACGTCTAGAAAGATATATAGTATATACATATGTGGAACGAATTATGTCCTGTAACAGCATTAAGCAAAAGTGCTTTGGACTTTTCAAGGACTCCGACTATGATGACATTGTAATTGAATATTTCTAAAAATGATTTTGAATCTAAGACAACACGATTTTAAAGTGCACAAAATAAACGGGTAAACATTTGCAATTAATTTTATTTCGTAAATAATATTTGTTAAAAAAAATGTAATAATATTTGGTTGAAACAATCGAAGCTTTGCCCTTATTTAAACAAAATTTCGATTGATTTATTTTATTTATTTATGCATGTATTTATAAACAAAAAGCAAATTGTGATAGTTGAATGAGGTTTTCGATTAATTTCGATTGCTACAGCAAATAACAACTAATTGCTTACAGAAATTTGATTAGTGGATATTTTTGAAATATTAAATACGTAATTTTAAATGAATTGAAAATAGTCAAATAGTCCTTTACTATATAAATATGTCTTAGCAAAAATTTTGTTTTATTTTCATATAGTTCAGATGCGCTTTTCACTCTTTATTTAGTGTTTCACACATGTGTGTTAAATATTTATAATCATATATCCTCTAATATTTCCTGATATTTTAGTATTTTATATTTATATAAATTTTTATATAAAAATTTTATACAGAACCTGTTGCTTGCTATTAAAGAAAAATATCATAAAGTTTGTTTTTATAAGTAAAATTGAGAAATATTTTAAGAAAATAAATTGGTGTATTTTATTACTTAATTACGTATAAATATTGAATCTATTTTTTCTCCATATTTAGCAGAATAAAATAGTTTAAGAAAATAGTTATATTTTAAATGAGTCTATTCATATTAATCGCTAAAATCTCTAAGATTATATCTGAAATAATTGGTTCTTTTCAAAAGTAAAATAAAATAATTGTTGCAATATTTGATTTTTGTTTACTTTTATAATTTTAGTATTTCACATTAATTAGACAAAATTTTAATATTATCACATTTATTCATCGATTTGTTCTAGAATAATTATTGAGGATGCTTTCTAATATAGTTTTAACAATAATTTGTATTTTTTAATTGCTATTTTATTAATTGAGCTGGCATTGTAATTATATCGTTAATTTAAATTGAATTGTATATTAATTTATAAACTGCTTGAAGGACAGCTATATACTAAGCTATATCAATAGTCCTGTCTACTCGTATTAATGTCCAATCTATAATAAGCAGGCGTGAAATTCTGCTCTTAGCCAACCCCAAAAAATAATAGGCATCAAGTGCCAAATAAAGGCATAAACCGACAGTCAACACAGTCAGCATTCAACTCTTTAGACCAATCTCAACCCCCAACGAAAAGGAGCAGCGACCCGTAGTGAACCGAGTTAAGTTCCAGAAAGGATAACTAACGATGGGGCAGGAGATGGGAAATAAAAGGACTGACTATGTCGCCTGAAGGTTCGCTACAGCATAAAGATTGTAACTTGTAAATGGGCAAATAAAATGGAAATGAATATTGTAAAGCAGCTCGGGCTCAGGACGCGAAAGGCGGGTGTTTCAGGATGAAGGACTCAGGACTCAGGACTCAGGACTCAGTGCACAATACGCCGGACAGCAACAAAGTGAAAGCTGACAAGTAGCTTACGTAAATATTGTCAACGTAACAATAAAAATAATAAACGAATTAGCTGTTTATGCGGGTAAGAAGAAGCGGGATAGCCGGCGGTTTTTGGGGGGAGGCTGAACTGTCTTCAGACCAATGAAAATGAAAGCTGACAAATATATATATATATATATATATATATATATATATATATATAAACGCGAAGGCGGACACGACAAACATTCAAATCGACTTTTAAGTTGCTTTGTCGTTTGGGGTTCTTTACCTTCCCTTCAATTGCATCCAACCCTGGTAACCAGAGTAAATGCCTTGTACTCCTCCTAACTATATATATATATATATATAGTCTATTTGTCGCTGCAAAAGGACTCGACGCCAACGTTAAGATGTTTATGGCTTGTCAAGGATTATTGTTATCACCAGCTAGCCAGGTATGCAAACAAAATGCGACGACCTTCAGATCCTTCTTCCTGGCCTAGAGATGCGCACGTGCTCAGAAGGAATCAGTATTTTCAAATACTTGTGAAAATTGAAAATTGAAAACGATTTATTTAATGTTTAAACAAGGCAATCTATACTTATACTTATACGCATGTTATTTACGCCAATTTATAAGAAAATATTAAATATTTTTCAATTTCAATTCAATTATAAATATATTTTTGATTAGCTGAGTTGATATAGTAAACACAGTTAGTATGCCGATTTTTTCAGTTTTTTTTAACATTTTTGTAGGTTATTTTGTAGATTATTTTTTTCTTTATACTATTATTAATAAATATTGTTTAAGAAATTGTTTTGTGAATTTTTGATTGTGAAATTATCGCAATAAAACTCACAATTTCTATTCATTCTAATCTGTATATTTTTATCTAATTTTTTTTTGTTTTTTTAATTATTTCTTTAAATTTTGATTGAATTTATATAACATTCCTAGCAATATATCCCGCCATATCTCTCCAATCTTGCCAACTCTAAGCTTTATTATGCTTTGGGCAATATTTAACATAAAGCTGCCAAAGAAATAATCATAATAATTAAAAATTTAATTATTCTTAAATTTAATGCAAGGGATTACATATAAGTATGTAGTATGAGTTTGGCACATTAAAGATAAATTATTGCTTGTATATTTTCAAACATAATCGTGTTGAGGTTTGCTTGTTTGTGTCATCTCTACTTCCGGTTCCTGATGCCTGACTTCTCCTGGCTTAGCAGCCTGTCATGTAATTGCCGTGTAACTGTGTGGCAAAAAGAGGTTCGGTTTCTGGTACGGCTTTAGGTTGCCTTTTTTTTCGCTTTGTTCCATATTCAGTTTTTAATCTTTAGCCAAGAGGCAAAAATGCAAAAATTTTATTAGAGGCAGAGGCAGAAGCAAAAGCAACAGCCACAGCAGACGGGCTAAATTTGTAGAGTGTTATTAAATGTGCTGGACAGCAAGTGGAGTAGTTGCCAGCTTTATTTTATACCCGATCCCCTATACCCCCCTCTTGGCTGCGCCACTGAAACAGAATTTATGAGCAGCGACTGTGGATTTTTTTTATATATATATATATATATATATATATATTTTTTTTTTTTCTTTTTATTTGATGAAGATGGTTTTTTTCGTTATGCGTTCTGGTGGATTTGCCACTTTGGGAGTAGCATAAAGTTGCAAAGTCATGAACTGTGTCAAAAGGATTACAAGGGAGTTACTTGTGTCAGTTGCTGACCTATCCCTATCCCTATCCCTATCCCCTATCCCTTTCCTGCCTTCCAAATATAGGCTAAATAAGATTAATTTAGAGATTAAGCGCAAATCCTTTTTTGTATCCTGGCTTAGTGCAAAACCAAGCAATTGGACACAAGTTGCCACTCATTTGTTGTCCCTGTTCTTCTTCCCTTTCTCTCTCTATCTATCTCTCTCTCTCTCTCTCTCTCTCTTTATTATAAAAGTCCATCAAAAATCTACATCAGCTGAATGCTCTGATATGTGACAAGTTTTCTCTATTATAGAGCTGGTCAGCTCTACTTTGCAATTCATTTGACAGATGCGCCAACTGACCCTCCTAATACTCCTCCTCCCTTTACCAGCAAGCGCCACCTGTCCATTTTATTCAACGTGCAAATTTATTAGATTAACAGCAAATATCAAATAGGAAATTAACTGTCGTCTGGACACAGGCAGCTGAAATGAACAAACGTATTCAGGATAACCGGATGCTGGACAGTTGTCTCTCAGTTGTCTGGACAGGATATACACACACACACACACACACACACACACACAAGCACACACACCTAAAACATCTGTCGCTGTTCGCGTTCAATTTTGTCTCCTTGATGCTGTCAAAATTATTGTGCACATTGAAATGTTGTCAACATTCTGAATATTGTTCACATACTTTAATATACTTGTAGACTATATAAAAAAAAAAACAAAATTTAATGAAAATCAAAAAAATTATATCAATTAAATGTGACTTTAATAATAATAATAAATAATTATAAAAAAAAAAAAATGTGTTTTCAATAACATTTGTAACATTATTCCAAGCATTTTTTTGTTTTAAAATAAACAGATATATCATTCGAAATATCATTAGAAATTGTATTATGATTTTCCTGATCAATGTCAAAATCACGTTATCTAAGTAGTGAATAGTAGTTTAATATATATATTTTTTTCCTTTTTTATTTAATGTTTTTTTTTATAGTGATTGTATTTAATTTTTGATGTACTTATGTACATATGTCTAGCCTATTAAAAGGTTTAAAATAGAAAAACATACAAACGTTATGTTTCTACTTTTTTTTAATGTTTAATTTAAAAGTTTTATATACCTTTATACATATATAAGATATATTTAATATAGTGCCAATTTATTTTATATTTTTATAACACTTTATTTATATTTATTTAACAAAAATTTTGAAAGTTTTTTTAGATAATTTATTATATTGGCTTTCAGCATATATTGAACTTTTCAACATATTCATTAAGTGCATTGCAAATATTGTTAAAAATTTTTTATATTTTCTATGTCCAACAGCTGACTGGCATCCCTTATATACGAATTTATCGGGAATATCGCAGTATTAATATTAAATAAATATTAATAATATTTTTACTTGTTGCATTCTGATAATAATTAAATAAATAAATAAATTAGATGAGCACAAAATTTCTTTGTATGTTGAATAACCTGTCGAAAGGATAAAGTGAATTTGAATGGAATAAAAATAAAATATTTGAAAGTTTTTTAATTAGGGATGTCATAAACTTAATTTTATTGAAATTAAATTATTTTTAAAATAATATGACATAATAATTTTTTAATTTTTTCATAGAAACTGTTTATTAAATTTTGTACTAACTCAGATTTAAATAAGACTTAATCAGTTATGATAATTTGTAAAGCAATTAAATAAATATTTGTATAAATGTGAAAAAGGTTGCATTTACTGTATTTTACTGCTCATGATTTAACTAAGAATTAATAACAATATTTACATTAAGCTATAACACTTAAGGTTAAATTATGAAAATATTCAAACAGAGCCATCTTAAAGTTCATCTGATTACATAATATGTCAGTGTGTCATGACTAAAATATTAAATAAATAAATATGTAAGTTTGATTTTATCAGCTTTAGGTCTTAAACTTACAATTCCATTTTAAACTTTAGCTTTAAAACTCAAACTAAAGCTGTTAAAAAATAAACTTTTCATCGCTTTACAGACAATAAAACTTTAAAATTTCAAATACGATTTATACTATATGCAAATGGCATCAGGCAAATAATATTTTTTTTTATCAAGTTGCAAGTTAGATCTCGGGGGGAATTACAAATGACACAATTGCATTTGGCAATGAATACCTGACCAAGTGTCTGACAGTGTGACCTTTAATGTGGATTGTTGCTGGCTTTTGTGTGTCTCACCAGGTGAAATGCAGGTGAATGCAGGATGAGTTGCAAGGTGAGTTGCATGGTGACTTGCCCAACAATTTGTATGCAATTGTATGTATGAGCAGCAGGTGGCAAGGTGGCAAGATGGCAAGTGGCAGGTGGCAGGTGGCAAATGCCAAGTGCCAAGTGCCAGGTGCCAACGCATTCATGAGCTGCTTCAAGTACACGCATTTCAGGCATACCTACAGTTATGCAGTTATAAACTTATATGTGGATTTGTATTAATATGGCAAATGTCACAAATAGTTACATAAAAACTCTAGGGAATGCAGACAATGCATTGCATGCCGGATAATACACTCAGAGAAAAGGTAAACACAATAAATATAAATAGATATATAAATATCCTAGCAAGAAAGTACTATAAAATATAATGGTCCAATTCGATCGGACTTCAAAGTAAACACTGCCTGAAGAGAGTTAGATAGTTGATAGACAAGTTTACATAAAAATATACAGACTGTCGGATAAATATATTACATATATACTTTATGAAATCGGAGACGCCAACTTTGAAATCCTTTAAGTTTAAGTAGTCGAATTAAAATAATTTTTATTTATATCCTCCAGTAGTTTTAAATTAAAGAATTCATATCTACAACTTGCATTTAAGATTGAATTGATAATCTAATTTGCATTTTAAAAATACAATTAAATAAACTATAAAGGTAACTAAATAACACGCTTAAAACCTTCGGACAGCCAAAAGCAGATAATATTATAAAATTTGAAAATAATATTCATTGATATTTAATTTTAATAATTTTTTTTTAATATCTATATAAATTTATTACTTAAAAATGTTACAATCCTATATAAGAATCGAGGGATAGCAAGACTTTTAATTTTTATGTATAAAAATTATGAGTAAGAATTATTTGCGCTTTTTTTCCTTAAAATTGGCAATAACTCCTTTTTTTGACCTAAAAATAAAAATTGGAAATAATAATAATTATTTGCCAATTTTTTATAGTGACAAATATAGTGACAAATTTCGATCTTGACTTTAATAATGTTCTATACTTTACATTTTCCTTCAGTGCATTCGAACTTGCATAAGGATTACTGTCAAGCAGGATGACTTTGTATGGTGCGTTGCTTATTCCTATGCAATGAGTCAATGTCTCTGGGACACATCCTTTTTCATGTTGATGTCGAGTGCATATGTGTGTGTGTGTGTATGTGTGTGTGTGTCTGTCTGTTAGCAAAGGGACAGTTATAGCCCACTTGGTCCTGCTTCAATCATTGTTGCCACACGCACGCGGCGATCGTCGCCGGGCAAACCTCAAGTTAAAGCAAATGTGTTAATGTGTGTGTGGTGTGTGTGTGTGTGTGTGTGTGTGTGTGTGTGTGTGTGTGTGTGTATACCGACTGCATGTTACTTAATTCTGTCAGTTGAAAAGGGTTGTGACAAATTTTTAAATTAATGACACTACAACGAATACAAGCGCCGCGAGGAACGTGCAAAAGAATTTCCAATGTTGTAAAACCTTTCAGCCAAAAATTTATTCCCATTTTCCTTGCCATATTCCCAACAGACAAATCTGCAGTTGACTCTTCAGTATGAATCCGGAGGTACAAGCGTTTTAATTAAATTTCACGAACCGTTGCGGCTGCAACAAATTTGTTGCATTTTATTTATACTCGGAGTCTCTTTAAACAGAGTCGCTTTAACACTCTGTACCCATTAAATCATAGAATAGTGCAAGTGTAAATTAAAGGCAGAAGGAAGCGTCGTTGACCATATAAATATATTGTTTTTATCAGCCTATTTGATATAATTTTTATAATTAAAAAAAGGTTTTTTTTCAATCAAAAATATTAAAAACGAGCCCAAAATGTTCAGGAAATCTTAAACATTTTACTTATTGACGTAAACAATAAATTTGAACATTTTTTTTTATTTCTCTATTTTAGTTATTATTATTATTAGAAGAACAGGAAAAGTAATTATGCGAAAAATCACACAGAATGATTTAAATGGAACCTTAGTGGAGTGAAATTTGTATAGCCATGAGACAGTCCAAATACCTTCTAACAAACTACAATTTTAATAAAGTTTGTGAAAATAGTAATATACATCGACATCTAGGCTACAGAAGTAGAACTGGGCTTCTGGGAAAGCATTTTTTTTAAGAGAGAATGTAGAAAGTTTATACTTATTAAAAATACTCGATTAAATAAAAATACTAAGTACCAAATATCATAATTATCCGTCAAGTATTTCCAAATATGTTAAAATTGCAGATAAAAAAAAAAATTGAAAATTTTATTGTAGTTCTTTCCTAATTCCACACACTTTTCCCGGTTGTCCTAACACATTCTTATACCAAATTCCATGATTTTACAGTCCTTTACAAATTCCTTCTAGAGTTTACAGCTGAGAAATAAATTCATTCCAAATATATATTCGTGTATTATGATGTTGTCAACATTTTTAAAAATCGATTGAATATTTGTTTCAAATTCGAATATCTGCGGAATTAAGGTTTTCGTTTGCATTTAAAAATTTTAGTTCACTTAAAAAAGTAAAAATAAATATTAAAAACAATTTGAAATTAAAAGTTCCAAGGTTAAAATATTTGAAATTCGTAATCCCCTTGCAACTAATTTAAATTTTAGCTATATTCGCGGTATAAGTTAGTCTAGCTAACTATCCTAGAATATGCCATATGGTTAAAAATACATTTTATTGGTTCTATGACAGTTGCCCTCTGACATGTCAACTTTGATTAGCTCTTTGCTGTTTTGACATGTATTTTTTGTTTCTTTTAGCTTGTGTATTGTTTGGAATTGAAGCTCCTTGAAGTTCCTTTTTTTGGCTCGTTGAAGTGTGTTTGGTGCATGTCTAGTTGTAATAAGGCAACTTGAGCAGATCATTTACACAACATTTGCATGGGGCTTATAAGTATTATGTGGAATGTTAGCCGAAACGCAAATAAAGCATAAAAAAGTATTAAAGTATGGCACACACACGCAGAGTCCTTAGAGGAGTCACCGTGAAAGTGAAAGTACTAAGAGTGCGAAATGTTTGTGAATATGGAACCGGCTCTAAAAATGTACTCCTAAACGGTTGAAAGGCTCTTGAATTGTTGATTAGGCATTCAAATATATGTATAAACAATAAAAACAAGCAGACAACAACTTAATGTGCCCCAACTGGGAGACAATGGGCACAATATAAAATGCTCTGCATATGAGTGTGGAGGGTGGGAAGGATTTGCCAGGATATACATACAGAAGAACAGGGCAGATTGAATTTACTACGTTTTTCAAAAAAAGGATTTCATTAAAGTTTGCTTAAATTGGCTTATTACCGAAAAGTGCGACAGTTTCTTAAACATTTATTAAATCAGCTTTAGAAATGAAAAATTTAATTGCAATAATATAGAATTTTTCTAACACCATTATGTCATATAATTTCCATAGAATAGATTGATCTTAGATAGATTTTATAAAAATCAGTTCACAACATCTATATATATTTATAATTCCCATAGGAACAAGCGATCGAAAATCATGAAAATTTTAATTAATTAATTTTTAACACAAATAAGCTCACCAGTTCGAAATATTATTATTATTAAATGTAGTATATTTTAATAAAATCTAGTCTCTGTTCGAAAATAAAATAAATATGTATGAAAAACAAGGGAAATATAATATTACATTCTTTATACCAAAAATTAACGTTCTTTCATTCCCTTCAAAATGAAAACAAAATAAAACCTTTAAAATTAGCTAAGATTTTATAATAATATTAATCTTAAAAAGACAAGCACATTTTTTCATAGAATTAAACTTTTATTTCATTTAAAAAAATAATTACAAAAGAAAATTCAGATTTACACATTTTGAAAGGCAAAAGCGAATAAGAAATACATTTGTGAATGCGTTTGCAACAGGAGCTGCAATCAAAAATCATCTATTGCAACATTTATGAAAGGATTAAAAATTATACGCCATTTAAAATTCTTTTGGTCAAGAGCTATGCACGAAAATAAAAAGCAACTTCTGGCCACGATTTTACAATTTGTAAAGGTTGAAACACATTAAAGCACTGGACGGGCAATTTGTTAGACCATTCGCAACTTTACTTTTGCTGCTGCTTCTTTTTTTTCCTCTTTCTTTCTCGTTTTATTTTTCTGTACATTACGCATACGTCGCGAGGTTGCCAGAGTAGAAATGCAATTTAAACTGAAACTGCACTAAAGTAAATGGCAAGACGAACATCGAGCTATGTGGCCCAGACAGGTAGACAGTCAGTTCTGGCCAAGTCAGCACCGAACCGAGAATTTCCAGTCATACTTACTTAGTACCCATAAAATGGATAGAAGGTAATGTAATAAAGTTGATGTAATAAAGTATGTACATATGTTACAGTCACATAGAAAAGAATAACAACAAAAAAAAAATACAGTTCTATACTGAAACTCGTACTGAGATATTACTTATAAGAGCTGAAAAAATAACATTTTGGTATTCTCTGCATATATATTTCTGCATATACTTTGTGCAGCTATAGATTTTAGAAAACAATTCCAAATTATAAAAATCGAATTTTGTAATATTGCTGTAAACTCAATTAAAAGCTAATTTAAATTGGAAACTGCAGCTTATTGTAATTAAGCCGAGGATCATTATAGTTTGATAAAAATTTATTATTATATATAAATAATTCTGTATATATTCTTGATCAGCATTAATTTTCGGTTAACTCGAAATAAACAAATTTTTTTTGTAAGATAACTCAACCAATCGTATTAAATTAGGGTTTTTTATGCGATATATAAGATAAATTAATTTTTTTAAAATCGGATGACTGTGACTATTGGGGACTATTGCCAATTGCCCTAGCAAATTATTATTATTATTATTATTATTATTAATAATAATTAAAATTGTTAACAAAATTAAATATCTTAGGCACATCGAAAAAAAGTCGTTTTAAATTATATATTATACAATTTGAAAAAATCCCTTCAAGTTCAGGTGAATAAGAACAATCAGAAAAATTATGAACTTTTATTTCTTGTGTAACTTTGGCCAACATAAAAATAGTTTTTTTTCTTATTTTTCGGTGCTTGCTGGAGTCAATGTTTTATTTAATTTTTTGTCATAAATATTTTTTTTATTGTGGCTGCCTTGGGAGCCACAAATTCCCAATTTATAGCATATATTTCACATATATGTGACTTTCGCCGCTGATGCGTTTATAATTGTGTTTATTTCCGCTGCGATGTGACACGTCATTTATTAGCTGGCAAAAGGCGGGGAGAGGCAGGATAAGGCTGTTCCAACAATCCGCTGCACTCCTTGCTTATCCTTTTGTTGACTTTTATCGAGTGGTGATTTATATGCAATTGCACATAGCGTCAGCAACAGGAGCTGAAGGCTTAAAAGGACCTCAGGAAACCAAAACAGCTGCCTTGCTTGTGCTAGGCTTCAATCACATTACGCATACGATGCGTAAACCAGAACGATTCACTTGTAATTAGAATAATGTAAATTAAAAAATAAAAGAAAATTAAAAATTAATTACGCTCTGACTGCTTGTGGAATGCAGAAACTGGAAACAATGTGCAGAGGCTGCTGCTGCAGCTGCCTCGTATTAAGAGGTCCTTTTGTCGTTAAAGTTATTGTTAGACCTCAACATTTCCAACATTATTCACAGTTTCAATTTCTTTTGTTGCTGCCACAACCTACTGCAACTTGTACATACATACATATAACTATGTTAATTGGACTGCAAATGTAACTTGAACTTGCTCGATATTTTCGTATTCGGTTTCAATTTTTTATTTCAGTTTGGTGTAGTAGTATTATGAGTTTAACAATGGGTTCTAACCAGCCCACAAAATGCATGCTAATTTGTTTTTAATGCACGTCGGATATGTCGAGTATGTGTAGTTTGAAACCAAAATTCATTCCACAAATCAATTGGCCTGGCTAACAACGGGGGCCCAACAGCTGCTGGTCAGCTAATATGGCTAATAAACCAAATTGCCAGAAACATCAGCTAGCCAAATGCATTTCACATTGTCATCATCAGTTTTGGGTACTATGCAATCATCATCATTCATCATTCATTGTGTTTAATAATCATATAATTAGTGCACTAATAAGGTATAGAAAGTTCAATGGAGTTGTGTTTTGGGGTTAAACTATTCATTTGCTAAGTAATGTGATCTTGATTTGTCGGTAATTCAATTTTTTTGCTATTATAGTTTTTTTTTTTTATTTTAAAAAACAAGAAAATTTTATTTAATAGACAATTATATTTTAAAAAAGGTTTTAACATATTATGAAATTTATTAATTAGATGTTTAATTGCAAAAATTCTGATTCTTGAACAATTTTTTACAAAATTTACAAAAAGTGTAAATACTCTCTTTGTTTTATTTAGTCTAGGTCTACTTTTAATTTTTATTTTAATTAATTTTCAAGTCATAATCTGGAAAAATAAAATCAAATAACATTATCAAATTATAGTGACTTTGGTGGCCAATTTAAGCCAACTATACGAATTTGAAACGTGATAAAAATGTGTCTATGAAAATAACTAATTTTAAATTTTTGAACGATTTTCGAAGAACATTTTTATGTTCTATAAAAATTGTCAGATTAAACTGAAACTTAGATTAATTAATGATGCAGTTAAACAGAATAGAGTTACTTTAATTCTTTTTGCATCGGATTAAGTTGACAAACTATTAAATTCATAATTTAATTATTTATAAGAAAATTAACTCAACAGACGATATTAATCTATGTTTTATCTGTGAAAAGATTTTATAAGACTGTTCAAATGTATAGAACAGGCAGAAGAAGGCATCTTCGTATATAAAGTATATAAATATATTCCTTATCTGCATCAATTGCTAAGTAGATCTAGATCTGTCCGTTTGTTTATATATAAACACAGATAGGCCGGATTTACTATACGCTGATCAAATTAATTTAAAATTTCCTATGCAAGCAGGGCCATTGAACTGCTTGATATTTAAATGCGAGTTTGCAGTGCTTTATTTTAATGTGTTTGAAAATAAGAGTTTTTGTGTTTGAGGATCTCATACTGCCTACAGGACAACACATTGTCGGGTATATATTTTTTTTTGTTATTCGTAAATGCAAAAATGTTTAATTTAAAGAAAATTTACAATTTTACTGCTGTGCACCTAAAAAAAAAATGTTGTCAAAGTGCAATTAATGAAAATTATGTAGCTCAACATACTTATAATTTATTTTTATATTTTATTTAATAATAAAGCACACACACATATTTATATAATAATCTGTAAAGGAATGTGATCACTGCAAGTGGTGATTGTGAAAAATGTATTTAATTAATTAATTTGCGTTAAACTGACGACAAAATGTGAATGGTAAATGGACCAAGCAATGCGAACGCCATGTCCTGCCGCAAAAAAAAAAAAAAACGAAGGACAACAACAAATGCGAACGTATTTGAGATGTGATGGAGCATCTGCTGTTGCTTCGTCCTTCGTCCTTCGTCCTTTGCTGGCTGCATGTGTCTGCCTGCTGTCAGTCTGCCTGTCATTTACAATTTTAATCTTGTTGTGCAGTTTAGCTTAAGTTGGTTCCAGGATAATGAGCGCTGCACAAGGATAATGTGCTTGCACCCAAAAAAAAAAAAAATTAATAAGCAAAAGGACTGCCAGCAAGTGCTTCGCTGATTGTGCGGGGTCCTGTAATTAAAAAGGCGTGCAATGCAACGAACGCCATTGGTCAGGACGTAGGACACCTGCCGTACCAACGACCAGGACCAAGTTTTTTAATGAGAGAAATTTCATGGCTAATAAATCACTTTTAATATTAATAATACATAAATCACCGCGACTAAAAACTTGACATGAACGACCAAGCAGCTGGCGGGCCGATGGAACAAGGACGACGCGCTCGTAGTTTTGCGCCTTTTATATCCTGGATACCCAAAAGTGGAAACTTTTGTCGCGCGACGACAAATTCGCGTGTGCAACGTTTAAAAGATGAAGAATGAACAGAAATGCAGCTCCTTGGGAGGAATAGTGTGGGAAATTGTAAAGGGAGCAAAGTATCACAAGATAAAAAATAGATAAAGGATATAACTTTAAATATTATAAAAAATGCAGTTAACTAGGAATAATTTTGAATACAATTTTATATATTTTATAAATATAACAATATCTCAAAAAGTATAAAAATTACACAGCTTACACGACGATCATATTTAGATCTAATTTTTTTTTATTTTTTGTCGATAACTCGATAATTTTTAAAATCAGCTTTACATAACACTTTAATTACCTCTTTTTTTTACAATTTCAAAAAAAAAAAAACGAACTTTATATACGACACGCTTCCTACACTTTTATCTGTTCTCACTTTTGTTAGTAACTATAAAAAAAATATAGAGAAAAAACAAACAACAGGTTCAAGCACTTAAAAAAAAAATTATTCCAACAATTTAAATATTTTCAAGCTTTTGCACAACAATTTCAAAGTTATTAGCGCACTTTTTTTTACTTTATAATTATTTACAGCATTTTTGTGTAGTATTTCTCTGTTTTCGAAATAATTTGAAAACTTGTGGGTTTTGAACGTTTAACGGTAACCGAACAACCGAGTCTAACGGTTATCGTTCGTCTCCTTTTGGTTTTGATTTGGCGCTTGTGAATGGCGCCCAACAACCGACCGACGCGCTAGGAAGTTGCCCGAGCACTGAACTTGCCAAACGCTAAGCGGCATTCGCATTGGACCAAGCACAGCACAGCAGAGCACAGGACAGGACAGCACAGGATAAGAACAGACAGGACCTAACACAACTTGCGTGTCCTTCGGCTGGCCAACGAACCCGAGCTTCAAAACGAAGCGTACCAAGCACACGAAGTGTTTTGAAACTCGTAATCGAATCGAATCGCATCGTTACAGGCGATGGGCAACACGAACGCAACATAGCAACATGTTGTCATGCCGCAGCTTATGTTGCCAGCAACATTTGAAATGTTGTCAGCATTTCTCTAAAGTAAAAACGTAAAAAATCTAATTTAGATCGAAATTATAAGCTAAGCTAAGCTTATTATTTATAATTTAAAAATATAATATAAGCCAAAAATATTATTGATAAGCACAATACGCAAAGTTTTTAAAAGGAATAAATATTTTAATTGAAAATTTTTTTAAAATTTGAAAAATATTTTTTTCAGGTTTCTTTTGGCATTTAATTGAGCAAAAAATCCAACTTTGAAAGTTTAGCCATAAAAGGTCATACGAAGATTTTAAGTAGTATTTTTCAACAAAAATAAAAATTAGTTTGAGTTTTGAAATTGGGTAAATAAGGCCGTTGTGTTTCATTTGTAATAAATGTTTATTATTTATTAAAAATTATCATCCTACTCTTTGGTACAGTTTGTACCTTTATCAGGAAGTCTGTGCAAAATCAAAAATTACCCAGAAATAATATTTATTGCCCATTTAAATCTAAGAAAAGTAAATTACATAATTTCATCATTTAAAAAACAATTAATTAACTTTATTATATTATTGTTGCTAATTTATGTATACCTGTAACACATTAAGACTCATTAAAAATTAGTTCGCAATTTATTTAAATCGAAAAAATATATCTGATTTTAAGAATCAAAATAATCGTAAATTTTATTAAACATTTAGTGGGAAATCAAAATAAATATATATTGTAACTAAATGTTTGCAACGGAAATAATAAAGTTGAACAGATGAAAAGCCAACTTTTTAGGTTGTAAGTTTTTTTTTGGGGCTTGTAGGGATGTTCGGATTACATTTTCTAAAAGTCGCTAAATTTCACTAGCTCATTGTAGTTCTCAAAAAAATATCGTTTAAATACTTTTTAAGATTTATATATTAGACAATTCTTTTGTAAATGCTTTAAGTATATAGTTGTCCAAATTATGTGTTATTTTTGGTAAACAAAATATGCATGCAGCAGGGACAATTCACTACATTATAATAATGATCGATATTCGATTAACATAGTGTGGCGGGAGAGCTAGTTATATATATTTTAATATAACGTATTTAATGCGTATTTGTAACATTATTTTTATACTAGAATTTGGTCTCTAACTTGAGAGATATTAATTTGTTTAACCCCATTACATTTAACTGCAACACATGCTAAAACAATATTCATACACATGTGCAAAGAAACTTGTAGTAGGAAAGCCCATGTTTAATGATATTAAGTTCAATTTTGCAAAGGCTGCCAAAATATAATTAAAAACGTTGCTCTAAGCTAAATAACTAAAATTACTCTGCGGCTTTTGCAATCAAAGTCGCTTTGCATTTGCTAAATGTTGTTATGCGCGCTTTTAAAATAAAGGAAGAAGAACTTCACAGACCCCAAAGCAACTACACTGAGAAAAAAAACGAAATTATGACAATTTGTTGAACATAGTTTATTTTTTTTTTAAAACAAACCCTTTGTCTTGCTGTGAATAACTTGGGTAATATTTTATGAAAGGATTTATTTTTTGTATCATTTTATTTGATTTTTAAGTAAGCATTATGTGAGCAATATTTATTTGAGCAATATTTATTTCAGCATTATTTATTTGAGCATTAGTAAAGATTGTTTTTATTTATAAGCATTTTCTTAATTTTTTTTTAACATTTTGTGTTTATTTAATGAATGAATTTTGCACTGTCGCAAGAAAATTCCGTTTTGGTTATATATCGTATATAATATACAAAATAAATTGTATTTTTCTCGCTTGAAAACATTTTTAGGAAATTTTGGAATAGTAATAACCATGAACTCAAGCCCCGACATATCCTCTGATTGATATGTAATACTTTCTTATAATGATTCAATTGAAACTTGTTGTCTTTATTTTTTAAGCTCTTATTGAAATTAAAAATTTTAAAAAAAGAAAACCCTATTTTCTTAGTTTCTGAAACATCATATTTCTCTCAGTGTATAGCTGAAATTCCATTTCCTTTTGGCACTAGTTCATCTCAGTGCATTTACTTGCACATCACTTACACAAATCAAGGAGACCAATAAACTCAAAAGCGCCAAAAGCCTGCTGAGTCCTGTGACTCCTTGTGCTACTTCTCTGTGTGTGTGTATGTGTATGAGTGTGTGTGTGTCTGTGTGTGTATGTGTGTGTTATGGATGTTGCAAAGCACTTTTGCTGCTTACTTTAATGAAATTCATTGCGTCGACGTTGCTGTCGCCGTTGCCGTCGGCGTTGACGTTGACGTCGCTGCCTTTAACCAAATGAACCCGAAAATTTTCGTCAATGCAAAAGAAGTAGATGCCACAGAACAGAGCTAGGACCTCAACCAGGACACCTCAAACAGCAGCAGCAACTTTCATGCTTCATAAGTAAATTCATTTTGCCCGTCTCCTGCAAAACCTTCTAAGGATATTCTAGCGTTGATTTTAATGAAATGTCATCAACTTTGAGGTGTTTATTGCGTTGACAAGAAGACACAAGAGCTTGGCGAAGCCAGAGGGGTGGGGCAGAGAAGTTGTTGTGGTGGTACAAAAACCCTTTTGAGGCAAAACAGCAAATGTAATCTTTGAGTCTTACTGTCAACCTTCTCTCATCTTTTGGCTTTTCTGTGAATTGTATTTAGTGGCAGGGCGGAGTCAGGTGTCAGGTCCTTTTCAGACTGCAAAAACATTTTCATGTATCATAAATTGTCTAACACTTAAAAAGTGATTACGTGTGCGTGCTACCTCTTCCACATCCTTAGTCCTTTGCAATCCTCAAATCGGTATATCAATTTATAGACTGTTGGCAGAGGAGAAGTTGTAGGTAGTTTTGCCTTTTGTAGGCACTTTAGATAAACAATTTTGTGCAAGTTGTTAACTTTAACGATGACTCATTAATTTTGTAGATTTAACACGCGTAGTTATATCAAAACTTCTCTGTATGTGTGTGTGTGTGAATCCTTCCTTGTGCTTGTCCTTTTGCTGAATCGTTGTTTGCTTTTGCTATCCCAAAATCATGTCACACTTTACACAACTGAGCTCAAAAACCAACTCGAACCGCACTCAAACATTGCTAGATATACTTGTATATATGTATTTACTTACATACTTACATACCACATACATACATATGCACATATGCAGAGCCACATCCTAAATTTCAAATTCAAATTCAAATTCCCAAGCCAACAAAGTCGCATTCATTGTTTTTGTTTGTTTGGCAAACTTTTGTCACACAAGTTGTACTTTTATTTATTGTTTTTTTGTTCCTGTTATTTTTGTTTGGCCCAAGCAATGACACAAATTCACAATGCACCAGAAAATAATTGTGAACTGAAATGTGAAATGTATAAAAGTCACAATTATAAGCAACAATCACCGTTCTTATATATTATAATAATATAGATAGACTAAAGGCAAGATTACAACAATTCAGTTGGACTCTTAAAGAAAAAAAAATGGAAAATATAAAGTAAATAGTTTCGGGAGCAAATGCAACCCTAGACAGCGAAATTGTTGTCGCTTAAAACCAGTTGAGAATTATAAGCGACAATAACTTCAAGACTACAGTATAAGGCTGCTATAGTTGAGTTAACTGATTACAGGGCATCCTGTACTTAGTCGATAATTTCAGTTCTCCTTGAATTTTTAAATATTCTGTATTTTCGGTGTTAATTGTTCGATTTTTCAGATCAGCATCAAATAATATGTTTAAAATGTTGCCTAGAAATCGCCAGACAAAGCAGAAGAACCAACCGAAGGGCAGGTCTACATCTACTCGGTTATTAATCTCGATCAACAATATATATATTTACGTTATATGATCGGATATGCCTTATATACAATTGCAAGATTTATTTGACTACTGTAGGTTTAATTTATATAAAATACTTGTGTAAAGCTATATACCCTTGCAATGATCTTCTAGGCTTTAATATTTACCTAAACTTTAATTGCTTAATATCCCTTTTGCCCCTACCTAACTACGCCCTTGTTGTCCCTCTCTCATTCGCATTGTTTGTCGGTTATTTTTTGTTTTTTTTTTTTGTGTTCGACAAATCGCTACAAAATGTAACTACTTAACAGCGTCAACAATGCCATAGCGGATAGGGAGAGGGGTTGGCCAGGAGAGGGGCGTATGGCTGGGGGTGTATTGTAAAGGACATGCAGTAAGATTGGGCATTGGCGATTGTCAGGCCGGGGCTGCCTGGCAAATTAAGGAATTTCCACAACAAACACAAGCACCCAGGGCGAAAAAAGGTGCAAGTCACGCAACAAACATTTGGCCCAGGGTTCAGCCGCTAAAAAGGGGGGTGCGGGTGCGGTTGCAGGGGCTGAGTGGGGGGGGAACACAGGACAACAGCAACATAACCAACAGGACGATCCAATGCAGCGAGCCCAGACACACAAGCCCCAGCTCATGGCGTGTCCATCAATGAAAATATATGTTGAACAACAATCGTTATCCAACACCTCAGCCCCTTACCCCAAGCCACCCCGCACGTACCCCTAACCCCCGCACCTACCCCTATTACCATACACTTTGGCAGCACATCAGGAGCGCGCCTTCTACTTTATTATTTCTCATTGAATAATTATGGCTCATTTTGGTCTTGGACGTGGACGTGGGCGGGGGGCGTGGCAGCGATAACATCGCAAATGGCCAAAAGCCTTAGCAGGCCAAAAGCGTCAATCGTCACCGTCAGCTACCAATCATTGGATGAGGAGAGGGGGAACCGAAGCGGGCCAGGACTGCCAGGATGTTCGGTAGTGGGAGAAAAAGTCGCTTCACGTGCTTATCTCGTTTCCGTTGCTTCATTTAAAAGTTAATGACTGCTTTCAATGTCCAGCTGCGAAGGACGTGCTGCCCCCAAAAGCCAGCCAAAGGACATGACCCAGCCCGTGGCAAAAAAAAATAACATAAACTCCTACCTCATTCCCTTTATGGAGAGTTGACATTGCTTCAGTCACCAGACACCTAAATTGATTAGGTTTTCAAAAAAAAAAAAAAAAATGGAAAATAAAAAATAAAAAACCGAGAAAGTATGGACATAATATTCGGTGTGTCGAAGATATAGATACCCTAGATACCCTGGCAGCAAAGTTTTTTATACAAATATTCACCTTTTAAATGATCATTTCTATGGTAGCTATATAATATGGTAGAATGGTCGAATATTGATGAGAATTACTAATCTTATAATAAATATATACTTAAAGTGTTTATATATTTGTGGGCCCCTTATAATGTTGTTATTGTTTATATTGTTGCAATACGGCTATTAAGTTCGTTGTGTTTCATTATTAATATATGTATATTATTTATGAAATATTACCCTTCTGCTGTTCGTTACATTTTGTATCCTTATCAGGAAGTCTGTGAAAAATGAAAGAAAAGTAATTTTTGGTATTTTAGATATGACTTTTTCGAATGCTGCCAAGCAAGTCTCATCAGTAATCTATTTATTTGTCGATCTATTTAATGGCAAAATAAAAATTCTAGTATTTATCTCTAAAATAAAAATCTGAAAACTAAGGAGTAAAGAAATTGTTAATCAAAAACTACATTCCTAGTGATACCAACCAGGTGTGGCTATATATGTATGTATAATTTTTGATACAATTCAAGAAATATATATTTATAAAAAAAAACATTCTTTTTTTGAAAGTATTATAAATTCTATAAGATATCATAAATGTTAGATAATTATATTATATTCAAGGGTATTAAAGCTTCTATACCACAAATGTTTGTTCTTGTGTTTGTAGTTCCTATAACTGCCCCTGCACACCCTCCCTCCTTTCACTGTCAATTATTCTCTCTGAATTTTAGCTTTCGCTCATTTTCATTTATCAGTCTGGTCTTGAAATGGAAAGTAACATTGTTGTGGTCAGGTTATTCTTTCCCCTCTTCGCAAATCGCATTAATGTTGCTTGTCTCGCCTGCTGGTGGCTATTAAAGGCAAATGTTATTGAATCATTAGCACCTTGGTGAGCCAGCAGAGTCCGCACCCCCTCCCAACAACACCCCAATAAAGTTCTGTATAGAAAAAAAGAAAAGAAAAAAAAAATGATGCCATAAACTTTATTAGAAGTCGCTTAATGGCAACGGATGTACGAGTTTATTACAATTTGTAACGAGAGCTCTCAAAAACTGTTGATTTACACACAAACACACAGACAACGGGATACCAATAAGCGGGGGAGCAGCAGCGGGGAAGGGGCGATTGGGATAGGACCCACGTTCAAGGATTGTTCAGACTTAAGTATAATATATGCAGCAGTCGCGTGTCTATTTTCAATAAATACTTGAAATGCGGCCTTTTACCAATACCCAAAGCAAATGCTCATCATTAAGTGGAACGAACGTTTAACGCAGTAAATTCAGCTGATAAATAATTGGATACCCTGTAAAGTAAAGTTAACCTGAACTGCATGCATATAACAACTTTTATTCAGTCTAATTCAAGCATATCGAATTTTTAGCATTTATTGAACTTAGCTTGCGGTTTGACAATAAATTGTGGTTGAAAGTTTTAAGGGTTTTTTTTTTGGTTTTTAATAACCAGATATGCCACATGGCAGCTTAATTACAGAGCATAACATTTAGAACCGACTTATTTTTGGTGTTGTCTGGTTGAATTAGAAATTTTATTGTGAATTGAGCTGAGCTTATTTCTCTTAGTTCTATAGGTAATATATAGTTTAGGTATACTTTATCCAAAGTTGTCAGTTGCAACTGAAAGTCTAACAGGAATAATCATTATAAAACTCAACTTTATATATTTATAGATATTATAACATTTTAATGTTATAACCATATAAGATATTATTCAAAAATATGAAAGAATTTTGAAAGAAATTAAGAATTAACTTTGAGGCATTTTTACAACTCTAAACTTCCTTGTAATAAAATTTCTTTTTATTTTTTTTTGTTGGAAAATTTAAGGAAACATCTCTGACCCAATATATGAGTCAATATAGGCACATTCGTCTGTTTAAAGTCTCTTAGCTTTAGACCCAAAAAAGTAGAGCTATTTTATTGAAATTTGGAATAAATGTGTCTGCTAAAAGTAAACCAATATATCGTATATTAAGTAGCTGCCAAAAAAGAACGCTATTAATAAAAACAAGCAAAAATAATAACGATATGCGTTAAAAGTAAAATTCCATTTCAAAATTAAATGAAATGTAGTATTAAATAGCATTTTAATACCAACAAAAAAGAATCCTTTTGTATTTGTATTTTTTAATATTTTTAACAGTGATTTACAAATGTAACGAAATTAATTTTACTGACGTCATACACATACACCAATACACACGCCTGTGTATACACAGTCAGCTATACGTGTGGCAGGGTTATACTATATTTTGACGAGCCATCAGGCGACGAGAGGAGGGCCAGAGGCAGGCAACATTTTTAATGTTGCCAACAATTTTTAAGTAGCGCAACCTGAGGCAACTGACACGGTAACAGGCAGCGGAAAAAGGAGCAGGACACTCACTGTCCAATACAGAAGAAAGTACGCCAAGTGTGAGAATCGGGCGGCAGAGGGTAACCATGAAACCGGACGAACTGCAGGACGTAGGTCGTCTCCGGGTTTTTGCTTGAAGTCCGTCGCCGTTAGCGTCGCCGACGCACGCTTAAGCATAAGTACTTCCGACTTTAAAAGGATGTCACATCCGGTTTTGCCTGTCGAGCGTAAAGCGCAGCCCGGCGACGCGATAAGAGCTCGAGATAGGCAACGGCAACGGCAACGGCAATGGTAACGGGCAAACTTGTGGCAAGTGCGGCAAGCGGTGTGGCAAGTGCCACCAATTCAAGGTGCAACAGCAGCGAGCAAGCTGGCCAAGTTGCGACTTTTTGTTACTATAATACTACGAACATTTACTTAGGTAGTCAAGTTTTGTGGTTAGACACAAGCAAAGACAGTTGAGTAACTAACAATGCTGGCCACACTGTTAGTTAGTGCAGTGTGACCAGTCACATGTTTGAATGTTGCTTAAAAATTGAAATAATAATTTAAATGAATGTATAAATATAATAAATATAATATTAAAGTTGGAAGTTGGAGTTGGAATATTGTTTTTGAGCTATTTATGAATTTTAATTATAATTTCATCATTTTATTTTTTTTTGATTAAATAAGCCAAGTTAAAATTTAATTTTTTAATAAAAATTTGAAAGAAAATTGTATCCTGGTTCCAGGATCTTACACCCTTATACTAATCTCAGATTTTTCCATTTTGTTAGATAATTGTTTTCAGGCTTGATTTTTTGGAACTTATAGCCATTATTTCTGATCATTGAATTAAAGTTTAATTATATGAAATGCGTTTTTTAAGTTGAAATGTGGCTTATAGATCGGTGACACAAGTTTAAAGTATTGAAAAATGTTCAAATAATAAAGAAATTAAATTGATAACTGTTAATTAAAGTTTAGCCAAATGTTTGGTTTTTCATTAAGTGTTGCCAAATATTACAATCTATTTGTTGGCAGCAATAAAAAAATAATAAAACTTTTGACTAATGATGATGTTGGGTGCGCTCTGTAGCAGTTTACTGAATGGGGGGGGGGGGATCGAATACAATGCCTGACGACATGGCAGGACAATGGCTGATGCTGCAGATATTTATGCAGACATAACAACTGCAAAAATTGTTCTAAGCGGTGACAATGACAATAGAAGAAACGCCTACAAAAAAATCTAAAAAATATATATATATATACCACAATATTACTTCCCGATCTGCCGTATATACTGCCTTAACTTTGGACAGGCTTTTGGCCATAAAAGCTGGCAGCATACAAGGAGAAGCATGAGAAGCTGCCAAGATTGATGAAAAAGCGTCAGCAAAAAAACAATAAAATGTATCTAAGGCATAAAAAAACAAGCTGTAATGTATATATATCTGTTGCTGCAACTGTAGCTGTATCTTTTACTGTATCTGTATCTGTACTGCAGTTGTGACAATAAGTGCAAGGGGAAGAGTAAGGCAAAAAAAAAAAAAAGAAAAGAAAACAAAAATATATATATAAAAAAAGAAAAAAGAGAAAATAAAAACCGCTGGCAACGAAGGCAAACAGAGAAACATTCAGAATGATACCAAAGTGGAAATCGTCATTCGGTTTAAGAATGGGAAGTGAGTGTGGGCTGTGCGCTGGGAAAATAAGGAAAATGGGAAATGGAAAATGGGAAAATAGTAGTAGATGGTATATGCTAGATAGTAGTAGATGCTATATGAAAGATGTTGAAATGGGGAAAACGGGAAAGATGTTGGTCTGATTGTAGCTGAAACAATACATTTGACAAAAGTGGAGTCAACTGCAACTGCAGCAGTCACACATTGCACAAAGGATGTGCAATGGCGACGGGATGTTGAATGAGGATGTGATGTTTGGATGTGTGTGGATGCTGGGATGTTGGAGGATGGATGCAGATGCGGTTGCAAACGCAGGAGATAGAGGAGGCAATGTCGCCGCATAATATGTGTTAAGCCAAAAGGATTTGTTATTCGAAACCGAGCGAAAAGATAAATAAACAAAAGCAGCTTCTTGTGGTGCCTCCTGCTGGGTTTTGTGGGGCATCTCTGCCTGTCTCAACCGGTCGTGCGCCCGGTCACCCCTATATAGACCCCACCCACCCCCCCCCCCCCCCCCCTGACACTGTATTGAACGCGCAAGCAAGCAGACTGCAGGACTGCGGTTCGTAGGATGCGCCAGCAACAGTAAAAAAAAAAATACAAAAAAAAAAATAAGAAACCAAAAAAAAAAAAGGAACCAGAATATTTTTAATAAGTGCCACAATGCAGCAGTGGCAGAAGGATAAACTGAAGAAGAAGCAGCAGCCGTTGCAATAATGAATGCCCGCTTCTCGGACATGAGTATATATATATATATATATATATATGTATCTGTGTGTATTTGCACTATCAGAGTGGATAGCAGAACAGCCAGAGGCCATATCCCAATTCCAGACTTAACGTCAGCCAAACATTTAAATGACATGAAAAGCGAGAGCTATTAAAACAAGTAAGAATGCTAGAGTCCACTACGGGACACCCTGTACTTAGTTCGAGAGTTGCAAGCAGAAATACATAAATACAAAGCAAGCAGTGCAACTCTGAATGCGAAAATCAAGCAGTTCAATTAACATGCTTCTAATAATAATATTTGCAAAGTATATGAATATTTTTATTGATTTGCAGGAGTTAGGGGGAGGAGTGTCGGAAATTGTAAATAAAATGTATCTTCGTTTAGTATAAAGAAACATAAATACCAACTCTAGCTGCAATACTTTCTGAGATCTCAGAATAGAGTTATCGGTTATTGATCCTGAAGTAGAATATATACACTTTAATGATCGGAAATGCCTCTTTATATATATTTGCTTAGCTCATAACACCCTTTTACCCATTATTAATGGATACAGGGTGTAAAAAGAAAATTATTACATCTCCAATTGTTATTTGCATATACTTACATAGAATATCCGATAAAAATCACAGAGTGATGAACAGTAAGAAAAATCACTGCAAACAACTTAAGTATGTCATTTACTGAACATTACATTCATTTTGCAATATAATCTTACAAATTAAGGAACCGTAAGGAAACTATGCTCTCGAGAGCATATAAGCTCGGTGCAACGTTTACGAATGCACTACAAAACAGAATTGAATTGAACAGAATTGAATTGTTTGAGTTGGTTTTGTGTGTTTGCGATTGTGGCAAGTTGAAAAGAATTTTAACTAACTCAAATTGACTTAGGTTCTTCGGCCTTGACTTGTATAGAAAAAATGTATATTTAATAATAGCAATATATATTCAGCATGTCCAACAACAACACTTTCTACTATATATCCTTGCAAAGCTTTCTTTAAGAAATCTCAAAATATATAATAATAAAGACGATTTTAATCAAATTTAATCCGATTTTTTATAGTATATTCATGAAGATATTTCTATGGCAGTTAAAAGGAGACAGACATGGTTATACGAATTAAAGCATCGCCCTGAACAAGAATATATACAATTTATAGGGTAGGAGACATCGCCTAAATGAAATAAAATGATAATATTATCATTAATATTAAATTTAAGTTATCCTATTTTTAACATGCATTTGATGTACACTTTATACTTTTAGCTCTTATCTGTATATATATATTTAAATATTTTTTTAAAATTAAGAAATAAAGTTAATATTTGACTAATGGTAACTTCAACTTCTAATTATCATTTACAATTCTAATTTTTTTTAATATGCCCTCAATTTTTTCATTCAGCTTATAGATTAAGCATTAGTAAAGTCCTTCAAATTTACATATAAATTTAAATATTTATAGATTATTCACTTCAACAATGGGCTGCACTGACAGTCATAACACCAATTTATTTTTTATTTTTTTTCAATTAAAAACAACTTGTATAAAATAAAAAAATTTAATAAAAAAGAAACAACTATTTAGAGTGTCCGCGTGCCAAACGGAAACTAGGTTGGCTTTACTTGTCATACTAGAACAACTTAAAAAACAACAAACAAAAAAATATTTATAAAAGAATGAAAAATTAAAATGGAAAATGGAAAATAACGAAAATCGGTTAACGGCAAATGCAAATAACACAAGTTAAAATTTTCCAGCTGCTGAAACAAACGGAATTTAAAAGTTGAAAACAATTTTGCATTATATTTAAATAACTTACATTCCCAGTTTTTTTGTAAGAATTATGAATATGCTCATATTCTGAATAATTTAGGCAGAGCTAGATTAATTAGATTTTTAATACAGTTCAAGAATATGCCTAATATACTCTTTTATATATAATATATTAAAATTCAAAAGGAGCTTGTAATTATGATAAATAACTCAGTAAATAGATTTTGTTAAATTTCCTTAACGTTTTTAAATTGAGATATATACATTTTCAAATATTATCTACTCGCATTCATACAAAAAAGTGTATATAAATAGGATAAATGTAAATACTTATTTTCAATGATTTTCTTAATTACAATTTTGATGAAACTAGACATTCTAAAGATCCAAAGTTAGCATAATTAATTTAGTTTAGTTGTTGGTAAAATTATACCATAGATTAAATGAAAAAGTGTATTTAAAGTTCGACAAGCTCGACATTAGCGTAATATTTCGATGCTTGATTTATTTAAGTTGTACGGATATTAATGTAAGCAATTAATAAATTTTTTTTAAAAATTAATCACATATGAAATGCAGCGTAATAATATTCTGATTAATGCATAGCACAGACATACACACACACACACACACACACACCCGATTTTTGAGGTTGTTTGTTAATTTTGTAAATTTATGCAATTTAATTGGACACAAGAGCCGCAGCAAAAAGCGAGTTGTTATTGACCAACAAATTTACTTTTTGTGGTCAACTGGGCGTATACACGTTTCTCTATATATATATATATATATGTGTGTGCAGTTTAGTGTACACTGTGCATATTCAAAGTGCAACAATATTCCACATTAATTGTATGTCTCTAATGATGCGCACTCGCAATTCACTTTAAATTTAATTAATGCGCAATTTTCGCTTTTAGCCCAGTTGGCATTTTTCCTGGCCTCTCCAGGCCTCCCTCACGTGCTTATGCGCCTATATATCACCTGTACCACATGCTATCCCCTTCCTTTTTACCCCTCTCACATTTTCCCTTACTTGCTGCTGCTTTTGTTGTTGTTTTTACATACTGTACCCATTAAAAATGGATAAATGGGGGTCATAAACCTGTGTAAGTGTTTTGTAACAGGCATAAGGGGGCGTTACCGAACATGTAATATATATATATTCTTGATCAGTAATAATAGCTAACGCGATCCAGGCATGTCCGTCTGTCTGTACTTCTGTATGAAGGATCTCTGCGAGCTAGAGAGCTATAAGAGCTAGAGACACCAGATTTGGTATGTAGGTAAGTTTATCTTAAATTGTTTTACCCAAATCGTTTAGAACAATTTACAGACCAATTTTATGAATTAATATAAATTTTTGATATACATAGTTATATATATAATACTGATCTATAAACAACTGTTCAAAAAACATCGAAATTATTGATGAAAACAGTTTTTCATGCACCCTAAAGCAGCCACAACCAATTGCCTTGCGTTGAACTGCTTGAAATTCAGATTTGCACTGCTTGATTTGAATGTATACAGATTGTGTACAGGGTATCTCATAGTTGGCTAGACTCGACTATGCATTCTTACTTGTTTATTTTCAAATTGATGAATTACGTTTAATTAGCTGCTCGTAATTGCACCACACAATGACGTAGAGCTACCGTTTGGTCAGTTTACACCCAATCCCACCACCCCCACCCCCACCCCCATTCATTGAATGAATGTGGTTGGCGCCTGCGCCAGGATTCGTCCTTTTAGCTATTGGTTGGACTTGTGGACTTGCAGCTGTTAACATCTGCTCTGCTCTGATGGATCAGCTGCCTAATGAATATTGCCAATTATCGCAATGAGTTTTTACTTCAATTCGCGCATACGAATATATTTTGAATGAATTCCTTTCAAGCTTCAAAAGGAAGTGTTGGTTTTTGTGAGGTGTTTTTATACCCTGTAAAGTGAAGAAACTTACCTGGTTGTAAGTTATTATCAGATTAAATAAATATTATACTCTTTGGATTTTAAATGCAATCGATGAAGTTACGGATAATTACTTTGCTTAACATTTTAAAATATTATTGGGGTTTCGATCTATTAATGATACTTTCGATATGCACTGTCAAGTTTCAGAATTGTGAAAATTGAAATGAAAATTCTTTTTTTTTAAGTCTCATTACATAAATTAGCTTAATTCCATCGTGTTTCAATACTTTCCATAAATAAACAATTCAGATCAGCATGAAAAAATAAATTTTATTGCACACAATAAATAATAAATAAAAATATTTTAGGAAAACGTTGAACATATATGTTAATAATATAAAAAAAATATATATAAAATAATATTTCAGAATCAGCCGGATCGGACGACTTTATCAAAGCAAGATTATATGGCATGAGTCGATGTCCGGATTTCAAACTATTCAGAAGTGAAAAAAATTAGAAAAGAGAATTTTTTCGGGTGCAGGCCCAACCCAAGACAGGGTAGAGTATATTGTTTTACATAAATCTTTGTCAATTTTTACTGAATAAATTAATACTAAAAATCTTTTATTTTCTCATATATATTTGTTGCAAGCTATATAAATATATTGCTTAGCTCAAGGTAATTTGTAGAGTTTAAGACAAACTGACAAACTATATCAAAAGTAACTAAATAATATCATAAGCATTATATCAAATTACTATATACAAAACTTGCACATTTTTGCATTTGCAGTTTAATTTATCTAATTTATCTAATTGCTCAGTAGTCTCAATTCAATGTTTTGGATTGAAGAAGGGGCTTCTAAAGCAACGAACATTTATTTAAAATCATTTAATAAATTCACACTAAATTTCAATTCCATTTCATTAAATGCCACATAAATTATACGCATCGTGGGCTACTGAGGTGCAACCCCTCTGTGGGAGAGGTTGGAGGTTGGACAGGATTTTGGGGTGTGCGTGTGTGTGTGTGTGTGTGTATGTGCGTGCTATGCGAATGCCAATTTTGGGTACAGGGGGGGGGGTATGCGGGGAGTGTTGTTGGTTGAACCAAATCGCGTGTTACCATATTTCGTATTCATTTTAAATGGCGCGCGCCATTTGCGGATAAAATGCTTTTAATTTTTCGTACATTTGTCGTTTTCTGTAGCCTGATGCCCCCTCTATTTTATCTCCCTCTCACTCTCAGTCTCTCTCTTTCTCTATCTCTGTCTCTGTACTCCCCTCACTCCCCCGTTGTCGCCACTCAGTCACTTGGGCACATTTTCAATTCGACCTCAATAAAATTTCCACAGCGCCCAAAGGCAGAAGAGGGGGCCACACCGAGAGAGCGATAGAGACAGAGTTAGCCACAGGGAGAGGGAGAGGCAGTAGAGGAAGGAGACAAGGCTACATAGATAACCAAATGAGGTGCAGGGACAGCGGAGGAAGAACTGCAAATGGAAAAGTTAAGGTTGCTTACCAAGGCTATTGATACCCTAACCAATTTGTAGTTCCCTTTTATATGTCATATAAGTTATCGAAATGTAAATGATTTGAAAACAAATTTTGAAAACTGTTTTCCAGAATTTTGAGAATTTCTTAGACTACACTAACAGTTTATATATTGGATTTTTATAAAGTTTGCAAGCAAAAAAACAAAAAACCAACCAAAGTTTCTGATTTTATTTGCTAAAGAAATAAGAAATGTTGAAAATGTTAAAGTATATTAAAAACTGCATAGCCGGAAAATTGTTTGCGAATAGAATAAAGTGCAAATGATATGAAATTAATACTCATTAATTAGTAAATATATCAATTAGCTAAATTAGGAGAATGACTTTATATGAGGCGCTGCAACTGAATTGAAATTATCGATTGATTTGTCGAATGTTTTTTTTAACTTTTGTTCTAAAGTATATCAAGAAACAAAAAACTAATATTTTTAATAAGTTTTTTTATCTTTCAAACAATTAAAAAAAATATATATAGCTTTTGTTTTGCACGAAATGCAATTAAATTAAATAGAAAAAACTTAAGGCAATACTTAAAAATATTTTTTAAATAAAAAATAGTTGAATTTTTAATATACCTTTTAAAGATATTTCAATCTATATTTTATTACAATAAAGGCTTTATATTGAAACTATTTAATAATTATAATTAAAATCAGCATAACCAAAAATATATTGAAATATTATTTAAAAATAAATTCATATTGAAATACAAATGTCTGAGCAATGCGAAATAAATATGATTATTTAATTAAAATGTAAATTAAAATGATTTAGACTTCAATATAAATGTATGTAAATATATGTCTTTGTTAATACATGATTAAAAAGAAGACAAGCAAAAAGAAAAAAAGATCTTTTCGATAGTTAGAACTGCCTTTAAAACCAAGTATTGGTAGTTATACTTGTCGAGTGTCTACTGTATTTATTTTTAAGGTTTATTTTTCGATTTTATTTTCTTATTTTTCTTCTTTTTTTTTTTAATTTTGCGACAAACGCCTTAGTTAGAGTATTTCAACATTCACCTAAATATAATAAAATTATTTTATCGAGTTGTTGTTGCTGTTGTTAATGTTGGTTTTTGCTGTAACTGTACGCGTGTATTTATACTTGTAGTAGCCTCCCCCCGCCGAGTGCTATTGCCCAAAAAGTGTTCATTTCCTCTTTGGCGTGTTATCATCGCCACTTCCGGCAAACGACGACGATGGCGGACGAAGGACGACATTGAATGTTAACTATGCCTTTGAGTGTGTGTGTGTGTATATATATATTAGAGGGAGACAGTATGTCTGAGCTCTGGCAAGTAGCTCAACTTAAATGAGTATATTTTATGCTTAGAAATATGAAAACTAATACTATTTAATCTTGAGAAATCAAAGTTAAAATACAGCATTTCAATGACCTTGCCAAGTGTTACAAAAAAAAAAAAAAAAATTAAATTTAAAAAAATATATAGAAATGAAACTTCTGCCAGATCTCTTGGCCCAAATGCAAATACAATTTTTTTATGTAGAACGCTTGTGGGCATCAAATCGAGTAGAAAAACATTTTCCATAGCAACAACAGAGATGGAATATAAAGACAGCAGGTCAGCTGAGGGAGGGGTAGTGAGATAGGGAGGGGGTAAAGTAAAGTTTTCACTTAATCGCTTTTCGTTGCGTTTGAAAGAAAACAAACACAGCTAATTTGACTTTATATTCTTGTTGAAAGTTTTTCCTGTCTGCTTGCCAAAAAGTGCAGAAGTGTAAAGAAAACAGAGAGGGGGAACTGTAGACAGGCGGGGTAGACAGGGGCTTAGGGTTTGGGGGTCAGTGGACAGCTTCAATGAACATTATGAAACAACATTATTATCATACATACATACATATATGTATATACATATGTACATATACATAAAAGTATATATTTGGCATTCAACTAGTGTTCCAGTATATCTCTGAATACTAATATTCTGAAAGTGTCATGAATAATTTAGAGGACAGAAAAAAAAAATGCAAATTTTTGCACATTTTGGCAGACAATCCAGATTAGAACTGACTTTGGATTGGTACTAAAAAGTCAATGGATATTCAGATATTCAGATATTCAGGTCGGCAGCACGAAAATGCAAATGTAATATCCTATTTTTCTCTGTTTTTTTTTTTTTTTTGATTGAAAGTTACAAGAGAAATTACGAAACTACTTAAAAAAACAAATTCATTTATTTAAACATATTCATACATATGTTTATGTTCTTAGTTGATTTGTGTTTGGATTCGAAACATGTGTAAGATATTGACAGCTTATTAATTTCGATATTCAGTTAATAGAAACATTTTAATATGTCCTTAAATATTATATGTAACTGGGAATGGTCCAAAGAGTAGATATAATTATATTCTTGATCAGCATGATATCTTTGTCAATACAAAATTATTTATTTAATTATTTTTTATTTTTTTTTGGCATTGGTCGGACTAAATCATTATTTAATAAAAGTTTTATAGGAATTATTAATTCTGCGAATATCTTTTGATTTTTATCCCAACCTAAGTGTTCAGTTTGTAGTATGAGTATGGTTTTTTTATTAACTGGGCTAATTGGAATAAAATAGGACAAAAGAATTGTGTAGGACATTCAGTAATCAAATCGACAATATTGACAATAACATATTCAGCTAATAGATGTTATTATTTCGTCGTTTATCCATCGATTTTAATGATTAATATCTTAAAAGATGTCTAAAATTTACTATTACGTAAATGCAGAGAAGAAAAAAACAAAAGATTTATTTACGACTTTTGCTCGAGTTTTAAAGTCAATAAATCGTAAAAAGTAGCGCAACAAAAATCATAATTTTCTTAATTAAATAGTTGCAGAATTTGTGATTTAAACATAAAATAGTAGAGAAATGATTAATAGGTATATTCATTAGTTTTCAGAAAACGTAAAGTTTTCTTTAATCGATTATGAGATTGCCGAGTAATGATAGAAACTGCAAGCGCTCTTCTTAAAATAAGCTAAAAAAAAATAGTAGACTGAAAAAATTCAAAAGAAAAAAATTGAATATAGAAAAATTTTTAAAGTGGTTTTCGTCGTCTGGAGCCCCGTATATATCAGGAAAAGAAGGTTTGGAATTGAAATACAATTTGTGTGTATTACCTAGTGTATTCGAGCAAAAACGATTTTTATTTATTAAGAACTCACCAGTTGCATGTCCAAAGTGTGTGTAAGAGGTGTACCATCAGACACAGTAGTCAGGAGTACCTGTCTAAAATAGTTGAAAATTTAAACTCAACATTTAACTAAAGGCAATAACCGTATATTCCCAGTAAGAAAATGCATTATCTATCTGGTTAATTATGAGGCTAGTCAAACAGCAAAGCTTGCCTGATTTTAAAAAAAATACTTTGCTCAACTGAATTAAAGTTATGATAAAAGCAAAGATGCAATATTTTAGTGCGTTAAATTGGCTGTCAGGAAAAAATAATCACTTATGGGTCCCTTTTGGGGCTACTTGGATGAATACAAGTATATAGCTGATATTGGTGAAAAAATTAGTATTTGCATAAAAAACTTATTTGCAATTGTAGTCAAATAACTTTGGCAAGCCGAAGAAATATTTTTCCTTTTTTTTTCACCGTTTTCAAGACATATTTGAATGTTGTTTGATTTTTGCCGGTGACCTTTAACGCCTTGCCACATGTTCACACATCTCGAGTGAGTGCCACACCATCCAATAAAAAATCCATCACATCTACCTAGATCCCTCTAAAACTTCATTCCAGACACGCCCATCGCCCCCAAGCAAATGTTTGGCAAATGTTTGGCGAATTTTGTAGTCGCGTTTTTGAAATGCACTTGCGACATTTGACAGCTCGGACTGTCCATTTGTTGTGTATATATGTGTGTGTGTGTGACAGAAGGTGATGTGTGTGTGTGTGTGTGTGTGTGAGTGAATGTACATATTCACGCTGTTGCATGTTGATTTTTGGCAGAGTTGTTCCATGTACCATTGCAATTCATTCACATGGCTCCCGTCAAACTTCTCGCTCGTCCGCATCCGCATCCGCATCCTTCTCGATCCTGCAAAAGTCGTAAATAAATTTGCATTTTTGTCAATTTTAATGGTGACTACATACACACATACACATACACACATTCTCTGTGTCTTTTGTGTATTTGTGTGTATTTGTGTGTTGAATGAATGAGTGCGAAATATGCAAAGTTTATTCATGTACACCTACATAGTGCATATGTATGTGTGTGTGTATGTTGTATGTACTTGTGTACACAATACATACATATATGGCGGACATGGGTGTTGCAACAGTAAATATTCAGGGATGGAGAGTTAATTTTGGTATGTAACCCTTTATGAGACTTTTTTATAAATCAAAGAAAAACTTTTGGTTTTCTTTTTTAATTAATTCAGGTAATTAAGAAACATATTTACTTTTCTTAGATTACATAGAATAGTGCAGTGGATGCTTGATAATTACGTCTCTTGAATCGGCAATTAAATAACATAACATTGAACATTCTTAAACCAGAGCATTGTATTTATTTTTATTTTCTATCAAGTATTCATAAACATCTTAAATTTGGGTTTAAATTTGATTTTTTAATTAAAACTTCAAATAAAATAAAATTTCTCAATTCGAAATACCAATAAATGTTTTCTTATGCTATTTTTTGGTAATATTTGATTCCAAAACAAGGGGAAAAAAATCAATTCTGTAATATGTTACAACTTTTCGACAATCACATCTGACCTTAAAGCCAAAATGTTTTTATTATGTATACATAAATTGTTATTGGAAATAAATCGAAATTGATTAGAAAGTTCTTTTAACTTTATATTATAATTTCTAATAAAATAATAATTTTTGTAATCACATTTCACATATAAGGTGCGTTTCATAATCAAAAGACAACTCAATTTTTGTTATTATATCAAAAAATACATTTTGTTTTGAAGTTGTTTTTTTAATATAATATTCTTAGCAAGAAAACAAACAAGTTTAAAATTTATTAAATATATTATTTATTTTATTCTAATAATATTTATTTAAAAAAAATTAATATTTGGACGTTTCATAAACATAAGACACTTTACAATAATGATTAAACAAATTATTGATTGTCAATTCTTTGGGGTTATTTCAATGGGATTAACCCCACCTTTAGCAATACAGAAAAAACTTTATCTTAACTTTTTCTTATGTACATATATTTATACGCCATTAAGCCGCAAATTATATTATTAAGTTTAATTCCAAGTTTAAATGTGATTTTATTAAAATGCTGCTCAGACATCACTAAATTTAAGATATTGAGATAAACTGTCACTCGATTTGTAAGATGACGTTTACTTTAATATTCAACATTGTATACTTTTTATTTGTAGCAAAGAGAGTTGCTCAAGGATCCTCTACATACATTGAACCTAAGAAAAAAACTTTAAAAAATTAAAATTCAATTTTTAAATTAAGTTTCAGAATATTTGCATCTTTTGTTGCAGATTTTGTTCAGACATGATTTTTCTATCTAATTCCTTTTTTCCTTAAGCATGTTTGTAGTGAATGGGCCGCATGAATAAATGTATATGAATAGGTGTAAGAACAAGAGAGTTGCAACAACATAGAGAGAGTGATAGAGTGATAGAGTGATAGAGAGACAGAGAGGGAGAGAAAGTGCAACAGAGAGAAATTGCCCTTCTTATTCTCCATTTTACATTCAACGATCAAAACTGTGTTTTGTCGCATCATTGTCAAAGTTATCATTGCAATGCAATTGTGTGTGTGTGTGTGTGTGTTGCAAAGACCCATTCACATGCATGTGGCATGCAACACGAGTTTGTCGCCAATTGTGAGACTGTTAAAGCGACATAAGCGGGCCAACCATTCCCACCCCCCTCTCCACCCTTTCAAATGCCTCTGAAAATTGCTTTGTGGCAAATGCACATACAAAAATGGCGGTCAGGCATAGCGCCAGAAGGGGACTGTGGTGGGGGGTTAGCGGGGTAAAAACGTTGAAAAGGATGCGGGCAACAATGACAATGGCTAAAAATTTTGTTGTTGCAACTTTGCAATAGTCAAAAAGTTGCTGACTGCGTTTTTGGTCATCATTTTGACGTCATTTTTGTGGTTTGTGTTGCAGTTGCAGTTGTTGTTGTTGTTGTTGTTGTTGTTGTTATTCGCCCCAAACACTATTAAGCCTGGTTTGTGTGTGTGTGTGTATGTGTGTGATTAAGTGTGTATTTGTCGTTTTCTATTTTTAATATTTTTTTTTTACTTTCTACCAAATATTAATTTGCATAAAAGCACACACACACCCACACCCACAATAATGCAAAATTTACACAAAACTGAAGGGTTCTGGCGATCGGAAGAGTTTTTGCTAAAGGTGGTTTTATATAAAGCTGCATTGCTGATATAATATTATAAAAAATTACATGTTTAACCAAATGTTTAAAATCACACAAATTTTAAATAGGAAAAACATAAATCAAGAGCAAAAGAAATAAATTTAAATAAATTACTTTAATATTAATTCAAAAGAAATAAATTTAAATAAATTACTTTAATATTAATTTCATTTATATTTGCGAGGATACAATATTGCCTGGATATTGTTTATATGTAATTACAACTGATGATATCATATACATTAATGAATAGTGAATAAGAAGGTCAAGATTTCTAGTAGAAAATTAAGTTTTCGCTCAAAGCTGGGAGGGGGCCTAACATTTAAAACAAATTTTAAACATAAAATGCAATTAGCATATTAATAACAATCTATTTTCGATTTTTAACAATTTTTCCGTAAAGATTCTTTCGAACATTGATTTTTTCCTGAATAAAGCCGAATACGTCCTTGTATCAGAATAAATCAGAATACAACAGGCATCACTAATTTTTCTAAAATATTTCTTATATAATATATAATAATATTCTTATTATTGTTTTTTTTTTTTAAGAATTCTTTACGTTTAAATACGAGGTATCTATACTTCATAGGTACTTACAAATTTCTTGGATTAATTCATAAGTTATTCGTAGCTATAAAAAGAAAAAATTGATCATAATTGTAAATCGTTAAATATCTTATTATTCAATGGGAATCATTACATTTTGAAATCACAAACTTTGTTGCATCTTTAAATATACATATATATCTTTAGCGTCTAACAATAAAGTTGATTTTCCAAAAATTCGGTCATCATTGATTTTGGGATTTATTTCGTGGATGTTTTCTTAAATTTATTTTTATTTTTATTTTTGTTTTCGTTGTTATTTTGATGCTTTGCGTGTATGTGTTGTAGTACCATCAACAGCATGTTCCAAGTTATTTCAATTAAAATATGGCCACATAAACCGAAACCAAGAGCAGGGCGGTGTGGGTGGCAGTAGGGGGGCACAGCATATATATATATATATATATAAAGTAGAGTATAGGGAAAGGGTTTGTTGGCTGCGGCGTTGTCCAGCTAAAGGCGGAGAAGGAGATGATTCAAGCAAAGCCATAGAGAGAGAGAGAGAGCACTTTCATAATATTTTCATAAAATTTTTCATAAGTTTTCGTTTCGGTTGCGCTTAAGAATGTTGTAAATATTTTTGCAGCTTGGCTCTGTGTGGTCATATATCTCAGTACAACATTTTCAGCGTCCTTTCACACACATATATATAATGTATTTATATATAAATATATGTATATACATAACATAGTTAATATATATAGAGTTACATATACTAATAGCAACATTTTCCAGCAGCATAAACAAAATTATTTTAAATGCGGCTTGTTGGAATTTAGAACCTAATGTAACAAATATGAAAAATGTGCAGCATTTACGACTTTAGGATTAATAAGAACAAGGATCTCATCCTTAGAGTAATGTATAATACTGTGACCTACATTAGATACTTGTAAATTACAATAGATTTTAGAATTCGGGCTAATGGGAGAGGCTTACGCTCTTAAAACCAAATATCGATTTTATGGCTTGCAATAAAAAAATCACGAATTAAATCTTTTAGCAGAGTTTTTTGATATTTTTAGTAATCAAAAAAAAAGAAAGACAAAAAAAAATACTTGATAACAAAATAACATGTCCCTTCCCTAAATTACATATTTCTAGACACAATTATAATTATAATAAACAAATTTTACTGTCCACTGTGAGTTACATAAAGTATCTACAATTCCTATGTTAGTATAAATTATAAATTGAATTTTGGATTTAATATTATTACGTCTAATCGATTCGCTCTAATATGATAATAGGCAAACAAGATTTTATAAAATTAGATGTTTTTTAAAAATATTTTTTCCATTAATGTAATTTATTTGCCTTAAAAAAGAAAATATTTCCTATTTGTTGCAAAATTGTCATTAACCCAATTTTTTTTTAAATTTATATAACGAATTCATATGAAGAAATTTGATATTTTATGAAATTTTTACATTTGTATATTATTTACTTTGTGCCTTTTATAAGAACAAAATAATTGCCAATTTAATCACTTACATTATGCACAAGGATTATAATTGTCATATATATTTATATAAATAAATTGAAAAATCTGTAGAATTGGAAAAAAGTGAATTCAGCTCTTGTAGATGGATTAATCTTCTGGAATTTCGATTGGTATTTTTTTTTGTTTTTATCATTTTCCATACCATTTCTAGTTGGAGTTGCATTTCTTGTTGAAACGTTCGCGATATTCTTCAAGTGAAATTTTCTTCTTGCTGGAATTGGGATGCTTGGGTGGCTCCAAGCCACTGGCCACCATTGATGCCACCGCTGGTGTTGCAACTGTTTGGAGAGTAAAAACATTTTAGATTTAAATCATCGATATTTTTGTTTTGTCATCAAAACTCACCTGGCAAAGGCAGCTGTTGTGGCAAATAGCGCTTATAGCAGTCCATGGGTTCCACCAGATATTTACGTGGCACATTGCCACCTCCTGCCACATCAGATGCCACTGGTGGCACATAGGTGGAAGTTTGGACAGTTTTCATTGGCTTGGCCGCTATTGATCGTCCCTTATAATGGCAGTGTGTCATGGCATGATAATTATGAATCAAACAAGATTTTGATTTGTGCATTTTATTCAAAATACACTGACCAGTGGCCATTTGCTGAGAATGCGATTGGTGCTTGGCATCCGTGATGGCCTTGAATTTCTGATCCACCATGCTCTTGGTGGGCAACTCAAAATTGAATGCTTGCCACATATATTTCCAATCCAAGAGTTCTGTTGGCTCAAAGTAGCTGTTGGCCAGCTGCTCCAGGCCATAGACACGCGGATTGCTATCGATGCGCAATATCAATGTGGGCTCATTGCTGGGCAACCATTTGCTGAATCCTTGAATTTGCGCAACGCGATATCCTGTCAAATATTTGGCCCGGACAAAGCAGCTTCTCACCAAGCGTTGAAAGTCCGGACGACGAGCGAGCAGCTGCACAGTGCGGCGGGAGAGGAATAACTTTTGTAGATTCAATGGATCCTCCATAAAAGTGCTAAAGATTTTGCCATTTGCGGTATTATTATGTAATGTCAATTGTTGTTGTTGTTGCTGTCGCTGCTTTAACCAATTGTAATTACCCTCGATTGGGTTTGGATCAATTTTGGGCTGGATTGATAATCCTACATCGGTGCCGGCGCGTACAAATGGTTGAAGTGGAAAAAGATATTGTTGCAGCATCGATTGTTTTTGTGGCAACAGCAACTGTTGCTTTGGTTGCTGCTGTGGCAACTGTTGCTTTTCGGGCAACTGTTGCTTCTGTTGCAGTTGGTCATTTAGCGACAACTCTTTCACCTGTTGCACAATCGGCATTTGTTGCTCAGGTGGCAACAGTTGCTGCTGCTCATCTGCAATATTCTCTGATCCTTCGTCTTCCTTTCCCAGTAGACGCATCTCCTCGTTCCACTTGTGGCACATGCGTCGGCGCCACTTTAAATCAGCATTGCTCTCAGCCATAATCAACAAATTAATCAGATCAAGACAACGATCAGAATAATGACAACGTGCTCGTTGCCCTGACTTAAAAGAACTGTAATTCCCATAGCTCACAACTCTCTATAGCTCTGGGTTTTTCGATTTTTGTTTAGATTAAGCTACACACCTCTCTCCATTAATATACGACTCTTTTAAGCTCTCTTAATGGCTCTATAATCAATTCTCCATATCATTCTCATTCTCTTCTCTGAAAATGCTCAGGCCTCAAGTCTTTGGATTTGTTTATTATTTTATTATTTTATTAGTATTGAGAATTGTGTTTGTGTTATTGTTGCAGGGCGCCAACCTTCTTAAAAATGCACTTAAATAAGTATTTAATATAATGTACTTATTTCGCTTTATATTTCAAATGACAAGTTCTGTTTCAATATTTATGCTTATTTTGGAAATACAAAATAATATTTTGGAATAATTTAATGAGCATGTGATGAAACTTATTATTGTTGAATGGATATCATGAAATTCATATAATATAATGTAATTAATATGTATGATAATTCTGGATGTAGACAATTCCAATTCTAGCAATATTTATTCATTTCTATATTTACTTTATATATCTCTTCATTTGTATGCCCTTTAAAGCGTATTATAATTCTGTTTTGAATTATATATGTATATGCTTGATCAGCATAATAAGCTGATTCGATATAGCCATATTTGTGTGCTCTTCTGTCTGTTTATAATATCTTAGTTTTTGAGCTATAATATGATAACGCTAGGTAACAAAATTTCTTTACTAAAACTACTTTTTCCGATACATTTGTCAGATGGCGAAAAAAAATTAAAATTTAAAAATTAGTTTTTTTTATTTTTTTTTAAATTTGGTATATTTTTTTAAGCTTTTTTTTGAGAGGTGCTTTGCAGTTTTGATCATAACTCGGCAATCTCAAAATCGATTTAAGTTGGCTTTAGGTTTCCTGATAACTAATGAATATATCTATTAATCATTAACGTGTTTTCTGAAGTTTAAATAACTAGTTTTGCAACTATATAATTTTGAATTAGGAAAATGATGGTTTTTTTTGCGGTATTTTATACCATTTTTTTACTTTAAAATTCGAGAAAAAGTCGAAAAAAATATTGATAGAGAATACAATTTGTGTGTTACCTAGTGTAATCATATATTATATCGAACCCCTTTTTAATTAAATATTGTTTTATTTAGTTAAAGTAATTTATTCCGTTTGTGTTATCGTTATAATCAATAGTTTAAGCTCAAAACTATAAAAGGCCTTCGAGTTTTGATATAATATATAATAGCTAAATATTTTCTTTAACCACATCAACTTATTTAATCAATTTAACTTTTACTTTTACTTTTACTAGTTTTAAATAATCATCTTTCACTTAAAGAACTTGTCAAATGCAATGGCAAAAGTATATTAAAAATGATTGTTATGTTTAGTAGTTTATTTTATGCAATATATATACATATATTAATATATGTAACAGTGTATATGTCTGTGTGTACATAAAGCTGTCATGTCTTCGTCTCGGTTTTCACACTTTCTCTTGCAACATGCAACACAGTAATGTCAGCAATACAACAATTGTCAGCGGCAATGCTTGAACGTCCATTATTTCTAGGACGGGGGGTAAAGGGATGATGGTTTACCAAGACTCCAGCCAGGATCAGAGTCAGGACCAGGACCAGGACTACGACTAAGGGCCAGGCATATGGTGCGTCTGTGGTTTAAGAATTATGTGCGTCATGCTCAGAGAGAACAGAGAACGGAGAACGGAGAGATGAGCTGTGTCAACGGCAACATATATAGTAAACACAAGTAGAGTGTTCTGTATTAATAATGAACAGCTATAAGATACCATTTAAAATAGCTAGAATATGTCCGAATGCCTTAAAATGAAAGAAAAAAAAAGAAGCAATTTTAGAATTGATTTTTTAGACTGTCAAATATTGTAATATTTATGTATGAATTTAATGCAATTTTAATTTTAACATAAGAGCTATATTATTGCAGTTCCTATAGGTACTTAATTATTTAATACCCTGTAAAAGATTGCTTTTAATTTTTATATAAATTTTATAGATATTTAAGCTCAACTGCATTTTTTTTTACAATATGTATACATTTTATATTTACAGGGTAGCAGCATTGTCATTGACTGACTGACTGACTGACTGACGTTGGGCATATGATATATAGTAGGAGAATGGGAATGGGAATGAGCATGTGAATGGTGGATACGGTGATATGGACAAAGACAGGAAACAGGGACCTGGCAGAGGCGTAGACTGAATGACGACAGGACTTGGTCAACTTGGTTTGACTGTCGAGTTAAGTGCGACGTGTGCACACATGTTATCATCAGCCCAATGGCTGTGTAGTTTTTGGGGTTTTAGTTTTTGGCAACGAGTATCCGCAGCAAATCGGAGAGGGAGAGGGAGGGGGCACCACACACATTTCATAGGAGGTGGAATCGGCAGACATTGGAAGCGATGCCACAAAACACAGTAAAACGCGCGCATATTTATAACGAAATGCTCAATTTAAATTCCCATCAATCTTGGTCGAATGCTGCACACACATGGGAGGGGGGGTTGGCGGTTGTGGGGGGTTTTATGGGGTTGCCAGGATAACTTTAGTAGGGGTTCTGTCTGTGCACTTGGGTTTTTAGAAGTCAAATGCTGACTCGCATTGCCATTGTCGGCTGCACATTCAAGTAAATGTAGATAGTTGGCGGCACAGTTTTTAGGGTGTGGCACGTGGCAAGTGGCAAGTGGCAAGTGGCAGTAGTTGCAGGAGCAACTCATCTGTTACTTTGCACATAAAAAAATAATATATATATAAATTTATATATGTATATAGCCCGGCAACGGAAACCGAAACGCGCCAGCAGCTTATTGAGCGTTAAATTAAAAAATTCTTATGAAAGAAAACAAAAAAAAAAAAAAGAAAATTTTATTTAAAAGCCAAAAAAACCAAACTAAAAAATGTTTGCAAGAAAATGTGCATCTTGAGGCTTCGTAAAGAGGCTTTCCATAAATATATATACTACATATTAATTAATTCAATTATACGCTATATAAATATAAAGGCTCGGAATTAAACGAGCTTCCAATTATATATAATTGTCAGAACAATCTAATAAAGTGAAATAGCTTTAACATAAGTATAATATTAAAGGGAATTATAATAATAATTTTAATACATATATTTTATTTAAAATTATTTAATTTTATAAGTCTAAAGCAACCGATTTGCTTGAATAGAAGTATTATTATGTTTGATTTATTATTTTTAAGAATTGAATAAATAGCTATGCAAAATACACTTATGTATATATAATGATAAACAAAAATGCTGTAGCATTAATAAATACATAGGTATATAATAGTGAGATTATCAAATTGATGTAAATGTGGTATGATAAACAAATATTACTCTGTGATTATATAATAACTTTATTAATGTAATATGAAGACACAATAAGGAATGCTCAATTAATTGAATAAGAAACTGAATACAAAATTTCAAATATATTATAATATTATATATTAGCTATAAGATGTTGTTATTTCGTTGTCTATCAATCGATTTCAAAGATTCATATCTTAAAAGACGCCCAATTAATGCAACTATGTAAAAGCAAAGAAGAGAAAAACGAAATAATTTTTTTTCGACTTTTCCTCGAATTTTAAAGTCAAAAAATCGTAAAAAATACCGCACAAAATATCATCATTTTCTAAATTCAAAATTAAATAGCTGCAAAACTAATAATTTAAACTTAATAAAGTATATGTATGATTAATAGGCCCTTTCATTAGCATTCAGAAAACGTAAAGCATTTGAAAATCGGCTGTAATATTCTCGAGTAATGCTTAAATCTGTAGGCTTGCCTCTGAAAAAAAGCTAAAAAAAAATACCAGATTTCAAAAATTTTTTAAAAAAAAGTCTCACCATAGAAAAAATTTTAAAGTGGTTTTTCGTCATCTGGGGCACCATATGTATCCGAAAAAGTAGGTTTGATCAAATATACAATTTGTGTGTTGCCTAGTGTTATTAAAGGGTATAGGAATATTTTCGCTTGGCAGTGTTAGATGCTCTTTGGTTGTTGAAAATGCTACTACTCGTATAGTTAGAATAAAATTGAATATATATATTATATACGCATCACTTGATCAACGCGCTACAATAAAAAACACTTTGCGAATAATAGAACATGATGACCAGAACGTTGGCGCTTTGCTGGCTTTTGTAATTGAAATTGAAAATAAAATTGTTGCAAACTAGAAGGGCTGGCAAATACTCTTCAACTGTTTCGCTTCAGTAACCAGAAAAAAACACATATATAAAAAAAAACAGTTACCGAGTACCAAGTACCGAGTTCTAGCAGTCCTTTGCCCTTCATAGAACCTACTCGCAGTCCTTGGTCCTTAGTCCTTACCATTCAAACACACGTCGCGTTTTTCATTACGGGCCACGCACACAAGTGCCGCACTTGATGTCTGTGTGTATAGCGGGGGGATGAAGGGTTTCGCAGGGTCTGAGGGGCGTCACTTTGATCTGTGATGCAGGTACAAATAGATACAGTGCCCAGGACAGAAGAAAACAGTGCAGGACATGAACAGCAACTGGAAACTAGAAGCCCAAAGTTAAAGTTTATTTTTATCATTGTTTTTGCATTTCTATTTTAATTGAAGCGACATAAAATTAACTTTTTTATTTGTGTGAAAGCTCTAAGCTTAAAGAGAGAGCTTTTGCATACCAATACAAATGCATTGTCAAGTTGCATTAGTGTAAGTGAGCTTAATGCTGAACACTGCAGCAAACTGTATTTTGATCCACTGTATGGACTATACCTGAGCCTGTATCCATGTGAAACTGGAATCGTTTGTGTTTTATTATTACAATATTATTATTTCTTTTTTGGTTTACATTCTCTCTCTTTTTGTGTCTCTTCCCTGCCTTTCTGTTTATCCAGCATTTCGTTGTGTGTTTATATTGCACTCAGGCTGGCGTCGCAAAGTCGCGACGCTATCAAATTGAATTGTACAATAATGTTTATTGATACGAATAGTATCTGCTGGTTTAGCACTTCAAGTTGCAACTGCTGATGTTGTATCTTAAATTAGAGATATTTAATTCATTTTATTTGACAGCAGAAGGTCACAAATGTTATTGCACATTTGTAGTTTTAATTATGCAACTATATCGACCTAGCTAGATCAAATAACTTATGTGTAGATTAGACTACCTTTCCAAACACTTTATTGCCCTATTTCATTTCTTTTACTTGACTTTTTGGTTGGGCTCTCTTTTTAGGGTTGGCAACAAAAATCCGCTAAAAACTAAAATAAAAATTGAAAGGCAAACAACGAAGCGACATGTTATAAACTGGCTACAGGCGGTTACCCGCTGTTCCCGCTGTTCCCGCTGCTCCCGCTGGGGCAATGGGGCAATGAGGCATTAGGGGCATCCTGAAGGCAGCCGTTGGGTTGGAAATGCCTGTAGAAGAGATGATAACTTTGGTTGCCGCATCTCTTGCCTGGCAGCTTCCTCAAGTGGTTCCACAAATTTTGTGCCGGCATCGCTTTATGCATAAGCAAACATGTCAAGCGCAGCCACGCCTGCATACGCCCCATCCAACGAGTCCTGGCTCGCAGGATAATGTTTATCCAGCCGGCAAAGCTGGCGAAAGATGTTTCGCGTGATTTGTGCTGACTTTTTGATGTGGCGGCGGCGGGAGGGAGGGACGAATGGGGCGAGCGGGTAACGATAAAGGCGCGTCGAGTTCATTTCGGGTTAATATCGCGCACAGAATGAGCCTTACGATGCGTGTGTCCTTAAAGATTTCCTGTGAGTTATAGCCTGCTGCTTTGCCTGCCAGCTGTGTTTGACTTTCCAAACAGCATTCAACTAACTCTTACTTCTCCTCTCTCTATCTCTATCTCTATTTCTATTTCTATCTCTATCTTTATTTCTATCTCTATCTCTATCTTAGTCTTTCTACTTTGGAGAGTACATCCTTGCCACGCCCAAGGACCTTTTACACACTTTCAATTAACAAAAATTTACACATTTCATACTGCACTCTGTCAAAGCTTTTTATTTAAGCCTTGCTGTAAAATTGTTTTACTGAAATTTTTATAAGAACTTAAGTATATTCAAAATTCAATAATTTGATTATTTCAATTTAAAAACCAAATCGATTAGAAAGCAAAGGTATTATAAATAAATGCAAAAACAAATTCATTTATTTTTTGCCAATAACTTTTACAATTGTCTAAAGTTAGTTTAAAAATTTAATCAAAAAGCCATAAATAATAATAAAAAAAAATAAGAAGAACATATTAAATTTAGTAAATTTTAAATTAAGGCAAAATCAGCATACAATTCTCCAACCTAAGTAAAAAAATATATTTAGTTGAAGAAAATTAGTTTAAATGATTGGAAAAAAGTGTTTTTGAGAATGTCTCGCTTAAAATTATTTAAAAAATTAAATAAATTGCAATTTATGGAATCTACACCCTCAATTAAATGGAATAAAATCTATTAGAAAATATCTCATTTATGGTGTAAGTAAAATGTATATATGTTGACCAGATTCTATTCATGTTTTATACAATTTAATAAAATAACGCTGACATATCATTGCAGCAAATAAAGAGAAATTATTTATATGTAAGTGTGTAATCTATTCTCTATTGTATAATTTTATACAAAAAAAATAATAAGAAAAAATCACCCCAAGACATATCTAGCCATTACTTAAAGTTGAAGCAAAAGCGAATTCTTTTTTAAATATATTTATTAAAAATATATTAAAATTCTTTTCAAATGTGTTAAAAAGTCGAATTTTTCGTTATGAGCATAGACATTATTATTTAATCATTATAATATCAAGTTTCTCACGCTGAAACTGAAATTCAACTCAAAAGAAAAATTGCTAGGTTTTGGATTTTTTTGTTTATTGAAGCTTTAAAGTAACAAAAAAAAACCCTTACAGCTTCCAGTCAGCGCTTTGCTTAAAGACAAATAAGATACATGTTTAATTTGACTTGTTGTACAAATAATTCAAATGAATTACATATTTTTAAATGTATAGGTTAAGCACAAAAAAAAAAACAATACAATTAATTTAAATTCACATTAAGCATACGCTGCATGGTCCCAGAACTTAGCCAGCGTTTAATAATTTAATTGAATGTAATTTTTTTTTTTTATAAAAAAAACAAACAAAAATAATAATAAAAAATATTGCAGGTATTGCCACACACACACACACACACACAAGGGACACAGAGGGTAAAAGTCTGATAAAAGTTGTCAGAAGTCAGTTTGTTTATTTTAAAATTCAGCGCGAATCATTTTGTTGGAAAATGTTGCACATAATTCTTGTTTAAGTATCTTGTAAATTGCTTAATAACGCCAAAGGGACTCTGACACACACACACACACACACACACGGTCGCACATGCTCGTCCTGCAGCCATGGTCCCCTGCCATGCCCCTCGACGCAATTACCCCTTTGCAGACTTTACAGTCAGGTTGTGCCAACTTTGTATTCAAGTGCGAAACGAGCTTGAAAAATTTAAGACAAAAACTTTTGCGAGTCCAAAAAGGAACAACTGCAAATTAATGTTAGTGTATGTGTGTGCGTGTGTGTGTGTGTGCGTGTATGTGTGTGTGTGGGTGGCAAGTTGGCACTTGTTTAATTTAATAACAAAATAAATGTTCACGGGCACGTAAATTTATGAGCTCAGAATGCTCTTGCCATGCACACATATTAACACGTCCGCCAGACTTGTCTTCTGCAAACCCCCTCCAAGTGGCAAGACCCCGCCGCCCTGTCCCACACACAGCTCCGCCTAGCCGGCAAATACAGTGCCGCCAAATTGTGTGTGCATATTTGAGAAATAACATCTTTAAGAAATTAAAAAAAAAAATTCAGTTTTAGAATTGCAATTGAAATTGTTTGTGGCATGAAGCATGTGGCATAAGATTGTGCCAGCTGAATTCATTTACAACTTCAAGTTTTCCTCAACTGTTCAAGTGTTGTTGTTTTTTGGCTTTTAGCTAATGTTACAGTTTGGATAATTAACCTAACTGCATAAATTGCTATATTTTAAGATAAGTATGATTGTTATAGTCGCGTATATCCGACTATAGTACACTCTGTACCGCAAATTCATTTACTTTTTTTTTATGTAAATTCACATTAAAGTCAAACAGTGAATTTTAACTATAACGAACATGCAAAAAAATTTTTAAATTAATTTTGGTATTTTTAGTAAGATTATTAAAAAATCCATCACAGCTGAAAATCAAAAGCCAAAACTTTAAAATTGTGGCTTTAAGTCGGAAATCAAGAATCTATATACCGGCTAGATCGCAACGGCTACTGGTCCTGATCAAAATATATATATTTTATTAAAAAAATAAAGTTTTTTATCGGAGATTCGTTACAAAAATTAGGATTGTTTAATACTCCCACTTATCGAGTTTTAATGCATACAGGTTTTGTCCCAAAATTTAAAGTTTGAGTTATACAAAATCCAATTCAATCACTTAATAGCAGTAATTAAACTCTTATACATAAAAAAGAACATATTTTGAAATAAAATGATTTGTTGATTTTTATCAAAAAATTTAAATATAACTCTTATTTTTAAATAACAATTTTTTTTAAATAAAAATAAAAATTATTTTTAAATTAAAATGAAAATTATTTTATAATATTTTATTATAGGAATCAAATAAAACAAATCAAATAAAATAAAAATAAAATTTATTTTTTCGTTTTTATTATAAAAATCAAAAGTAAAAATTGAATGTTAATATCTTTGGAACTACCAGTTGTATTAACAAAATAAAAAAAACTTTCACGATGTTTGGCTCAATATCTTTAATATGATAAGTTCCCGCTGCTTGGGCAATTTTATATATTGTATAGTACAACTAATGCAGAATTTAAAACGATCCTTACTCGGCAATATAAAGGACTATGTGGCTCGGTATTCGCCGAAAATATATCCTAACCCAAGCCATGTATATTAATAATCCATTTGCGAAATTTTTATATACACATGTTAACCGGAAACATGTTTGTTGTTTTTATCAAAATTCAATTTAAATTGCAATTGTTTTTTTTTAAACATTTGAAATTTGCTCATTAAAGTAGTTCATTAAATTTCTCGCTATTTTATACTCAAAATTGATATTTTTATATATTTTATTTAGATAATTCAATTTAAATTTATTTATTTTAGATACTATGTGTTCTTTATTTAACACTAAGAAATAGCATGCTCGCAGCTGAATATTGTCGCCAGGGTATTATAAATAATTAGCAAACACGCCGCAGCAATATTGAGAGTTGAAACCAACAATATCAAAAACTCCCGAAACCCGTCCACCATCCTATACCGAACTGAACCCCATCTAACCTCTAAACCCAAGTTTCAAAATTGTTTCACCATCATCATTATCATTAATGTCGACACGCATTTGAGAAAGACATTGGGAGATGTTAAACTAGAGGTTGAACTCGAGGTTTGAGCTTCAATCGGGGGTAAGGAAATGGCAGTGAGGTTTTTGGAAGAGGTTTTGCATCATTTTTGCCTGGCTTGCCGCTCCAAATTATGCAAAGTGTTTGACAAATTAGCAAAAGAAACTTGTTAAAAGCGGAAAAGCGGAAAAGCGCATGCATAGCAACGAGTCGAGCATAAAGTGCAAATTGTGAAAATTGTGAAAATTGTGAAAATTGTTTTCATAATTAGCATTTTGAGCAGGCCGTGAGAAGTTGGCGTTTTGCTGCCCGGGTGAATGTACCAAGACATGTTTCGCCTACATACATTAAGTGTTGCCACATGCCACATACCACATGTAATAAAATAAAACTTAAGAGCCTTTTAAGCGTTGTTATAGAGGGATTTAAATTAATTAATATAAAGAATATATTTAATTAATTTTAGTTTATGTTTGTGTTTGTTTGAATATTGCAAATTCCTTCAAGAAAAAATCGCCTGTCAAATTGACAGCAAACTCTAAGCATTTGCCATCAAACGTTTATCTTCAATTCACAGAATACACCTCAATGAAACACACACACACACACACACACTTCATATAATGTTTTTTTTTATACATATATGTATTTTTATATATAAGTATATGCGATTTGCTCTCTTATGCAGCTCCAAATACAACAGCTTCCAGATACTGTAAACTCCCAGAGCGCTTATTTGAAAAACGTTTTATTTTTATTGCAAAGACTCCCAAGCGACGAGTGCTCAGTGTCATTGAATGTCATTTCAGTCTCAGATCTCAGACTACCAGACATTAAAACTCGAACACAAGCCCGAACCCGAACTCGAACCCAATCCTAAAAAAAAACCCTCCACCCCGAACCAGTTCTGTCAGGTGCCCAAACTCCAAAAAACCTTCTTGATTCAGTTAATACTCAAATTATATGCCTGACGACATTGAAATACCCTTCTCGCAGCTAAATTCTTATTATATGCACAATAAAAATAAAAAACCCTTAAATATATTTACTTAAAATTAACAATAAAGTATCGGAGTAACTATGAGTATGTAATTTTACTAAGAATTTGAAAAAATTAAAAAATATAATGGTATTTTGTTCCTTATAAGCAAAGGTTTTTTATTTAACAAATCAAAATATACAAAGAAATATATTTTAATAACTCAAATTAAAAAATTGTTATCTAATTTATGGAATTTCTTAAAACCGTTTAAACAATAAGACAGAACTTTAAAAACAAATGAAAATATTATTTATTTAATGAAATAATTATAATGTAGATAAAATATTATTTAAGTGTTAAATACAAGCTCAAAAACAATTGCCCATAATATAAAATGTTGAAGATTTAAAATTTTTTCTTATTTTAGAATTCTTTTTAATTTTTATCATCAAAATTGATATTAAATAAATAAAAAATCAATAACTTTCATTAAATAGTTTATACTTATAAAGTCGTTAAATTGAGTTTCAAAAATTTTTAAAAAGATTTTTTTACAATTCATTGAATATGTTATACATTGAGTTAAAACTTCTATTAATAATTTGCGGAAATATAATATTACAAAATTTTATATTGATTATTTTCAACTTGTTATAAGAAGTATGCCTGTAATCTACATAACATATATCATGAAACTTTTAGAAAGATTATATTGCTTACTTGATAAAAGTTAGAGTTAAGCTCAAAGAATGCAGATTTGATGACACTTAAATAATAACCAGCAAATAAACACAATTGTTTTGAATAGAAAATTTTTGATTCGTTTGATATTGTTTTTGGAGCAGGGTATTATACGATACCAGAATCAGGAAATCACCCAAACACACACATCGTCACATATGATACTCCCTGTCTGCTCGTCTATCTAATTCCGTCCGTCTGTCTGTCTGTCTGTCTGTCTGTGGCAAGTGTCATTGCTCGTGAGGCCGATGTTAAGACCCCTTTTAGCTTTTTTGCATGCCGGCAACAAAGTGAAGCTGTAGGAGATTAGAACTGTACATTGTAGTTCAATTGAAAGAACAAGTTCAATAGTTCAATTTCTATTTTAGCTCAATCGATTATACCATATATCGATTATACTTTTAGTTCGATTGTTTGATCGATTAATTCTAGGTGTTAATTTGTTCGTTTCTTAATTAGGCCTGTTTGATTATCTTTGTTTGTTTGCTTAGTTCATTCGAGTACAATTAAATGTTCTATCTGTTAGTGCAGTTAGTATTTCACTTGAACCAGTGTTGAACAATGCAATGCAGCTCTACGGGAAAGTTCCACATACACAGGAGCTGTCTGGAGTCGTGCCGGAGCATTTGACAAATCAAATGCGGATCAAGAGGAACAGAAGACCGTGAGTGGCTTGAATGCAGGTTGGATGGGGAGACAGGAAGACAGGAAGTTGAGATGGCATCCAGTTCATGTTGCTGAAAAATATTCAAAATGAAAATGAAAATGTTGAAGGTTAATACGATGCGATTTGCCAGAGCGCCTGAGCGGATTGTGCGTCCTGCAATCTGTGGAAGAACTTGAAGTTGAAGTAGAAGTAGAAGTTGAATCTAAAGCTGATGCAGAAGCAGAGTTCATGACATGACACGACAACTGACACACGATATACACTATTCATGTGTTGCTTTAGCCTTAGTTGACTTTGCAGTCAAGTTTGTTCTATTTTTTTTTTTTGTTTCCTCCTTTGGCCAAACAGGATTAGTAGGCAGTCAGTGCGGCAAATGCGTTTAAGGCACACTTTATCTTTGAGATTTTCTTTCTATTTTTTTTTATTTTTTTTTTATGAGCTGCCAACCCAAAACTTGATATTTTAGTCCTGGCCAGTGAATCAATTTAGTTTTTTTTTTTGGGGATCTGAGCATTTACCTTAAAGTAGTCAGTCGCCTGTGAAATCCACTTAATTCCATTTACTTAAGCTAATTTCACGCCATATTCAATTTACCACATCATGGCCATTCATTATTTATTCACAACATGTAAAATCAATGGGCACGGCCAGAGCAGGACATCAGAAAAAAGCAGCAAAAAAAAAAAAGAAAAGAAAAAAAATGAATTGTTGAATGTCCGAGTATGACAAGGAGAAAAAAAACACGAGTGTGAATAAACGAGAATTGAGTTGAAATTGCCTGACTAGCAGCTACTCTGTAAAAAGTACAGAGAAAATTCGCCTTCCAATGTTCCATCTTTAACCATTATTAAATAAATTTAAAAAAAATTTTCTCCATTAGGCGGACATTTCTCTTGAGCGGACCAAAAATGGTTCGTTGTCCGCCCAAAAGAATTTTCACTGTATTAGTTTTGCGATCTTTAAGATACTGAAAAAAAATAATATAAAATTTATTGTATTAATTTGATTTGTAGCTCCGTAAATCATACGCTTTGTACTAAACACAATTTTAAAAAAATTATTTCAAATGGAAAATACGGAAAACTAATTTATTGAAAATTTAAATTCAAAAAATTAAACCAATTACTTTAAAAATTCTTTAAAAAAATAAAAATATAGCATTTATTTTATACTTGAGATATAAATAATACTTTTATTAAATAATTATAAATTGTAAGCAGAAATTTATATATTTTATACATTTTAAATTTTTTTGGTTCACATTATAGAATTTGAATTGTCCCGGGTTCGATTTCTAGTGATTAAAAATGATTTTTTATTAATAAAAGTCAAGCTAATAATTTTCTGGCCCAAAGGATCCAATTTAAATTTAAAAAAAAAAAATAAATAAATAAAAAGAGTCTCAATTTTATACTGCATATGATGAAAGTACATAATATTATATTATAGGCTTATGTTCATAATATATCTTGACTGAAATAAGCAAACCCAATTAATTACGACTGCTTTAAAGCTTTTCCTATATCGATGTAATATTACAGGGTATCCAAAGGAAGCTAGTCAACAAGAAAGGCAACTCTGTGAGCCATGGACAATCAATGGATGGTTGGTAGGACGACCCTCAGCCATCAAAAGGCGATGACGTACGCTTAATTTGGAGCGTTGGAATAATTTATGTACAGGGTGTAATTGTGGGAGTATTGGACTGCTGAAGGTTGGGAGCGGTATGAGCCAGCTGCCCGGAGAGCTGAAAACCAGGAGAAAAAAAAAACAGAAGAAGAATGCCAACAGGCATTTCTACACACACGAATGGGCGAATGGTTGACTTGTCCAAAATGGTGGGGCACGGGGCATGGGGCACGTGGAACGTGCTGAAAAACCGCGTTGCGGCAAATAAGTGCGATGAACATTTTTCGGGGGGTGCGCACTCTATAAAATCCGGGAATACGTCGAGCCAAATGATGAAACGCACCTGTAAAATGTAGTAGATGCCGGCATTGGTATATAGGCGGGAATACCCCGTAATTTGCCTACATTGCATGCCACAAAATGTAGTACGAGCTGAGTGAGGAGATGATTACGGATTGTTGTTGTTGTTTTTGTTGTTGATGCAATGCTTGTTTAAAACAACTGATTGGATTTGTGGTTATGTATGGCGCTTTAACTTTTCAACAGACAAAATGTTAATACATTTGGGCAAACCACACAAAATACTACTCTTAATTACTGCAAAATCTCATGTTCAAATTTAAACAGAAACTAACAAATTTTACATTAAAAATTGAATAAAATATGCTGGGTAATTGTGTAATAAAAATAAGAAATAAAAAAAAGCTTCCAACTTGTCCATAATGTGTTAAAAAAAAGCAGTTTGTGATTTACCCAATAAAAATAAGAAATAAAATTGAAAATTCAGAAATATAATACTTGTTCGAAATTCTACAAAAAAAAAGGTTGCAACTTGTCCATGATGTGTTAAGAAAAAAATATATATTGTGATTAGCCCAATTTTCAACCCAAAATGACAAATGATTAAAAAAAAAACCAATCCTGAATAAATATCTTGACAGAGCCGAGTTTTAATTTATTCCCGGACACTGTACCAACTTGGGTACTTAGGATTAGATTATCCAAGTGTATCCTACAGCACAATAAAATATTTTACTCTCGCATTATCCAAAGGACAGATCTACTTTGCTGCAGAAAAATCACAATAGCTTTGTTTGCAATTTAAGTAACCCACTTTTAATACAGTAGTTTTAAAAGTTATAATTGCTTATAATTCTCAACTGGCTTTAAGCGACAACTAAGTGGTACGGCTATTAATGGCGTTGTGCTCTTTGTTTTCTCTGTGCCTTTGCACCCGAAAAAGTTCTCTAAACATGCAGACGGTCATGGCTAGATCCTGAATATATATACTTTATAAGGTCAAAGATAACCTCCTTCTACCTCTTTCATACTTTTGCATAGTTTAACGACCCTCTTAACCCATTTTTAGTGGGTACAGGGTGTAAAAAGACTTAAATGTAAATTAATACATCGATATATAATTAAATTTAGAATTAATTAGGCTACAATATTTTTTGAAAGTATTTTTAGTCAAACTATGAGTACCTAAGAACAATATACTATATGTATACATATATATTGCTGGTCTATTAGAATTCTGTTCGTATTCCCGTTTAAACAAATGACAGTTTACCACGCCCCCTATATGGGGGTGGCAGGGGCGGTCGGTTCAGCAGTTAGGAACCGGAAGTAAACAACAGACATAGTTCCCAAAACCGAATGGGATCCGAGCATGGATGATACTGAGGGGCTGCTATATACCATATATGTATGTATGTATGTTGTATCTGTGGACAGGACGTTGACATTAGGGCTAGCATTACATTTGGTGCTTTAACGGTATAGCACACACACACACACACACTTACAGGTGCACATATCTAACAGTAATGGTAACGGTAACAGCGCCAAATGTTTGCATGGCCGTCGCTGTGGGAGCTGTGCCAATATTTGCGTAACGTGTTTGACAAAGAAATGAAAACTGAAAGCGCCAGCTTGGAAAATCAAATGAAAGGCCTTCCAGTTGGCCCATTAAAGTGGACGAAGCGGGGAAGGTAAAAAAACTGCACAGTCAAGAGAAAACTACAAAAAAAAAGAATTATAAATAAATTGATAATAAATTAAAACTGAAACAAAAAAAAAAAAAAAACTACACTAAACTACCCTTGCAATAGTCTTCTTAAAAAATTTTGAATACTTTTGTATAGAATAAATTATAATTAATGCAACTATGTAAAAGCAAAAAAGTAGAAAACGAAAAATTTTTTTTTCGATTTTTCCTCGAATTTTAAAGTCAAAAAATCGTAAAAAATACCGCACAAAATATCATCATTTTCTAAATTCAAAATGAAATAGTTGCAAAACCAGTAATTTAAACTTAATAAAGTTAAAGTATGATTAATAGGCCTTTATAATAGGCCTCATTAGCTTTCAGAAAACGTAAAGCATTTGAAAATCGGCTGTAAGATTCTCAAGTAATGCTAAAATCTGTAGACTTGCCTCTGGAAAAAAGATAAAAAATAAATACCAGATTTCAAAAATTATTAAAAAAAAGTCTCACCATAGAAAAATTTTAAAAGTGGTTTTTCGTCATCTGGGGCACCATATGTATCCGAAAAAGTAGGTTTGGTCAAATATACAATTTGTGTGTTACCTAGTGTTATTTTTGTCCCAATTGTTCCTATGGCAGCTATATGATATAGCAGTTCGGTTTTGTTTGTGTTCAAATCGTAATTCTACATCGATTTTACAAGTTTGCTTTAGATATCTTGAAATCCAAAAAATTTTTCATACACACACTTTTCATGAAAATAAAGTGTCCCGGATTGTTTCTATGGCAACTATATGATATAGTGATGCGATCGGACTGATTTTAACATACGAACTACATAAGATATTAAACTTTGTCTGTGCCAAGTTTCATCCAGATAGCTTATAGGTAAAGCCAAAAAGCTTGCATAGAAACAGACGAACAGACGGACATGGCTATATCGACTCAGTTCATCGCCCTCTTCAAGAATATATATACTTTATGGGGTCAGAGACGTCGTCTTCTATGCATTACAAAATTATAATACCCTTTTGAAAGGGTATAAAAATATATAACATAAAAAGTATGTGGGTGTAATAAGTGCAGAAATTATTTTGTTATTAATTGGGCACTATTAAAGCTATTTTAATATTAACTTTTACCTCATAATGCTGTTTAAACTGCGTTCTACTTAGCGTATACGTATTTTGTAAAACGCTTTCTGCTTCATATTTACATATTCAATAGAAAACAAAAGATCAATAATTAAATTATTATATTATACTACATATATAGTTTTTTCAATTTTTTCCAAATAACTTTCATCATAAATTGTATATGGTTTAAAGCTTTGTAGCTTAATCATTCATATTATAACAATTTAATAGTAATATTCCCCTAATGAAATAATACAAAAATCGGTCATGTCCTTGATTAAATACAGCTAATTTTTCGAACAGCTTTCAAGTGTCGCCTTTCATTTTTCAATTATGTTATGCCACACATAGAGAAAGATACACAGATAGAGATTGAGAGTGGAGAAAGTGCCGGAGAGAAAGTGAGAGTGGAGTATATGGGAAAGATAGTGCGATAACAAAAGCAAACAACAAATAGATTTCAAGTTGATTGATAAATGTGTAAATGTGTAAATGATGTTCAAATCGAAGAAAGGGACAACCAAGAAGATTACAAGATGGTCAAACAAAAACCATCAAAAGCATAAAAAATCTGAAAAGGACGAAGAAAAAAAAGAAACCAAACCAAAAAAAAAAAAAATGAGAGAACTGGTTGTTATCTGATACGCCTGTCGTCGTTGTCCTGTGTCGTCCTGCGATGAGTGGGCACCCATCCTCATTCTATTCACTCACATACAATCACAATAAGTGGCTGTTACATTTCACACCAAACATTGATGGAATGGACCAATGGCCCAATGAATGAGAACCAGAAACTGAGACAGGAACCAGAAACCAGAACCAGAACCAGAACCAGAATCAACCAAACAAGCCACAGAAATAGACGAGCTGTTGTGGTCTTGTAATGGGAGAGTCTGAAACTTGGAATGGGTATATAGTATATAGTATCTATAGTATGGGTTGTGTGTGTGTGTGTTGTTGCCAAACTGTGTCAGCTGCTTGAGCTTAAGCATAAAAGGACAAAAAATCACTGAATTTCACAAAGTTGTTTATCTTTTCACTTGCCAAAGTTTTTCAACGTCCAACCCTCACACTCCAGACGCTTTCGCTCTAAAAATGGGAAATATTTTCTGCATACAGATTTCGCAAGTAGATAAAGTGGTTAAAAAAAAAAAAAGCATAAAAATAACCAACTGAGTGCGAGAAATGGGACATGGCAAAAGTTAAGGCAAAAGGCACCCAAAGGACATAATCGCCAATGGCAAAAAAAAAAAAAAAAAACAGAAACGTTGGCAAAAAAAAAAAAAAAACAAATATGATAACTGTTGCGAGCTGGTCAAATCGGAAATAACGGGCCAGCAGCAAAAGTGGCAGTTAAAATTGTGCTGGGAATAAATCTATCATATAATGCAATATTACAGCGTAATGCCATCGATAAACCACACACAAAAATCGAAAACCCCAAAAAGCAACCCATCGACCCACATTGTGGCTAAAAGAAATTGTGCGATGTTTCAGTTAAATGAAGTCGATTATTTGGATTCAGCTGGGATTGCTCAAAATATGATTGACCAAATGTATGTAGGGAGAGAAATCATAACAGAGTTTGGTATTTGGTACACCCTATGCACATTAAAAATGGGTAAAAGGGGGTCATAAAACTATGAAAAACGTATGTAACAGGCAGCAGGAGGCATCTTCGACCATTTAAGTTATATACAGATGTATATTTGCGATTTGTCTCTAGAGCAGAGTCGATCTAGCACGGTCTGTCCGGCTGTCTGCCTATATTAATGCACAGATCTCAGAGTCCAATAGACCTAGAGATACCAATTTTCCTGTATCCTGTATACTTCTGCATATTTTATATTAAAACTTTCCAATATCAACCCTCTCACCAAAGCAAATTAATAAGAACGATTTATAGCCACAATTTTGAAATTTTATTTTTGATTTTATGAAAATGAAATAAGAAGGTATTTTGGACTGCGTGCAGGGTGTAACCTAGTCAGGCATACCCTAAGCAATCTTATTTGTTTTTATTCGAAAAGGGACGCTTGGGGAGTTCGGCTCGTGTAGCCTTAAGATAATCCAGTTAGGCAGTAAATTAAAGGGCTGGATATAATACAACTTAATACCAAAACCTAGGGATACCCTCTGTATATTTTTTTATTTAGTTGTAAAATACAATTATGAATCAAAACTTGATGTAGACTCAAATGAAATTAAACAAATATCATAAAGAAAATGTTTATTATATGAGGTGCAGTTTTGCCACATTTTCAGAGTAGATCATGTTAACCCAGTCCGAGATTCGCAATTACAAATACTCTCATATCTATAAATATTCAAATCAAGCAGTGCAAATCAGAATTTCAAGCTATAGGGTCGAAATTGCAACTTTCTGATAAAATAACAGCCCTGTTCAAGGTATCGAGGTAATTGCTTGAATTGAGAAGTAATTAATAAAAATAGATTTTCATATAAATAATAATTTTTCAACCGATTTTCCTATTGCAGCTTTTTGAAATATAAATTCAATTTTGTTTCAATTTTCACTTACCATCAATTTACAATCTTACTAACCTGAAGATAAATAAGAATGTAGCATTTTTGTAACTGAATAACAAATGATATTACAAGTATTATTTCAAAATGTTACTTTTAAATTTGTTGAATTTTGGTAATAAGCATTATACCTAGTATCATCTCTTAGGGGGTGGGGGAATGTGGCAGCGAATGCAAGGAAAATGGCTGTCAGGTTGCCAGGACAATCAGGGTTAATGTGACAATGCATTGGTGGACAGTTGCGGGCATTGCCAGGAGCATAAACCACAATGGGTTTAGCCATTATTTAAACGATGTTCACGCTCACACACACACACACACACACCCACACACACGCACCCTTACACATACTCATAAACATGCACATATAGAGAGAGACAGGACGTTGGCGCATATCCTGCAGCACAATTGAATTAGGTTAGTCATGCTTTAATGCACATCAACATACGTGCAGCCAGGCAGGATATGTGTGTGTAATATATATATATGTGTGTGTGTGTGTGTGTGTGTGTGTGTGTGAGCTCTCATAAATCTCATTGTCAGTGTTTAACTTTCTTGTTGGTTTAACTTGACTTCAAGCAACAACGGCAAGGCAAAAGCAAAAGTCATTTGTCATTTCAGATGGCAACACACACACACATAACACACACACACACATGCTGGCCCACTAATACTACTACAACAACTTCTACTACACACACTATATGCATTTATATATTATATCTAATATGACTTGACTGACATTTAAACTTATAGCTACAACATGCAACTTGCAACACAAATGACAGTTAAAACTAACTTTACTGTACGCTGAACACTCGATAAAGTCAACTAAATATGATCAAAGATCATCTAGCAGTCAAGTATATAAAGTAGAATCTTAAATAGAATAATTGTCCTAATAAAAACTAATAGAATGCTACAATAATTGAGCTGTAAAAATTCAACATTTCTATTAATAATTTCCGACATTTTCTTTGATATAAACCTAAATAAACCTAATCCCTTGAGTAATTCAATTAATTACTAAATTATTTAATTAAGCAAATATTCCTTTATTTGGCTTTTGCTTCATGTTAGTGTACTTGCCAATTCGTTAGCCTTATTATTAAGTTTATTCATTTGCTGATTGTTATAGTTGTTGCTTGTTTGTTGTCCTGTTTACTCATGTCTCGAAACATGCAGTCAACTGCAATAAATATTAAAGTCAAAAGAATGTTTGTCAGTTTATACTCCGGCATTTGCAAATCAAAAAACAACAACATGGAATATCAAACTATCTATAAGTCAGGGTTTTCAATTGAAACTATCTATTCGTATCTTTCTATTTTATTAGTTTAATTATCTGAATTAAAATCGTAACTATAATTATTTGAATCAATACATTAGGTTTTTAAAACTATTCACTTTCAATCAAACTGATACGTTTTTGAACTTAATTTTGAACTATCTTGTTTAAAGCACGATAATAAATCAAGTTCGCAATTTTAAAAAAAACTTTGTAAAAAAAAATCCTTGGATTTTAAACAGGACTTAAATCTAGCTAAAAAACTAAAAAAAAATTTCCTGTATTTAATACAGTTTTTTTTATAAATTTGTTTAATTAACTATGAATTTAAAAAAATATATAGAAACCAAATAAAGGAATTTCTGTTGTTGAGTGAGCCTGACTTCAAAATACTCTGTAACCAAAACAAGCATAACAATTCGGAGGCATCTATAAAAAATTATTTTCTGAGTAACTTTATTGTTTATTATCCAATATTTGTGATTTTTTTACGGTAGATTTGGAATGAGTATATAAACCGAAATTCTAGCTCTTAGATTGTGGGTATAAATACAGTTTTATGAATTTATGCAAATGAGGGATAAGGGCAGAAGGAGTATTGCAAATTACAGACAAGTTTTATTTACATATGACTAGCAGAAATATCAAATTTTGATTTAAAGTCAAAGAAATCTGTGAGTTCATACAGATCAGGAATATATATATATATAGTTTATATGATCAAAAACTGTTTTATAAGATTCATTTTCCATTTTAAATGGCAACATAGTGTACACACATAATAATATGAATCGAATAATAAATATTATATTTACATTGTTGTCAAGCCTTTGTAATCAGTTTGTTATTATGTGTCCTGGCATCAAAGGAAAGCCTTGGAGAGTATTCCCAAAGTGTATTCCACTATATCATACTTGTAATTGAGCCACAACAAAATTGAACAATGGATGGCAATAATGCCATTGTTTTGGTTCGTCCTTTGCCCCTCTCCACCTAACAGGATACCAACTCTCCAGGCTAGAGCCTGCGACCCTTTCTCGACCAAAACAAAGACATTTTCACTTGATGGCAGGGATAAGGGATAAAGGGTTGGGACAAATGGAATGGGAAAGGGAAAGCGATGTGCATAACAATTCACAATAGTTGCCGGGCAGTTCACAATCGTTTTGGCGTGTTAATTACCTGGAACACATAGAATCTGTGGACAACATAATAAAAGGACGATTGATGGAACCTTCATGCGATACAGTTTGTCGATGTCAACACAATTTGGATTCTATGGGCTATATGTATGTATATGGATTTGGGTTTCAGATCCTTCGACTCAAATGTTGCGTGTGTGTGTGTGTGTGTGTGTGGAAAAAAGAAAAGGGGAAGAAACTTTTTCGATTATATGCTCGTAAAAGTTTTCGATGTTTGTGCAAACCCACCCACAACTGGGCATAACCACAATTTAACCACAGAGCCAGAACAACAACAACAACAACAATGACCACTAAACCCTCTCATAGTTGTTCTTCTTCTCTATATTGGGAGTGATAAAAAGCGGTGCCAAAGTTAACCAAAAAATGGAAAAAAAAAAAAAAACTTTACTAAACCAAACCGAACCATAGAGAATCATATCCCCAAAATTGAAGCGTAGCGAGGTGAAGTAAGCTCGAAAAGCAGCTCGTAAACAAGCAATAAAATTGTAAAAAGGACAACCGGCAAACGTTGCCACCAATTGGCATTGTCAAAGAGGGCAAACACACACACACACACACACACACACACACACACACACACAGATACACACAAGTGTGTGTGGCAAAAGGACACACTTTGCTGGCAACCTCGTTTGGCCTTTCGATAGTTTTCGCTTTCACATAGTTTGGCAACAACAGCAGCAGCAAGGCCAACAGTCAAGTCAAGCACTGTGCACAGTGATTCAAAAGCTATACAAAATTGATGCACTTAAACCTTTCTCACCCAAAAACATAATAACCTAGGTTATAAATTTATTAAATAATAAATAATATAATTTTTAAAATGTTTTCGCAGTCATTTTTTCACTTTCAAGTCGTGAAGTGTTAGCTCTTGACATTAAAGGACATCAATTTCCAGTCAGAAAAACCAAGACTAAATTACCCATTTCAGGCAAACGCGCTTAATTAAATGATTGTTAAATAAACAATAAATGAGAAATATAAAATAATATAAAAAAAATAATACAAAAATAGTTTCCCTTTGGCTTTCTTAAATCTCCTTTATTTGCATCTTTTTACGGATTTAAATCGATTTTTAAAGCAATATTTTTACACTGCAAGTTAAAGCATAAAAATAAAAATAAGATTGTCAAATGTTAATATTTAATTGAAATTATAAACAAAATAAAAAAGTTTAATTTGCCATGCATAATAAATTTATACGATTTTTTTTGATGCCTTTCAACTAACATTTTATTGTTCATCGATAGGCAAATCTATCGATACTAATTGTGATCTGTACAAAATTTGAAGCGTATTAATATTGTAAATAATTAAGTCTTAATTGCCATGGAAAACTAACTTATAACAACTTAAATTAAAAATTGTTTTTATCAATATAAATAAAAATTGTTTTTTTTTATCGATAATCAAATCTGAAGCGTATTAATATTGTAAATAATAAAGTTTAAATGCCGTGCAACATAGTTTATATTATTTTTTTTTAGCTTACAATTAACATTTTTTTTCCATCGATAGGCAAATCTATCGAAACTAATGCTCAACTGTACAGAATTGGAAGCATATTATATTATAATTCTTTTCACTGTGCGCTCTTTTGCGTTTTGCTCATGTCGAACTTTTATTAAAAGTGTTTTCTTTGCTTATCTTTATACACACTCTGCACACTCTCACACACACTTTTACACACACATAGTTCGTTCTTTATGGTCAATGTATGAGACTCTTGGGAACTGAAATATTGGTGTCCTGTTATCCTGCCCGAAGCATTGCTTTTACATGCCAGCGGCGTACGCTTAAATATTTTAATAAAGCATGAGGGGGTAGAAAGGGGAGAAGGATGCCCAAATGCCCAAGTTAATAATAACGCATCCTTGCTGCAATATTCGCTTTCCATTGATGCAATTTTAAGCTGATCCTGGCAAAAACTCCGGCACATTATCAAACCGAACAAAACATAGGGCGCTGTCAACGTTGCCTAATTGATTAACACCTGAAAGTCGCACCATTATAGAAACCCCGCCGGACATGTTGACGAGCATCCCCCCCATTGTCACTCTCTGCATCCCCTCATCCACATCTCTCTCTTGTCTGTGTTTGCCACTTATAGAAATTAGACGACCCCCGTTACCCACACTCCTCCCTTCGTCATCATTTTGTCAGCTTTCTGGTGCTGGCCGCAAATCAAGGCAAAACTTACGCTTCGCCCAGGGCTTTGGATGATATTTGGGTAGTTGGGAGATTGGGAGATTGGGTGGTTGGGGGGTTTGGGTGGGTTGAGTGGTTGGGCTGCTGTTCTTTGGCGTCGCTCTCTAAATGTGCCATTAAAAAATTAAAAGCAAATTCCTGCACGGAAAATGACAACGACGACAGCGAGGACGACGACAACATTGTTGAAGAAAGCTGGATTTTAAAGGTCGCATAATATTCTTATATGGGAGAGGGAGTTTCGCTGCATATCCTTGCAGGCTTGGCCATAAAGTGGCCACAAAATGAGGCCAAAGGACTCCCAGGCATTGTACCACAATGCAATGCAGATATTTGGCCGCAGACTCGCATTTTTTGGTATGCCTTAAAGTATTATATCGATCGAAGTGAACACTATAAGTATTACTAGGGAATTTTTTAGGAACTTTTGTAATTTTTGCAATGTATTTTCAATAATTACCAGATAATTGGCAAACTGTTTCTACATATACCAGACAGAGCTGATGAAATCCATTCATTTGCCTGTGAATTGATTATATGCGAGCACCTGACCGCAAAATGAATAATTAATTAAATTATTGAAATATTTTAAAAATCATAAAAGCTGACAGCGCTGTGTGTGACCACGAGTAACAACACCAAAAACCTCAAAACCTCATTCCAACAAAACCCCATCAGAACTGTGAGTCCTTCGGTTCCCGTTCATCCTCACAAAACCAAACCAATGAACCACAGTTTGACTAAAAGCAATCAACGTCAATACGCCTGAAAATATATAAATTGGTACGGAAACAGGGACAAAACCGGATACGGCGAAGCGAGAGTGACTGACAGTAGCATATAATTTGATTTTGGGCGACACTCATTTATAGCTTCAATCACAGACAGAGTTTTAATGCTCATTATTGGAGTAGATCGTATAAATTAACAGATATGCGTATAACTTATAGTTGATTATCAAGATCTTGCATTTTATTTGAACCAAAGCAGTATTTAAATTTCATTATCAACTGATTTGAATAACTTTAACAATTTTCTTCCCATTTTTATATAATTTTCACACTATTAAGAATGAGTATATTGATACTTTAGCTCTTTATTGCGATTGTGAATCATTTTTAAATTAATTTGCAGGATATAGGTGGGTAGTAATGGGAATTTTATATAAACTCGATCTGTATATTATATAGTGTATGTATATAGTATAGAGGAATCCACAAAGCACATTTTATGACTCTAGCTATTGTAAATCAATATATATTTATACAGATATACATATCGAGAATATCAGTGCTGTTCCCATTCTCACTTTCGGAAAGATCTCGCGAAAACGAATTTCCCTTTACGAATTTCCCTTTACGAATTTCCCTTTACGAATTTCCCTTTAATTCATACAATTATCAGGCCACTTTATTTCTAAAACAGCTGTTTCTTATCTTTAAAAACAGCTGTGGGGTATTTTTATATCTATCTAGGGTAGGATATCTAGGATATCTAGGGGAAATTCGGCAAATTCTCGTGAATCAAATACGCAAAGTTCCACCGATAACGAGAATTTTCTAACAGCAATAACAAAGTTACTTTATTTACTTATTTACTTAATAGAATATATCTTTTAATAGCTTACTTCTGACATGATTGTCGGTTAATCAAATACTAATTGCTCAACTTTGCCTATATGTAAACACAATTTACCTTTTAGTATACTACATATACTCGTATGTGTGAGTTGAAACCCTTTTTAAACAATTTAAATATTTATTAACTTGACTTTGTGTCAATTCAATTAACGTGCAACATTGCGAAGAATAGAATCACTGCCAAGTGTCAAAAAGTGCAAGTCGAAGACAAGCGACACTTCAACATTCCAGGGGCAGAGAAGTCAAGAGTCAAAGGACAGGGTCAGCAGAGGGCAATGCTAAGGAACTTAGAGTATAATTTTGTTTTTTTTTTTTTTTGCAGTTGACAAAGTGTTGCCGGAAGTTTCGATTTATAATTAGCATGACACACACTCCAAGGATGGGAAAAACTTTAAAGAAGTCTGGCGCAAAAATGTAAACTTGAGAAAAATCTCTCGCCCCAATCTTTGGGCAGACGAGAATTGCGAGCAACATGGCAATATGAATACATCTAGCCAAGGGGGGAAGGTGGGAACTAGACTAGAGAATCAATATTTCCGTAGGGTTGACTTAAGAAGGAGAGAGAGAGTGAGAGCGATAGAGAAAAAGAGATGGGTACACAGACAAAGTTTGCAGTTTTCGTACCTCAATTGGTTTTATACTGGCGACGACGGCAACTTAAAGATACGATGCTAAAAACCAAACTCAGTTTGCAATAGTCGAAGTTTAAATACCCTACAAAAACTAACAATTGAATAAAATGTGCTTAAACTGACTAGACTATAGGAAGACTGAAAAAATTGTAGAGATTCTAAAGCAATTGATTAAAGCGATTGTGAATTAATTTCAAATTCAATCAATACTTTTTTGATTTATCGGATCAATTAGACATTATTGTTAAACAGAAATAAGACAGACAAGAGAGTGCAATCCGCGTATGCATTAATATTAAAATTATCAAAAAAAAATATTATTAAAACAATACAAAAAAAATCACTTAAAAAAAAATGTAAAAAATAAAAAATAAAAATTTCGTATAGATTATATGAAAACACCCACAATTAAAAAAAAAAAAAAAAAACAGTGTTTTTGGATTGAAAATAATTTTTTTTTAATATTCACGTATATGCTTACTTTAATAATAAAATAAAATAAATTATTAGATTTTTGTGAATATTAATCGATTACCGGTTGATCGTAGCATTCCTCAAATCATCGATAATAATAACTCATTTTGTAATGAAAACATCGATTAATTAAATTTTATTTACATTTCGACTAGCAGCTTTTTAATAAAAGAAACCTTTACACAGAATTTAAAATATTCTTAAGCCTGTTATACCCCAAGGTAAAAGTTCTGGTCCACTAGATAGTTCTGCTTGAGTTTGGTTGGGTTTTTTTTTTTGGTGGTTTCTGCCTAAGTTCTGAAGATGTTTTTTTTTTTTTTTTTTTTTTTTGCAATGTCGCGACGTTGGCTTCAAGGTTTTAATTACAACTTTTGACGCGTTCACGCCTTGAGACAATTTTAAGCTTCAGTTGCAGTCAACTAGAAATCAATGAGCATCAAGTGTATATAATCGGAGAGGAATTGAACTAGTTCTGATTCTGGTTCCAGTTCTGACTCTGAATCTGAATCTGACCTCAGGTCGGTCCCTCCTCCCCTTGTGCACTTTGCAAAATCGAGCGTAAACTTTATCTGGTTTCAAGACGTCTTCAAGTGCGCCAAGATTTTGGCTTTTTATGTTAGTTTTAAGTTGCCTTCATCGTTCGTTTCTCTCTCTCTTCTTGCAGTTTGGGTAGTTTCTTAGTACCAAACTCTCCTCTACACCCAATTCCAATTCCCAATCCCCAACCCCTAATCCCCCCAATCCTCAACCCATGTAGCGGCATTTAAAACTTTATCTAGCGCGGAACTGCGACTGGGATTGTGAGGCTTTATAGCTTTTTGCTTGGGAATTTCCCTTAGCTTTGCTTTTGGCAAAAATAATTTTATTACTTCTTTCACTTCTTCGCTTCGCATTTACAGTTATATTCTTTTTTTTTTATATTTTATTTCTCTTAATTTTTTTGCTTTATTTGTTTTTTTTACTATTTTTTTTTTTGGTATTTCCAAGTTGCGTTGGTTTTTAACTGCGTTGCAACTTTTGCACCAAGAAGCAACTTTGCTTTTGGAAATACGCAGCTGAAGGGAGAGGAATTTGGGAAGAAATCATTTCACTGAATGTCAAATTGGCAAATCGTTTATAATTCGATTTTGCTGATAGATCGATTATGAGGCTATCTTCAAATTGCAACTCTGCACTTGTTTAAGTTTTTACTAGCAGATAAGGCTACATACATACACTCCGTTTCACTTGAATAGCACACCCCCAAGTAAGTATGTGTAAAAGTATATTTAGTAAACGCTCGATAATTAAAACTTTATTATTAGTATTCAGTAATTAGAACCAGCACTTTATGCAAATTTATTAAACGCTCTAAAATAATATTATTTGAACTTATTTTTGCTATTTATATTAGTAAATATTAACAGATAATATTATTAGGAATTTAAATGTTTAAAAATAGTAATCAAATTTGAACTCGGAACTCAAATATATATTTTTTAAAAATGTTGTTAAAATGGTAGATTTAAAAAAAATGGCTTACATACATTTTTTTAAATTATTTATTGGATTTTCGAGCACTTCAATTATAAACTTATTATAAAATGTGCATAATAATTAATGAACTCAAAACTTTTGTACATATTGTATAAAAATGTTGTTGTTTAAAATAAAAGGCTTACATAAATTTTATTGTTTTTTTTTTTAATTATTTATTGAATTTCCGAACACTTATAAATTTATTATTTAGTGTGCACATAATTTGTTTGTTACTTTGAACAATTTTACAATATTTTATTATAAAACTGATTAATTTAAATAAAGGGTATTTGTTAGGTTAATTGTAAATTATAAAATACAAAATTTAATATATATAAAAATTAAAATCTAAAATACAGACTATTTAGGTATCGCTTGAGCCTAATACTAAACTACGTTTCGCTCCTTCAATAAAATATATAAAAAAGTGATTTTTTGATCTTTCTTGATAGATTCCAAGGCATATAATAATATTTGTGCATTTTGTTTTATTTATGAAGTGTATACTGTATTTGCATACATACAGACACTTTTTTACATAAATATAACTTTAATAAACAACGCGTCTCATTGAATTGTTGATCGTCTTCTTATTATTCCATTTAATGCAATGTCATCGATTTTGACCAGAAAGATTGAGAGAGAGAGAGAGAGAGAGAGAGAGAGAAAGAGAACATCAAGGCTACTGATTGTGACAAAACTCTTTGTAATATGATGCCCATTCACGACAATCTTGTGAAGTATGAGATGTACGATTCATAAGTATATATATTTATTATTTATTTATTTTGTATTTATAAACTTTCATCGCAAGCACTGGATGTTCACACCAAGATGATGATGAAATTTTTTTAAATTTTATATTCCAATGTTATTATGATTACCGTAAGTGGGGCAAAAAATAAAGAGAGAGAGAGAGAGAGAAAAGTAGCAAGCTTTTGCAAGTTGAGACAGTATAATGTGACGTCACAATTTATAAATATTAAAATAAAATTACAATCTAGTTTTTGACCACAAATTTACTTAAAGAAAATAATATAAATGATAACACTATCTTATGATCACATCAATAGTTTCAAATTCCCGCTTCAGGCTATGAATTTCAAATGGTTTTATTTTATTCAAACATTATAAAATTAGCTATTATACGATTGAAGTACATATAAGTTATATTACTTATTTGTAAATTTAACCAAGCAATGATTAAAATAATGTTAAGAAACATATTGTTTTAAAAATTATAATTTTTAAAATTGAGCAGCAATTTCTGATAAAATCTCTCGAGCAACCTATATAAGAATTTAGAGCGAGCTTTAATCTATTTTATAAAGTCACAATAATATCAGTTTAACTCCTCGTTTCAGTGCAAACACGTCGCGTAAGAGCAGTGTAGTGCAGCTAATTTTAAATACATTTTTGAAATATTCTCAGAAAAAAATTGCCAATTAAATAATTTATTTATTTATTTAAAATAAATTAGTATAAGCACAATTATAAAGTGAACAGTTGAATGAACCGAATAACTCTTTGAACATTTGTTTAATTAATTTTTAATTTAATTTTTGCTTTATCATTTCTTTGAATGTCGACTAAATTTTTTTTGCGGTAATTAACTGACTGGATTTGTATTTGCGTTTTTTTTTTTGTGTGTTTCTTCAGGTTCCCAAAGCAAACACACACACACACACACACACCTGTTAATTGCCTTGACCAACATGCCCGATAAATTTGCCTGGCTGTGTTTGTTTTATCAGTAAACAAAATCAACAAACTTCGCATTTTTATGAAAGGACAACAAACAAAAAAAAAATAAAAATAAAAATAAAAAATGGACATTAAGGCGTTCAGCCTTGTGGGGTCCCTGACTATGAAATCAGGTAAGGAGGGCTGTATTACCTATTGGATAAACAAGTACCAAAACGCGTGAAGAAATTTATTATGACATTTGTGCGTTGGCAAGTTGACAAAAGTCATTAGGGATTAGAAAAAGCGACAAGTGAAATAATTGTATAAGCAAAATTAGAAACAATAACAAAAATTCGAAATAAACCACAAAACAAACAAGTGAAGCAACAAGGCGTGAGAGCTAATATGATAAATAAACTTAAATGTTGGGAATGTTGAAATTATGGTATCGTACTACAATTGGGCATTTTGTGAAGCATTAGATTTATTTTACGTATGCAGGATATTGACTTTATATGTCTGAAACTTAGTATTAAAACTAACTTGACTTGTATGATTTTTCTTGATTTTTTTATATACAACATGTTAATTCGGAAATATTTGATATTTATTTTTGATTAATTTATTTTGTAATTTTTCTAAAATTTGGAATGCATAGAAGGAGAAGTCTCCGAACCTATAAATTATACAATTTTTTGTCCTGGGCTGAGCTGAGTCGATATAGTCATGTTCGCCTGTTCATCTGTCTGTTTTTCGCTTAATTTTTTAGCAAGCTTTCTTTGGTAAAACAAAATAGTATTATGCTCTAAAAAATGTTGTTTAAAATCGGACCAACCAATTTTATACCTTCCTTTCAATCGAAATTTTGATTTTTTTTTTTGTAGACCATTGCAAGGGTATATAACTTCGGCATGCTTAACGATAGTTGCTTCTTTCCTGTTGATTTTAAATTTAATTTTAAGAGCAATTGTATGGTAAATTAAAGTTCTCAAATGTTGAGAGCACAATTGTCTCGTGTGCAAAATGAAAACTTGACATGCCAACTATTGAGCAAGGTCGCCACATGAATGAAACACTCTACTCTCTTCCCCTTAGCAACATCCCCCACCTACACCCCCGCATTCAACGAAGCAAAAGCTTTGATTTGTTGTTGATGGCGTGCAAGAAGTTCTTTAACCATTCAACAAATTGAATCCTTTCGCTTTTCATGGGAAACAACAAGGAGACGCCACACGCGACGTTGTCTTAAGATTGAAAGCGGTGCAAGTATTTTTTTTTTTATTTTTTTTTGATCTCTTGTAAAACTCTTTGCACCCTTACACACACACAAACACACACACACATACACACATGAGGGTCAAAGCTGGGAGTCAGGGGTTGCTACATTTTTTTTTTTTTTTGTAAAAAGGAAGAAAAAACGCTGAAAACTTAATCGGATTTGGCGTGCGCTTGTTTTTTAGCTCCCTTTTTATATACCCTGACAAAAAGTATTCCTATCATTTTATTACCAAATTTGCAACGCATTGAAGATGTTTATTTAATAAATAATCTAGAATTTTACAACAACAAATTGTCTGATTCAAGTATTAATACTAGAGAGATTTATGATTATCTTGTGATTACTTCTGATGCAATTAAATAAACATATGATATATATCAGGGTATTTGTTATTCAATATCTGTATAATATTGATTTCAGCTTGTACTTTGGCTGCTTTGCTGCGTTTTTGTTGTTTGAGCAAAAGAGGAAAAATTTTAAAATTCAACCGGCATAAATCAAACACTGGGGCAGGCAGTTTTCGTGCGCTGCCTAAAAGTGTGCCGCGCATAAAGGATAAACATCCTTTCAGCCTTTCATTCTCTAGCAAGCCCCTTCTGTTACAGCCCAAGCCATGACCAGGATACCAGTTTCTGTTGCTGCTGCTGCTGTTGCGGATGCAGGATTCCAACCGGCTGCCACAAAATATTTACGCCTCAGAAAACTTTTTTCCAAACTCATATTTAAACTTTGCGTGTGGGAGAGTCCTGGGTCGGGGGAGAGGGAGAGAGAAGTGGTTGGAGGTGGACGTCGTGACTCTTACTAATGTTGTTTTGGCCATTTGCTGTTGTTGTTAAAGTCATGTGTGTGTGTGTGTGTGTGTGCCTTGTATTGTTGATTTTGAAAATCTAATTTTGAACTAAATTGATTTTTACTTGCACATTTTTCAAACGCAGCAATGTGAAAAGGGTGAGTTGAAGGGCAATATTGTATAAGGATTCAAATTTTTTTAAAATGTTTTTTTTTTTTTGCATCAAGTATTGGGAAATACGCAATTCATTAGGAACGTGTAAAGGCTTTTATGAAGCTTTCATTAAATGTGAACCTTTTATTATTTCTCTTTTATGTAGCTGCGCTTCAATGCGTTTCAGGATGTGTGTGTGTGGTCACTTAAGCAAATGAAAAGCAACTGCGGTTAACAGGACAAAACAGGATATGCAAAATTACAAAACTGTTCGACGAAGTCAACTCGAAGCGCCTGCGTCTTGGAACTTAAGGATTTAGAACGAATTTCATTTGTTTTGATATAATGGAAATTTGTGATGAATCCTTATTTATCCTGTTACGAAAGTACAACTTTAAGCGCTTAATCAGTCAACAGTTGGCGAAATATTGTGAAATATGTTAGTTAAGAAGTATGCGTTGCGTATACGTAATATTGGGCATATTAATGTGAAAATTTCAGGTCAGTATAACATTATAGCAAAAACTAATTTACCGAATTCTTTTAGAATAAGTGCTTAGAATATTATATATGATTGAATATAAACAAAATAATAAATGTTAAATTCATAAGCCTAAATATACTCCGCATTGAAAACTGTACAGTTCTAGCAAAACATTTGAAAAGTCTTAAATAGAATATGCTCTTCCTGCATTTCCATTTTTACTTATTTCCTTTAGGAATTTCTTGATAATATTTTCACCAACAGCTTTAATTTGAAATTAATTGCATTTTCCCATTTTAATTTTAATTTTTCCCCAACAGTTTTTAGATGTAATATCGCTGTGGATATGAATATTGTAAGAGTACAATTTTTTAATGTTCTGTCTATCTTAAAGTAGAAACTGTATATGATAGACGTAATATTGTATTCATATACTCAGCTTTTATGTATTCTTAATTAAATGTAACAACTTTATAAGAACATCAAAAAATGATGTGTTTCTTATGTTTGTTAGTAACTTGGCACAATTTTATTTATTATATATATTATGCTCTTTTTAAGGGCTACATGATGTCTAAAGGAGTTTTTTTATTCACAGTTTTTTTTAGGTATACATTAACCCCCGCTCCGGTCTTTACCTACTTTGCCTATGGGCTCCTTTTAGAGGCGCGAAAAAAAAAAATAAAACAAAAAATAAAAGAAGCAGCAAGAAAAAATTACACAGGAAACGCCAAATGAATAATTGAAGAGTTTGTGATTCTGTTTTGAAAATTGCACAAAAGGTGCAAATAATGAAATTCTTGGCGTGTTGGTCTGCCATGTGGTTGCTGCTGTGGCATGTGGCATGCAGCATGTAGCAAGTGGCAAAAGGGCCAGCGGGCGTCGTGTGGTATGGTGTGGTGTGGTGTGGTGTGAAGCGACCTTCGCTTTGAATACCAAATAAATAAACTGAAATGAATACTAGTAGCATATAACAAAAGTTGCTTTTTGCCAATTTTCAAAAGGGCAAATACCAGGTCACAGGATCTACACACCCAGGAGATCCTGATATTATTATTGTTGCTGTTGTTGTTATTCTCGGTAGAGAACGACGTTCAATTTTTAGCAGCCACAATTTGAAATATTTCTCTAGCATATTTGACAGACAGCTAAAGTTGCGGTATCCTGCGCAGGGCAGACAGGTGTGCCTTAGCGGTCGCTTTACCAGGACATGGACACACACACACACACACAGACACACATTGTCAGCTCCCAGAGCTACCAGCTACCAGATTCAGCTCCTGGCCACATCTCCCCAGTTGATGTCCAAGCATTTGGTTTGCTTTCCTGCGAATGTGTGAAAAGAGAATGTGAAGGACAACAAATGAAATGTTGCTCATTCCTTGTTGTCCTTTATGTCCTTCTGGCTGTGTGTGTGTGCTGACCAACAGGAGCAGCAGGAACCGAAGCTAAAACAACAACGCGTACACAATCGAGCGTAATAATGAAGCAGGTTTTAGAGGGACATAAGAGGGCAGGAGGGTGCCTATATATATATGTGTGTGTTAGGGGGGCTTGGTCCTGCCTGGGATCATGACTATAGACTGTGGGGAGTTGTGGGCATTGTGGGCGTGTCTTGTCACTCTTTAGAACTACTCGTACAATGGCTCGTAACGAGTTACTACTGGGGACACTCAGTTTATGTGATTTTCGAGTTAAAATTCTCAAACTGACCAACCTCACCCACAGACCTCGCCCTTCGCCCTTCGCCCTCACATGTTGACCTTACCCTCGGACAACCTGTGTTGTCTTTTTGTCTTCTGCTCTCCTCCTCTCTCCTCTCCTTGCTTCGCTTCGTTTTGTATTGTTTGTTTGTTTGGCTCTTTATTTGTTGGCTTATTTGCTCATCCTCCATCATTCACAATCACATGTGTCTGCTGCAGGAGCGGGACTAAGGGGGGTAACTGTGCGATTGGGAATGGTGTTTTACTTATTTTTTTTTTTATATTCTGTTGAGTTCACATTGTGTGAAATTCCTTGCTTCCACTTCATTTGGCATTTTGTGTCAGAGAGAGAGAGAAAAACAGACACAACAAATTTACTCGACTTGACCATTATAGAAAATATTTGCGTTTTTATTTTTATTGTTTTTTGTGTGTTAATCTAAAAGTCACGCCCTGCTTTCCCACCTTCAACTACGCCCCTGGGTACTACGTGTAACAAACAAACAAATATCTGATTTATACAACTCTCAACTTTTCCTATTTCTCCCTTTTCGAGAGAGCTTTAGCATATTGGTTTTAGTCCCCTGTTGATTTACTTTATAACAGAACTTATGCAGACTAAACAAATTCAAAATATCAATTTAATTATGTTTATAGCCCGATTTTGATCTACTCTTTGTGCTTTCTTCTACTCGTACTAGCCTATTCAGTGCAAAGTAAATACTTGATTATAATTGTTAGAAAAATTGTTAAAAATATTTATTTAAATATATTTATATTTTTAGCATTATAATGTAGAGTTTTATAAACTAACTATATTAAAAACAATTTTTTTTCTTTTTTCACTTTATCTCAATAAACTACTTGCAGTACTCTTCTTAAATAATTTTAAAACCGATCAAACTGATAAATTAATAAGCTCTACAGTTTTTTGCAATCGCAATTTACCCTTTGCTAGAGTTTATTTAATCCTCCGCCCTTTTACGTCATGAAAAGCAAATATTGTAAAATATTCAATTTTTCCGTTTTTTTGCTGTTTGATGTGCGCTTTATTACGTATCAGCTCAAACTGTTGTATACTGAAAAATCAAATATGAATGTTATGGCCGAGTAGACTCGAATGTGATGTATAAAACACCCTGTACCCCGTCCAAGATATTCAAACAAATACTATGTTATATGTAGTTATACATGCATGCGTATGTACATTTAAAAAAATTTGAAAGCATTTAAAGTTCAAGCTGTTAAACAAGCAGTGCAAGCAAGCAGTGCATATTTTAGCCTTCAGAGTTTTTGATCCAATCATTATAAAAATTGGAAAACATAAACTTAGCAAGTCGATTTTCATTAAATCATTGAAATCAATTTGATTTGCGTGCAACAACTTTTATAATAAAATAAATAAAATTTGGTAATTTCAGCTCTTAATTTTTAAAATCTGTTCAATACATATATTCAATTTATAGAGTCGGAGTTACCTCCCTCTACTTGTTACATGCATTTAGTTTTTTTTTATTATACCAATTTATCCAAAATATCATCTTACGAAACGATTTTAATTTCTATGATGCTCTTTTCATTTAATTCCTGTAAATCTGATGCGATTACGAAATCAGGAACACGATTATTTTCACTGAATTTGAACAGCTTTAAGCTGCAGCTAGCCAATTCAAAGACCATCAGTGTGATAAGTGAGCGGCACTTTGCTTTAAAGCAATCCATCAGCAGATTTTTACGAATACGGGTCAAAATGCTTTTCAAAAAGGCTTCAAAAAAACATAAATGTAATTTAAAAAAAAAAAAAAAAACCAAATGAAATGAAATGATGTGGGTTCCGACTTTGGCGGCATTGAGGCTGCCGCAGTCAGATAAATTTCCAGAGACTGCCACATATCCATGAAGGTCAAAGAATGAAGTAACAACAAAAAAAAGAAAAAAAAAAAAAAAGTTAGAACATTGCACTCAAAATCTGCCGACTGAATTATACTCTACTCGCAATCAGTAAGCCTTTTGTGGAAAATTGTTTATTATTTAGACAAGGTTTTGGAAATTGTGTCAAGTGATTAAAATTTTAGCCAAGAATACAAAAATCTTGGTACTTTACCCTTTATACTAGCACTACAAATACTGAATTATTCTTAGGCAAAAACAGAGTATAAAAATCGAATGCAGACGACAACAGCGAATTGCAGTTGTAATTCTGAATCCGTTTAATGTTTCAGTTCCTGGTAGCATTTTCATGCCCCTTGCTGTATCGTGTGCCGTTATGTCTGCCTGTCTGCCTGAGTATGTGTGTGTGTGTGTGTGTGTGTGTGTGTGACTGTGTGTGTAATATGAGCAAATGAATTTTTAATAAAAGCGCCACATGTTGCCAATAGAAGTGCAAATTCAAATGGAAATGGGCAGACCATGTCATAGCCACTCCATTTCTGCTACTATGCCTCTGACCCCCTTCTGTGCCCCTTTCAGTTCCCCCTTTGTCCTCAATTCCCCTATTTTTATCCACATTCAGACGCTGCTGCTCCTGCTGCCCTGCTGCACTGACGAGCCATTAGTGAATGACTTTTTATGTGCTCTACCCAAAGGCAGGTGGCGCCACTCGTCAGTGGCAACCATATTTTCAGCGACCGGCTCGGCTCGGCTGGGGCATCGTTGCCTTTTAATGTTGCCTCAAAGCGTTTTGTGCTCCATTTATCTTATGCACATTTGCAACCCAGTCGAGACCCGGCCCATGGCTAACACATTTTAGGCTGGGTGAAAGTGCTCGGTTAGAGTCGAGGAACATAAACATAAACAGAAATATTTCGAAACACGTTTCAATACAAACTGCAATATGTAATAAACTTTAAGAACATTTCAAAGTATTTTTCTATTGTTGGCAGCCATAAAATATTGTTTAAATTTGAGAAGTTTAAGTAAGGAAGTTGGTTCAGTTGAGCCTAAAATAAACAAGCAATTTTTTTGCGTTTTAAGAAAACAAAATTAGTTTTTTATTTGTGCTTGTGTTAGAGACCGCAAATTGTTGTTTCTTATTACGAACTGAATATTCTATTATTAAAAATTAATTTTGCCAAAATCGGTCAATGGATTGAAGAGTTTTTACACATTTAATTCGATAGAAATGGTAAGCCCATTTAATTGAGCGTCAGTGCAAATATAATTATATTTTAATTATTACAATAATTAAACCATATTTATATTTAAAAATCATAAAAATTATCTATAAAAAAAAACTTATATCTTAGCATTTAAATACAAATTCTGTACTTACCTTTCGATTTTGGATTATTGTCTTAATTTCGTGGCCAAACGCATCTAAAAACGCAACGGTACTTATCTTTGATTGCCCTTAAGTTTAGTCGGGGCTAAGTTAACTTGAAGGACATTCAATTTTGTGAAAAAGGAGCACACTGAGCAGGCATTGTCCTGCGGCGGCTGCAACAAGGATTCGACGCTAGTTGGGCTCGCTGCTGCGTTAAGGATGCGCTTAAGCGTAAAGAAGCTTTTTTTCTTCGCTTGTCTGTCTGTTTACACCCTATAAAATTTAACACGGAATAAAAAGGTATTTTAATAATAAAATAAATTATGTAGATATACTTACAACAATTTAATCCGGTTTTATACGCAGCTCAGAGATTGTCTATTTATCTTCCTGATCTGGTAAAAATGTTAAAGAATGAATTGCAATTGAACAAACAGTTTTTCTATATATTCCAAAAAATAAAATGATGATTAGCTATTAAATTTTTAAAAAAACTAATATCCAGGACAGCATAGGGTATTTCTCAGTCGTGTATGTTATACTAAAATATTTAATGTTTTGTTTGTACATCCATGTGTTTGCACAATTTCCACCAAGTAGTTTTTCCGGGCGGCATCCTTCGATTTTTTTGGTATTTTTCCAAGCGATTTGCATTCTAAATAGAAATTTGAAGAACAAAAAAAAAAAGTCCGTATCCTCCCAACCCAAAAGAACATTTATAATATTGGCGTCTGTTTGGTTGGATATTCTTACTATTTCAATTTATTCGATCAACAATATTTAATTATATATAGCTTTCCATTGTTGGATATCCTATTTTGTATTTTTCAGGAAATACCGGAGATGCCTCGGTATCAGTTCATATCGGATCTCGGATCAGTTAAACCGTGCCAAAAATTGACGCAACCAATTGGCAAAACGAGTCCAGAACGAAAGACGACGAAGCAATGTAGAATCAATGGGTTCCTGAGTATCGGCCAGGCTGACATTAGGTCCAGAAAGGTTAGACAAGATTGTGGATGCTGTCTGGTCATCATTTGGTCCACTGTATGGGCTCAGCTCATTGCCCAATGCTGCGCCAAATGTATTACAATTGCTTGATGGAGGCATCCTTTCTATTGCCGCACTATTAGAATCTTCCTCAATAATTAATTCCTGTCCAGCGGCTGCTCGAAATGATGTGGTAGCGAATATATGAATATTGAGATTTGCCAACTCCTTCACCAAAATGCCACCATCATCCTGTACCTGTACCTTATAGCTGGGACGTCCCATAACCAGAGTCACCTCAACACCATCCTCTGGTAATATTTGAATGCGCTGCAGCGATGTGGTCAAGGAATTCAGCAAGTCCAAATCATTCATACGCTGACACAGCATAAATTCACCAACGGTCTGTTCAGACGGCATTAATTGTCCCAAAAACTGCCAATCAAATATTGAAGGTATCAAACCGCTGTGTACTATCCCGTTTGGTACTGGAATTATAAATTTGCGTGCCTTCCAAATGGAGCGAAGTTGATCGATCTCAATGGTGCCGTACGTCTTATTATCTTGATGCATTTCGTTGTCCATGGCTAAGAATTGAATACAAGAGAGTGAGATATTTTTAGAGTTCAAAAATAAGGTGTTAAAAAGGACCCAAAGGTACCTTAACTAAATGATATTACTATAAGGATAATAATATATAGATATAAATGTGTACATGTGTTGGAAATTAAATGTATTTTTTTTTTGTAAATATACATTATATAAAACTATTCAATCTGACTGATTGATTGGCGACTCTCGGTAGAAACTAGAAATCTGAAATTTTTCCTGTAGTTTACTACTATATCATAGTTTGACACTTTGAAAAAATGTTGCCCAAAATATTTCGGAAATTGGTTGAAAAATGCATTTGAAAAAAAATGTTTTTTTTTTTAACGGGAGCGTAGCAACGCTCGCAGGGAGAGCTAGTATATTATTGATTTGAAAACTGGTTGTAGTTTAATATTTGTTCTTTAGAAACTTTTAACTAAAATTCGTGCTTCTACAAATACTTTTTGAGCTACTAAGTAGTTAGGGGGCTTAATGTTTCAGATTGCAGTTGCTGTCTCCAAATGCTGGCAGCTTCAATTGTGTTTATTGTATTTAAATTAACTTATTTATTGTTATTGCCGGTGGCAAAGGTCCAGTGTGCTGGGTTTACCTAAAAAAAAAGTGGAAAAAAAGAAAAAAAAAGAAAAGAGAAAGAGAAAGAAAGGTGCGGGGTACCAAACAGAAAAGTTGACAATGAAAGTAATAAAAACTGAAATTTGTCGCCGCTTGTAAATGGAATTGTTTAAAGGTGAAAGCGACAACAACGACAAGGACAATGACAACAGTAAAGGCAAAAAGCAACAGCAACAGCAACAGTAAAAGCAACTGAGCAACGGCAAACAAATAAACAAATTAAGAGGCTGTAGAAGGACCCAGGAGAAAGCAGAAAGGTGAATGGAGAATGGAGAAAGCGGGCATCCATTGCCAGTCAGCGCTGTATTTGGCCGGCAGAGAATCCGCAACGGATACGCATTATTTTTGCCAGGCCAACGAACAGGAGCAGAAGCAGGAGCTGGAGGATGTAGTAGCCTCAGGAAGAAGCTAACGCCGCAACAATAAGCCAAAACCCCCGACCCTTGGCACAGCTGCAATTGAGGTTGAGAATTGGGGGGGGGGGGGGGATTAGGGTTGTGGGAATGTGGAAATGTGAGTTTTGGAGGCAAGGGTTTGTTGGCGACTGCCTGAAACGTCTGGGAATTGCAGACGACGACGGCTCATGGCGATTTAATCTTTGCAGACATTTTTATTCAAATTTATTTTAATATTTTTTCTTTCTGCCGCTGCCGCTGCGGATGCGAACGCACAATGCACGGGAATTATGGCAACGACAATCCAAATGTGGAAAGGACACAGGAAAAACTGGCACAACAGAGGGTGGCAACAATGTTGGGTTCCACGACCTGGCAATGCAATGTGCAGCCACTTTATCATATGGAATCCTAGATGATTCAACTTTAAATACATTTTTCGTAAGCCTCCCTCACCCGCCAATTGAAATACTTACAATTACATATAAATATATACTTTTACTTACCGCTATAAGAAGCTTTTGTTGAATTCAATATAAAATCTTCAAGAAACTAAGTCACAAGACTATTGATTTAATTTTGTTAAGAAACTAATTGTAGATATAAAATATATTGATAGCAGAAGAACGCAAGCTTCAAAAACTTGATTCCTTTAGTAAACACACACCGAAATTTGAGGTCAATTAATGTAAGGAAAGAAATTATATGAAACTGAATATATTTAGAATAGTTAAGGTGTTTATCACACCCAAGCAAAAATAATATTAAATTAATGCTATGACAAGCTATTCCCAATTACGACAATTTTTTCATCGAGTTCTAGGATTGTTAGCTTATTTCGAAACATAAATACAGATGAAATGAATTATCGATAAACAATACATTGCTTATTATGAAATATGGTCACACCTAACGATCCCATTTAAAAGAACTAACTTAATTTAAGAGCTACATATCAAAGATGTTGCGGATCGAATCTCTTTATTATATAGCTGTCATAGAAAGAATAGGATAACAAATAAAAGCAGTATTTTGTATAAATAACATTTTTGAAATGGAACGACAGTTAAACGTCCTGCTTGATGTTCTTAGATCTATTATAAAGAAATGTTTTTATATTTAAACCGCTTTTGCATTGCCGGAGCGCATCAAATGTCCGCCGTAATGCGCTTAAATGTGTGTCAGATTTCAGCCAGAATGCTCTGGCTCTGGCAACAGCTGCAAAGATTTTGTAAGCCCTGTCTAAAAAAATTGTATAATAAAAAATTTGAGGCAACACCCAAACGAGAAAACAGAAAGTTCTAATACTCTGGAATAAAACATAAAAGCGGAATATTAATTAATTGTAAAACAAACGATATTAAAAGATTCCAGAAATCATCGTCTAGATTTAATTCATTTATTAATATAGATTATACGAGCTCTAACGAATATTTATTAATATATATATTATTGTAAAATTATTCTCAGAAATATTTCGATTTAAATGTGCGAATTTGTTTCCTAAATAATGAATTATATTAAAATTTAGCTATTAAGTGTGCTAACGTTTAAAGCTAATATTATTCAGCATTGTTTAAAGGAAACCAGTTCAGGATCACGACTTTTTTATAGGTATACAACTGCATATGCGATGCGTTCGTTTGGCTGGATTAGGAGTTGTAAAGAATCAGTTGAGAGACGGGATAGAGTGGGGTCAACTAGACTGCTGGTCAGACATGTTGTCAAGTTTTGCAAAAAGCGGAAGTCAGAAATTTCACAGTGTGCTGCTGCTGTTTTGTTGGTGCTCCAGATGTTTGGATGCTGGGATGTGCAACATAGAATTCATTATGGCGGAAAATGTAAAAGGCATAAACAGCATCGCACAACATCCGCATATCCGTTCTATATATACATACGTATGTACATATATACTATATAGTGTGTCCGGGCACTGAGACTGCGAACAGGAATGAGTAGTAAAAGCTGAAAGCCGTAGGATACCCAGCTCCAGCAACAGTCTAACAAATTTGTCCTTGTGCCGGTTCGGTTGTTGGCCAGTTCGACTTCAGTGCACACTTAATATGCTAAATGCTAAAACTTGTACATATGTATATGCATTTAATGCCAGTTAGCCAAAAAGCGGAGAACTACAGCATCGGGTCGATGTACGACAGTACATTTTAAAGCCTTTCTTTACAAGAGAAAAATTATGAAACCCAATTAAATTTTGTAACAATTTTTCTACATTTATTAAAAAGTTGGAAGCCAGTTTGACAACTGCATTTCGTTATTTATTAAGCATAATTTAAGATAAAAAAAAAAGTTTATCGATTTTAATGTCGCGCACAGTCGTCTAACACAACAATCGGCAATCGAATCGACAGGGCGACCATCGATTACCCAGCTGCATAGCGCGCACATGTAAATGTACTGCATAAAGCAGCAAAATTACGAGTACATACAAAAGTATGTATATATGTATGTATGTATGTATGTATGTATGTATGTATGTGGTTTGGTTTTAAGTGATTTGAGCGCCAATCGAAATCGAAATAGAAATCTACAACTTTTTGGCTGTTAAAAGGAGAAAGATTAAATTCAAGCGAGTATGACTAAGGTTTATACCCTTGCAACAAAGTTTTTTATTTGTAAATAATAATTACTTAATTGTCATTTTTGTTCTATCTATATAGTAAACCGATTTTAAAAAAAATTACTTATCTTAAAAACAGCTTAATATAATAATAATAAAATTGCAATATCTAAAAAAACAAAAAAATTTTTTATACTTAAAATTATTTGTCGATTAATTGATCCCTTTGGCAGATAAATTTAAACTGATTTTTAAGAGAAGAATACAACTTACAATTGAACAAATTGGTTGAAATATCTTAAGATGGAAGGAATAATTTTCACAAAAACTTATCTTTCGACAGATAATTCCTATGGAAGCTATATACTGAAAACAGCAGCTTTGGCAAGTTTCAAAAATTTAAAGAAGCCCAGGATATAGACAGACGATTCAGTTCGTCATGCTGAACAAGAATATATATATACATTATGTCTAATTTATTGCTTTACAGAATTCATAATAAAATCATAACACGCTTTTTTGGTAGGGCATTACAAATATTTCCGGCAATATTCCTATTCCCGCAGGAGGTGAGTTGGTGGCAATGCCTGGCAATTGCTGTATAGGATTCAGTTGACTTTTGTGGGCTGATGGTGTTGATGGCTTGTTGGGGATTTTTGCTGCTGTTATCGAGGCAACCATTGTCAAGCTAATTCAAGTGTCGCCTGCAGCAGTCGAAGCTGCTAAATCGATTAAAGTGTCAACAGATTTCAAAGGCAGTGCTGCCGTTTGGACTTGAAATATGCATATCCATACATCTATAGATACATACATACATACATATATACATCAATAGATTACAACTGGATTCGTAGTGCGAATTATTGGTTTACTTCTGGACAGATGACTAATGGCAATTCATGTACAGATTAAGTCAAATTATGACTTACATGAATGAGAACTTAAGAAAGCAAAAGAAAAAACACACAAAAAAGAAAGGGTTATCCTTGGCAACCCGAAGCTATATACCCTATATACCAATGGCCCTCTAAATAAATTTATATTTTTAAATAATATATTAGATAGGGTTGTCCTATTTTTCAATCGATTGTTTTTCTGAGTGCCTAAAAGATATAGTTGTCCTAATTTAAATCAAAAACTTGGCAAGATTTTACAGATCATTATATTACAATGATCTAGCAAGTTTATTTTGAATAATCCTTCGGAGACGTCTCCTTTTGCATGGCAAACTTTTTAAGCCCCTTTGCAAGGGCATCGTTAACATATTTAAATGAATTTTAATTACATAACAAAAACCGCAATAATTGAATATAATTGTCATAAACATATAAACACATGCATAATGATATTAATACGATACATATACATATATATATCCCTCTCCTCTGTCAATGCAAATATTCTGTGTGTCTGACAATTGTAAATATTACGATTTAATTAATACTCACAACATCAAAAGTAGTATGACACTTAATATGCTTATAATAACATAATTGTCTTTATAATTTTGCTAAAATGCACAAAATGCACACTGAAATTGTATATCCTTTCCCATATTATTTTCTATTTCATAAAGTTTACTTGTCTACAATTTGATTTTGAAAAGTTTAAGAGCTCAGTAAATTAGGTAAATTTAATATGTTATGCATTATATAAATATATAGTGCTATATGTATTTTATAGCTTAGCAGAACTCATTTATAAAATACAAATTAAAATATATATACAAAATTTTAAAATGCAACAATTTAATATTTTAAGTATTTCCGACTAAGACAATTAAATTTTATTATATTCTAAATTTATCAAAAATGGATTAAGAAAGCTGTAAAAATGTTAATTTGTGTAATATTTACTTATTAGAGAGTATATACATATTTTTATAGAAGAAAACAAAGTATTTCTTAAAAGACTAATTGAGTCGATTGTTTCTATGGCAGCCATATGATATAGTAGTTCGATTTCAATTAAATTTAGTAATTGTAAAGAGTGCATAAAAAATCTTTGAACTGGAGATCTTGAAAAACATTTAAAGATTTCAAACTATAACATATTTATTTAGGAAATGTTCCCACAACAACTATTTATTTCATATAATATTGTTATTTTAATCAAACCTAGTCAAATATTTAATACAAATCAAAATAAATTATTTTTCGAATGATTTCTTTTATGGGAGCTATATATATATATTATATAGACGCTCTGTTCGGTCGTATCAGATGTGCCTGCAGTAAGAAGAAGCATCTATGTTAAGTTTTCTTTTTGGCAGACAGACATATCAGCTATATAGTCTCAGTGCGTCAAGTTGATTCAGAATATATATATACACTTTAAGGTATTTAGAACATACCTTTCAAATTTATAATCAAATATCTTTCTTCCTCTCAAAGATTAGGCTCTAAATTAAAGTATATATTAAAATATATTTAAAAATATATTTTTTATTAATTTCTTGCTTCTATGCACTTATGCTTATATACCCAGATCGTCTAACGTCTATGCCAACCGATTTGTCATACTTTCAGTTAAAAATAATCCTGCAACACACATACTATGTAACGGTATTAAAATTGCTTGCAACACATTTAATAGCATCAAGTTAAACCCCAACCAGGATGTTTCTCGTTCCAAGGATGTTTCTCGATGTTGTTGTTGTTGTTGCCATTGTTGCTTTGGCTTTATGCTTTTGAGGCCATTCAAAAAAGGGACACATAAGAGTGGAGCTCTTGAAACAACACACACACACACAAATATATATATATATATATATATGAGTGGGCTACAGGTAAAATTATAAATCCGCAGCTCTGTGCGCGCCAACATTTTTAACATACTAATTAGTCTTTTGTAAGATTCATTATCATAATTGTAATTAACAACAAAAACGCCCACCAAGCGGAAAGGAGGGCAGGGTATAAAATGATGGCCAAGAGGGGTATTTTTTGTATGAATAAGGACGTGGCTTTACTCATGTTCGCGGCCATGTCAACATAAAAACATTTGCAAAGGCAAGAAAACAAAAACAAAAAACAAATTCACAAAAAAATAAAAAAAAAAAAGGCTCAAAGGAGGCAGCCACATTGACTGTTGCCTGTTGACTGTTCCAGTTTGTTGTTGTACACATTTTAACATACTTCCCCCCCTCTTCCTGAAGTCCTCATTTCCACCTGTGCTGTGGTAGCTAAATCCAGGACTAACACATGCTCTTGATTAAGGTTTAGTAGTTGTACAATGTAAAATAATAAATCACATAAATCCTATGATTGCAGTGATTAACAACTCTTTGAATCTTTGTGGTTAGTTCCAAGCTGAATTTATGTTAATGTACTTAACAAACTTTTAATTTTTTAAGTTCAAATCAAAACTGTAATCTAAGCTCTGAATTATTTCTACTTATACTTTAAACTAATTTAACTAATTCAAACATGGCACAATATTTCAACCTTTTAGCAATTTTTCCAGCTTAAAATTACGTGTATTTTCTGTAACTTTCTATTGAAGTCTAACACACTGTCTCTAATTGTTTTCAAGCGTTTATTTTTTATATGATATAAGTAAGTTTAACTATAATAATTTAACTTATAATTTAACTTATAATCGCAAATTAAAGTTACTAATAAAATTATTAACTAAAAAATCAATTAGAAGAATTTCTCTCACATTTACATAAAATGCTCGTAAATTAATATTTTTGTTTTGTAATATTGGCTTTATAATCATGGCATAAAAATATACAATTCAATTCAATTTTTATTCTCTTAAATATTATGATTTTTTACAAGTGGGTTAATAATATAGTTTCCATAAAAAATACAGACGATTTAGCCTTTTCCACTTAATAATACAACTTAAGATTTTATTATTTATATTTAATACTACATTTTAACATTTCAGAGCGGAGAAAATTTTACAAAAAATTACCCATAAAAGTATAAAAATATAATTCTTATTGTAATCTTTGAAATTCCAAATAAAATATAATAAATATTTATGATTTCTATTTTACAAAACTATTGCATTATTGATTTCAATTGTAAAAATTAACGAATAACTATGGTTTAAGATTTTCAAAATAAATATTTTTTTTTATTATATATATTGAATATATCAAAATGTATAATAAATAAATTAACTTATCGAGCATTTGTATTTTTGATTTAAGCACAATAAAATTATTTATAATATTTTACATAAATTAGAATTTAAAAAAGCGAAAAACTAACTATATATAAATATAAAAATCTAAAATATCTAAATTTGTAATATATTCTAGATTATGCTGTTATATAAACATTCTAACAATAAGATATATAATAATATTTTATTGACTTTTAGCAAATATTTTCATAAATACATCTTCAATTTACGGTTTTGTTATAAAAAACTTTTCATTTCCTTTTCAATTTATATAAATTCTTGTTTGTTGAAAATATTAAAAATTATAATATATAAATTAACTTATTGAGCATTTGCATTTTTGATTTAAGCACAATAAAATTATTTAAAATATTTTACATAAATTAGAATTTAAAAAACAACTTACTTAACAACTTACTTATATAAAATTAACTTTTTATATAAGTTAGATGTTTATTTTTTTAATTATAATTTACCTAAAATATTTTAAACAATTAAATATAAAATTAACTTTAGTTATATTTTATAATGTTTTAAAATGGTTTTGCCTTACTTACTTTTATAAATTCGTTTTTCTAAATTTTTTAAAATAACATTTGGAACTGAAAAGCTGAGAAGACTAGCTTAGGCACCTGAATCTACCTCAACAGAGAGTAACTTAAAGATAAACAAAGTCCTGAATAATTCTTCCTTCTTATAGATAAGTAAGCTTTATAAACTTCAGTCTATTCTCAAGGAAGATCACACAAAGATACCCTATTAAAACCGCGATGAGTAAGTCTTGAAAGTCTGAGTAATGAGAAGACAAAACACAAAATATTTATATTCATTATAATTACCATTTAATTATACACATCTATATGTATGTGTGTGTGAACTAAGCTAAACACTGGCCATAACATCATGCTTAATTAGCCATAACCAGCAATCGGCTTAGTTCTAAATGATATCTAATTTCCTCTTTAGTCATATATCAAATACAAAAACGAATCAAACAAAATGATTTAATTGGTAACTGTGTGTTATCTATATATATGTGTGTGTGTGTGTGTGTGTGTGTGTTTAGTATTATCTATGTTGCTTTTATTTAACATGTTGTTGTTGCAATAGAAAAACAATCAAACCCTCATTGACAATTATTGTATATTCATATTTGTATTCAGTGCACATATTCAGTATTCATATGTGTCATTCGTTCATGATAATTTATTATGTAATCGTTTTAATGAACTCTAATTGAATTACAGTCTCAACTTTGGATTTGCGGATATGATTATATTATATATATATATATATTTATATATGTATGTATAAAATGTGTATTTTGTTAGCTCGTTATTAAAATACACAATGTGTGCTACATGACAGAAGCTTTCAGGTAAAGTTGCAGGTGTTTGTGTCTATCAAATGCCAACTTTATATATATATATATGTATACATATATATATGTACGATATGTATATACATATATGGCCAGGTCATAAAATTTCAATTAGGCAAAAAACCATTGAAGAAAATAATTGACAAAGCTACTTCGTGAATTTTCACTTGCCAAAGTTTTACACACACAACTATACACAACTCTTATAGCCCCCCCACTAACCTTCTCCTATACACTCTCTGTCTCTGTCTCTCTCTCTCTCTCTCTCTCTCTCTCTTTCTATCAACGCAATTTGCAGCTTTTCAACATGAAAATTAATTTTCGACAATTTACTGCGCAATCTTACGCAAAAGTTCAACAAAAGCGACGCGCTCTTAACTCTCTACACGACCTACACATACTTCCCCCCTCGATTCTCCTTTATACCATAATATATACACTCCCCCCCACTACATCCCTGTTACCACAGTTTAACCAAACAATCTGCAGCTGCGCGAGGGGGGGAGGTGCGAGTGAACGGCATTTACGGCAAAGCGTTAAAATTCCTTTACACTTAGACTGATGCTGTGAAAGTGCCAGCCAGGGGTGTAGAAGGGGGCGGGTAAAAAAATAATAAAAAAAAAAAATAATAAAAAAAAAAAATATATATAAAAAAAAATCCATAAAAACTTGTTGAAAATTTGTTCAGCTTGAAGCAGGAGCTTCGACTGCTTCACATATGTTGAAGACAAGAAGAAGTTCTATGTTCTGCCGAAGCAACCAAATCATTCACATCTATCTCCGTCTTATAACACTGCCTACCCTGCCCCTGGCCCTGCCACTGTTCCGCCCACCATTTGGCAATTCGACTACATTGTCATTTAATTTTGGCAATAAATGTGAGCTCCCCCCCCTCCCCACCGACAACATTGTGTGCAAACTGTCTGATAATCGTCTTCCGCCTATTTTAACGTGACCCCCAGCTCTTAACATGGCTCTCACTTCCCAGTGTTCAGCTCCAGTTTCCATCTTCATCTCCATCTCCAGCTCCTACATCCTACTCTTAGGCATCTTTCGCGCACATGTGCGAGTTTAAATTATTCAACGGAAGCGACTCCAACTCCTGCAACGCCTTCAACTTCATATACTCCTCAAACATCTCTCTCCCACTGCATTTTGGGTTAGAGTATGTATAAAATATGATATTATGGCGCTCAAATAAATTACGCGGAAAATTATTATGGCCGATTCGTAGCTGGTTCTGGCCATAACCTCCGCTACCCCTACTCTTAGCTAAAGCTGATGCTTGAGGCTCTGTTGGCACTTCATGTGATAATACCCATTGCTGCTAAATGGGGAATGAACACAGCTTGAGGCTTTCATAAATGTAATTGACTTTTGTTGTTCTGTCTGTGAAATTAGCAGTCATTTTTTAGTTCAACTAAATCAATAACTTTTAATAAAGAAGAGTTGTTGGTTAGTTGAAATATGTGGGCTATGATCGGTGTGTAGATTTTCTATTTAAGCAACATTTGCAAATTAAAATGAAGAACTTAATTTAATGAAAAAAAAACTGTTCCCATTTTCGGTGAGACTTCGTGTATTTGATTACGCGAGAATTTAGCGAATTTTCCCTAAATTTCCTGCGTATTTCAGTAGAATTTCCCATTAGCATATCCCAAATTCAAAGCGAATTCACGGTAGTTTTGAAGGGAAATTCGTGGAGGGAAATTCGTTGCGGCGAGATCTTGTCGAAAGTGAAAATGGGAACAGGCCAGATTATCGGATTTGAATTGTTCTTTTTAGTTCAATTCACTAAAGCTCTGAATTTTAATTTTTACTTTCACTTGAGTCACTTGAAACGCATTCCTGTTCCCAACGACAATATAATTCGAATAAGTTGTAATTTTTTTTTTTTTTTTATTATAGCCTACTTTTACTATTTATAATAATTTATGTTATGCTATTAGGAATATTACAGTTTCATCGAATTATATAAATTTTTACATATATACATAGTTTCATCTGTTTAATAGAGTAAATAAATGGGAATGTAGACTATAAAGTTCTCCTTGACAATTCGGTTGGGTGAATTCTCTGGAGTCTCCTTCTCCCCCCTATGCTGCGAATAATTATAAGTTGAATGATAATGGAACTTAAAGGACTTCAATTAACGATTACCAGGAACTTAGTTCATTCAATGAGTTCTACTGCGCTGAGATTTTCATTAAATTTTCAAATGCATTTATTACCAATTTTATGATAAATTTTTGAAAATTTTTTTTCAGAGCTAAAATCTACGATATAATAGGAAACTACACTAAAAACTTCAGGTTTCTCAGCTCTACCGTATTTCCTGCTTTTATATAGTTTTATATTTGGAACAAATAATTTAGCAATATTGCAAAAATTAGCATTGAAAGCAACTGAAAGCTTTTGTTGTATGTAAAAACTTAATGAACTAGTTTTTAAATAATAATAATAATAAAAAATATACAATTATTTTCTTTTTATAGTAAGAATCTTACCGGATATACAAATATTTTATTACATTTTTTATATTTTAGCTAGACCAGCAAGAAAAGCCAATTGAGATTGAAGTTATTTCCATTTTCTGATATATATATTTTTGTTGGCCCGATTTCTTTCGCCTGAGATAATATATACTACTTAATTCTAGGCGTTGGCCCCTTTTTGGTCGTACAGCATTTACAGACTGTTTAAAATGTGTGCTGGCCATTAAATCGGCAGCACAATCAAATATTAGCTCAAGGGTTAGACCAAGGGTCAAATGTGAGGGGTGGCAAGGTCGTAGGGGCATGAGGCACCATTGGCTGTGGCAGGCACACAAGTGCGTTTGGCATGAAATGAGCTGCAAATCCTTTAGGCAACATTTTCAAGCTGAAACGGAAGCAGGAGCAGGAGCAGGAGATGGCTGCCAAAAGGTCTTGACTGGGTTTTCTGATAAACCTGGAAGGAGGCCGGGGCGGGCAGGACTGCTGTAATCTCTACGCTTACGTCAGTTTGGTGTAGGCCGTAATACTTTAGTTGGCATCCTTTTCTGGGTTTGAGTTTAGTTCATTTTCGGTTCATGCTGCCGCCAGCAGTAAATATTTATGCTTGTGTTTTATTTATTTACATTGTCAAAACCAATTTTGCCCAAGGGTTCAATTGTTTTTCACTTTTATGCCATCACCCGTAAGTCGTTAAAGATCTCCTCTCCAAAAGCTCTCCACCTTCAAAGCATTGCCAACATGACCGGCTCTTATACCCTACCCCCGAATAACTCTACTCAAAAACTTGTCAGCAACACGCATGCAAACAACAATTTTTGGTCCAAGCCAAAAGTTTATTTCCAGCCCAACTGGCGAAAATGTTGTTTATTTTCAATTAAAAATCCTTCTTGAGCATCGCGTGGCCCAACTAATTCCAATACAGTCCAATGGGTCACGATGGGCCCATGGACTGCTCAAGTAAATCTAAAATCCAATTCTATAGCATCTATAGCTTCAGATTGCTCCCTAGCCAACACTCAACATAAATTGAATTGATGCTCATTCTAAATTACAATTATACTTAACTATTATTTCTTTTTGTTCTGAGCTGCTTGTCGCAGCTAATGTCTTCATCGAAATAATTTTAGATAAAATTACAGATAGTACAGGAAATGGATTTACAGTCTCTGCTTACCTACATAAAATCTGATTAAAAGAGAAATCATACTAAGCCATTTTACTGGGATTTATTCATAATCCATTTTTCATTTCATTTGAAAGCCACGATAGTATCTCCAAAAGCCAACAATATCCCACAAATTAACGAATAATTTTAAATTACAAACAATCTTTTAAGTGTTAATTTTTAAAAATTTTAATATACGCTAAATTTAAGGTACAAAACAAGTAGTAATGCTATATATCGAAGAAAACAGTGATTCATGCATACAGAGGCAGCCACAGCCCTTTCCATGCAAGCAGTGGCCGTTGAACTGCTTTACACTGCTTGAATTGTGTCCGATTTGGAATATGAACTGCTTGCAACAGAAATAAGCAATTGTGCCAAATTTCAGCAAGATATCTCAATGGCAAAAACATGGCGAACATGATTTAGCTGGTCTTCCTGATCAATAATATATATATAAGGTCACAGACGTCTTCTTCTAATACCATTTCGCATGGGGTTATAAAAATGTGCTACAATTTTTATATTAACAGTTAAAAGCCATAATCTATGGTGTATAATAATTGCAACATTTTAATTCAATTATAATTTATCGTTCATTTATTTGTTAACTCAACAAATTAACCAAATTGTATGAGAGACTCGAGTTACCCGAATTGGTTCTCGAGTCTAAAAATTAACGTCAGCTGAACTAAAGTATTTTTACTGAAAAATAAAAAAAAAAAAAACTTAGTTAGTCTTCTTAATTAACATATCAAAACTTACCCAAACTACCGACATCGCACTTAAACAAATTCTTAATAAACGTATATAATTTAGTTTGATTCGTTTGTGAAACATTCTCTAAACTTTTTTATAACGCCTTCAGTGTTCTTAGCTACCAAATAAATGTATTTAAAACTAAGATGAAACTCTGTGAACTTTGCATTCCATTTTTCCTTTTGTAACTCTGGAATTTCTATAGCCCGCAGTTGGAGTTCCGCAGCCAAACAGTCTGTTTTAATTTTTCCAATAAGCTCTTGCAACTCTGCCAATTGATCTTTCTTTTCCGCTTTAGGGTCTATAATTGTAAAATTCTTTGCCGCAATATTAAGCAAATGTTCCTCCTCACTGTCTGTCATTTCGGTGCTTTTTTTATTGTTTCTTATAACTTCTCGTATTTTTGCTACATAATTTAATTTCTCTTGATCAAAGGTTTTCTTGAGATTATAATTGTATTCACGATTTGTTACAAGACTTTGAGATCTGATTGGCTTCGGAATCTTTGATGGAGCCATTCTTGAATTCACTTGTAAAATGTACGGATATAATAAAAACTTTTTTTTGTAAAAATATGATTTCGGGCTTTTGAGTGATTTCAAGACGAATGAGAAAATGTTTTCCAGACAGATGTTTGTCGTTGGAAAAGCCAACTATGGTTATATTTTTTTAATTTTGTACTTATAAAGATTTATAAAGATTTGTAAATTTCCCAAAAATGAAATTTTTCACACAAAAAACGAAAATTCTCATTTTTCACTTCTTGTATATTTGACTACTGATATTTAAGAATTTTTTTTAAAAACTATTTTATTATTGGTTAAACTATAGATTCCAAAGTTCGGGTTTTAAAGAAAAAGTTGCCGGACAAATAGCATTTTTATATGGGCATATATTGATGCAAAAATTTTATTTTCAATCTGCAATAACTTCTAATAAATTATCTAATTTAAAAATAATGTATGACCAGTTGTTAGAATATTTTATATCCTTTTTGTTAAGGCAAACATTTTTAATTTTATTACGCTGTGTGCGGTAATATTTTCACAGCTATCTCCGGAGTCAGCGACAAACAAACTAGTCTAGATCTCTTCAGTCCACTAGTCCTAATATATATATTATATTGACTAGATTACAAAGAATAGCTCCAAGTCTAAGATATCATATTACACATACGCAATGTATGCAATCTTTATATCAGTAAACAACATTGTATATTTAATACTATTGAATGTATCTGTATATCTGTTTCTTTATCTAAAACAAGTTTTCAATCCAATTTACTTAGATTCCAAGTGCTCTTTAGAGCGAAAGAGCAGAGTCAATTCATCCATTTGTCCATTCAGTCATTCAATGCAGTGTGTGTCTATGTGTGTGCGTGTGTATCTGTGTATCTGTGTGTGCATTAGGCTGTTTATCACGTTAAAAGATTGAATGGAGCCTCTTGAATTGCCACAAAAGACAACGAAGGCACTTGGCCAGTGCTTTGTGTTGAATGTTGTTTCTTATTATTGTTGTTGTTATTATGTTGTTAAAACGAATAAAAAAAAACTCGCTTGTAGTTGGGCATTCGCATGTCAACTGAAAATGCTCTTCAATTTATTTAATAATGAACCCAATAATTGGTTTGATGATCCAATCTTGAATCTTGGGGCTATACAATATACTCTAAAAGTTTTATTAAAGCCTTGTGCTTACTTTTTTCGGAGTGCTGTTCTGCATTTATTATATTACCCTTGCAAAAAGGGTATTCAAATTTTGTCACATAATATGTAATGGCTTGAAGAAGTCGTTTTATACCACATAAAGTATATTTATTCTTGATCAGGAAGACGAGTCGTCTGTCTGTCTATTTATATGCAAACTTTTTGACTTTATCTTTGAGCTATCTTAATGAAATTTGGCACGAATGCAGTGTGTTGATAAATGTAAATTATAAGTAAAAATCGGCTCGTTCGGGCCACTATATCATATAGCTGCCATAGGAACGATCGGCCCAAAAAATTGTTTTTTAAGATATCAAAACCAAACTTGTCATATCGATGTAGTATTATAAACTGACCAATCTGATCAAGTTTAATTAAAATCTGACTACTATATCTTCTAGCACCCATAGGAACAATAGGTCAAAAAGTGCTTGTATGAAAAACTATTGTAATTATCAAAATATCAAAATCAAACTCAGCAGTCGATGTAGAATTATGATTTGCATAATCTGACCAAGTTTGATAAAAATCGGAGCACTATATCATATAGCTGCCATAGGAACAATTGGGTGAGAAATTAGTTCTTCCAGGCAAAACATTTTTGATTTTCTAGATATCAGAGCCAAACTCACCATATCTATATAGAAATACGTGCTGTACAATCTGTTAAAGTTTGTCGGAAATCGGGCCATTATATCATATAGCTTCTATAGAACCCAACGGTCGAGGGTATATATAACTTCGACGTGTCGAAGATAATAGTTTCTTTCTTGATGTTTTTGATTTTACTTTTTGCTGCCCCCAACATTATCCACTCTCAAAAGATTCAATGCAGTGTCAGCTTCATTATGCGCCTGAAATTATGCAAGCAACTTTAATCCATGGCAACAGGCAAATGGCCGACAAGAGATACTATTACCACTTGACTTTGCATCGCATCGCATCGCATCGCATCTGAGCACTTTCTCTCTTTCTCTCTATCCCTCACTTTATCCATTTATCCGTACTATATACATTATTCCCATCGCACTTATTTGCAACTTTCTTTATGCATAAATGGTTCGACTTTGTCGTTCAGGCATAAGCATGCACTTGAGTGACGGGGAAGGGGCGTGCCACAAGAGGAATGAGGAGGGAGCGTAAGGCGGTTTATTTAACAGCTTCTAAATTAAGAACAGCACAGTTCTGCAGTTGATTGCACCAAACCGAGCCATTTAATCGCTATTATTCACATTTAAGCACTCGTTATTTGTCCATTTTTTAATTTGTTTTTATTATAAATATACATAGTTTGTTAATAAGCTTTTCTAAGTATTTAATTAAATGCAGTGCTTGTGTTGAATTATTTCAATACAATTGTCTTTTCGCTACTCGCTTGTTTAAACTCGTTCTTGATGAGATCTTTAGACTACTCGCCATTTTTATTAAGTTCTCGTTACTCGCCCATTTACACTCGATACAATTCTTTGTCTGTCAATCGATTTTACTATTTAATTAAAAGCAAAACAGAAATTTCTGAGCTACTCGCTACTATAATTGAGTTCTCGCTATTTTGTGGTACAGTCTTTTTTTTATCATAGGAACGAAAACTAATGTAGATTTGGAAAAAACTATTTAATATACTTATCTACCTATCTATTACCAGAGATCGCAACTATTATAATGCTTATGTATGCAAATTAAGAGTAAGAATTATTTAGAGATTTTTTTTCATTAAAATTAGCAATCACAAATGTGAAATATTTTGGGAAAGGACTATATATACGTTGTAGTCCTGCCCGAGTGTAGTGTTACTGCAAGCTTGAAATATTCAATTGACACATAAAATCTGGAGTAATGACCAAAAAAACATTTTCAAAGCACTTTTTGCACTCAACAGATAATAAAAATTTTTGTGGCAAACGAATAAAACTCATTTATTCATATTATGAAATGAAATAAAACGACTTTTCAAATGATATATATATCCATACTATATATATTTAGTATTGGTCAAGATATACCTGTGTCAATCTAGCTTTTTTTTGGAAATAAATAATAATTAAATATTTGCCAGCTTTTATTTAAAAGCTAAATTATTTTTAAATTTTTATTTTAAGTATTAAATAATTATAGTTAATTACTGTTAAGTACTCGCTACTTGTCTGTTCTAAACTCGCTCTAATTACAGCTGTTAGTTTAGCATTCACTCTAAATTCTATGATTAATTAAAGAAGCCGAACAATATGCAATTTACCCAGATTAATTATAAATAAATAAAAAAAAAATATTTAAAAAAATTCTTTATAGTGGAAAGAACATTAAGTATACGTACTTACATTGAAACTACAAATTAAACTCTATTACCATAATTATTACAGTAAGCCCTCGCTACTCGCCCGTTTGTCTCATCGTTCTCATCGGTTATTTACAGTCTCTCATTGGTTATTTAATTAGCATGCACTTAAGATTTATACTAGTATTTTGGACTAGTGAAAATTTCCAATCAGTTATTACCAGGCAACAATGTTGCATGCATCAGAAACTTTGCAGCTCAACCAAAATGCAATTAGTGACCACGATATGACAATGGGGTTACAAGTGGTTTGGTCCTTGCTTTTTATTGACGTCAAAAATGTAAATAGAAATAGAAAATGAAAATGAAAATGAAATATGGCGACCACAGGCTTCAAAAATCACTAATGGATTTTTAATACAATAAATAATATGCAGTGACAGGAGCAGCACTCAAAGGCGACACAAACATATTTTTTGTTGGGGAGAGAGAGAGAGAGAGGTGGTTTTTGGCCATAAAAGAAATTTCTTGTCATCCATTAAAATGACATACAGCCCATAAATGAATAGAGAAGAACTTGAGCAACCTGCACCTCTATTAGAAAAGTATTTTCCTAAAAGCAAATCAAATGGGCATAAAGGCGTACGAAGGTTGCTTCACTTTTATGCCAAGCATCGATATAATTGAATAGATGCGCCTTTATTGCCATTAATGCGTTTCGGGGCCCAGAACCACAACACACACACACACACACACACACCGACAACACAACACAGCACACACACAAAGTGCTACTTCTGGCCACAAAAACCACATATAACATGAAACTCAGGCCTACACACAAAGCAGGCAGTAAATTGAATTCAAAGACGTAGAGTTCAAAAATGTATTCAAAATGTGAATCAAGCATTATAAATACTATAAAAGCCGGGTGGTAAGCGAAAGAGGATAAAGGTAGCTTAAAAACCGATGGGGTAAAAAATAACCCTCTGCAATAGTTGTAATAACAACACAATTCGATTATCCGGCAAAGTAAAATTAAAAATAAGGTTTTTGTAAAGAGAGAAATTCCAATTACATAGTTATAAGGCAGCACGATGTTTAAAAAATATGAAAAAGGTATATATATAAATATATTCATATATGCTAGTGTATCCGGCGTGCGTTGCTACGGACACCCTGCAAAAAATATACAAAAATTAAAAAAATTCATTATAATTTTTATAATGTTTGATAATCTAATTTGTGTGTAAAACTGAGATCATCTTTGCCTCCTAACTGATATAAATTTTTACTTAAGTAAACTTAAGTTATATTCTTTTAATAAAAAACTAATGCAAGTCAAATGTGCTTGACTAGCAGACATACTGCAACTGAGTCTAAAATCCAAAAATTAAAATTAAATAAATAAATCAACCTTGCTACTATTTCAATAAATTGTAGATAATTCGGAAATTCTGAGGAATTGTTACAGTATCTTAATCAAGTAGTATATTAAAAATGTAAAACATTCAAACGCTTTATTTAAATTGAAACGACCAAATGTTTAATTGGTCATATAGTTTTCTCTATATTAGTTAGATAACGAAATTTTATTTATTTCTGCAATAAAAGCAATTGTGGTGGAAAGAAAATCAAATAATTTAAAATAAGCAGAGTTTCTGTTTGTTGAACTATAATTTTCTTCTTTTTTTTTTGTTAAAAATTTGCATATTTATTTTTAAACAATTTTTCTATTACCTTATTGGCAGCTTAACAAGTAATACAATGTTAAACTATAAAATGATAAAATCTATTTTAAATAGTTAATTTAAATTTGATAATGTAGATACAATTTTAAATTACAATATTAAGTAATATGAAGTGAATAGAGTATTCAGTGAATTTCGCAGCTGTTGCATAATGCAGCTGTGTCTAAAAAAAAAAATACAGGACTACAGGATACTCTACAAATTTATTCTGATATTTTTTTACTTTAAATAATTTTTTATAGGGAATAAAATAGAGCACAAAAATTGCTGCACTTAAAATTCTCCTTTAAAAAGTTAGATTACCTTAGCTATTTTGTAAAGTTTCGTAAATCTAGGAAGTTTTGAATAACTTAAATATTTGTAGAGTAGCTTAACTATGAGTTGTGAAAGTAAATTCTAAATTTAAATTGAACGAAATCAATAATTCATTAAAATAATGTATGCATAAGGGATGAATATTTATGGTCATTGGATGGGTGATAACAACAACAACAATAATGTAGCATAAACTATGCAAATCGAGTATGGTTGTGTGTGTGTGTGTGTGTGTGTGTGTAACTATAGGCAATTGATGCTTGTAATCCTCAACAATGTTGTTAACAACTGACTGCGAACAGACTGTGTATAACTCTGTTTAACAGATAATAACTGGCAATGCTGTAAATGGAAAATGGGAAAATTGTGACCTCTTCAGCATCCAGCCGCCAGTTGGCTGTTGCCGTCCATTGTTTTGGTCCAAAAAGAAGCAGAAGGATGCCAAAGAAAGTGGCCAGAACGCGACGCAAGGCGCGGCCAAAACAATCAAGGAAGCACTTAACCGAATGAAACACAAGTAAACAAATGAAAGTAAGCAAACACAAGATACAAGAGCCATACAGCAAATAGCCAAAGAACATGGCCAAGTTGTGGAGACTTTGGCTCAAAACAAAGAACAAGTGGTCAAAAAAAATTAAATAAGTAGAAGAACTAAAGCAATGAAAATAAAATGTAAACGAAAATGAAAATGAAAATGCATTAAGTATGCAGATGCAAATGGAAATGGAAATGGCAGCAGAAGTTGCAGCCTCAGTTTAAGAGCGCTCTGTCTGCCAACTAAAGATACAAAACGAAGTCATAACGAAGTTGCAAGTAATAATGCAACCAGTCGACTATCAAGTTGAGGGACAACATTGTCCAGAGCTTGTCATTCACTCATTCAGTCACTTATTCATTGAGTCAATCAGTTGTCAGTTCTCACCATATAATGCATTTAAATCATATTTATAGATGGCATTGACAGCAACATGCCACATGCCACATGCCACAGACATGCAACTGCAAAACTAGAATTCAACTTTAACTTAAGCTTAAGCTTACAGCCAACAAACATTAAGCAAACCTTTTTTTAAAGTTGCACGAATTGAATATTCTCAGAGACTTATAAATAGTTATTCGATTTTAGATATTTTTTAATTTTTTAATATTTTTAAATTTGCAAAATTCTAAATATTCTCATGAACTTATAAATAGTTATTCGATTTTAGATATTTTTTAATTTTTTAATATTTTTAAATTTGCAAAACTCTAAATATTTTCATGCAAAGTTCGGATATAATTTTGTGGTTTTATTAATATATTCAGATACACTTTTATTTTATGGTATTGATATCACGAAATGTAGAATGCATGGAAGTGTATATATGCTCCATAAAGTGTATATATTCTATCTTAATAAATTTTGGCAAATTTTATGTAGAAATCAGCCCGATATCATATACTTACCTGGCCTATGAACAATCGGACTTTTGAAACACATTTTTATTTATCAATTTATCGGAATCAAACTCACAATTTTAATATGTTATTATTGTAATTATTATATCTTGAAGGTCTGATGGGAACACTCGTTTGAAGAATGTGTTTGAACTTTTTTGTTTTTGGAGATAATTCATCCAAACTTGCCTTTTTTGATAAAGTTACACGGATTGAATATTCTCAGAAACTTTTAAATAGTTCTTCGATTTTAGTTCCACTCAAGTCTAATTACACTAGGCAACACACAAATTGTATATTTGATCAAACCTACTTTTTCGGATTCATATGGTGCCCCAGATGACGAAAAACCACTTAAAAAATTTTCTATGATTAATATCTTAAAAGACGCCCAATTAATGCAACTATGTAAAAGCAAAGAAGAGAAAAACGAAATAATTTATTTTCGACTTTTCCTCGAATTTTAAAGTCAAAAAATCGTAAAAAATACCGCACAAAATATCATCATTTTCTAAATTCAAAATTAAATAGCTGCAAAACTAGTAATTTAAACTTAATAAAGTATATGTATGATTAATAGATACATTCATTAGCTTTCGAAAAATGTAAATTATTTGAAAATCGGCTGTAAGATTCTCGAGTAATACTAAAATTTCCAGTCTCGCTTCTGAAAAAAAGCTTTAAAAAAAATACCAGATTTCAAAAATTTTTTTAAAAAAAGTCTTACCATAGAAAAATTTTTAAAGTGGTTTTTCGTCATCTGGGGCACCATATATATCAGAAAAAGTAGGTTTGATCAAATATACAAAAAAAAGCTAAATTTTGTTACCTAGTGTTATATAACATAATTACAATGACAAATGATTTATTCTAGAAATTAGATGATTTAGAGACCAAAGTATTTTTCAATATACAAGTTCAAATCCCAACTGAATTTATAAATATTGTTATAGTTTACAGACAGACACGGCTATATGGACTTGGTTATATATGCAGATCAAGAATATATAAGAATTATGGCTCTCCATCGACTCGTAATACATTTAAAGACAATATAATCACCTGATGGTTCAAATTGAATATATTTGTCGTTAAGATACGAAAGCTACTTTTGAAAAATATATTGAAATATTATGCAACAATATGCTATGCATATTTTGACAAACTTTGAATTTAGGAAGAGTAAGGGTAAGGGTATTTAAAGAATTCCTGCTGTTTTTGTGAATCACAACTTTTTCTATTAGCGCAATTTTGCGATTTTTTTTTCGAATTTGATAAATTCTGATGCGTCTTTAATATCAGTTTGTCATTGTCGCTGCCGTTTTGCCACACAACTGATTATCATCAACAGCAACGACGCAACGACAATGGCAACAGCTGTTGTTATCCTCTGGAACACATTTTCCTGATGAGTTTTTTGGGTAAACAGCAACAATAAAATATTGGTAAACATTTTTCAAACAACACTTTGGTAATAATAATTTGGCATCGAAAACGCCATCAGAAACCGCAAAAAGATACTTCATTTGTGTTGTCATTGGACCCCAACAAGTGATTACCGACTATCGGATTTCAAGAGTTCAAAGTAATGCAAAATTCAAGAAACATTCAGTATACAAAATATTAATAATATATATTTTCTTATACCTGAAATATTAAGTGAGAAAATTTATTTAGAAATGTGAGCTGAATAGTTTAAGGTATGAGAATGCTAAGTTAAAGATGAATAAAATAATTTTGCGAGGAAGTGTAAATAAGTTATGGGAAAATATAAATAATTATATATGCAATCAACAAAAAATAAAATAAAGACAACTGAAAAAGAAAGAAACATTGTAGAACTCTCGGAATATGATAATAAAAGATTAGAATATGAAAACAGATAAAATAGATAAATAGAATGTCACAATATAGATAATTTTATGTTTATCAAAGAAGAAAAATTCTAGGAAAAATTAAAATAATTATTATTATTATAATATTATTATTATACAATTATTACAAAAATTTAGGATATGATTTCGATTTTTTTTTTCTTTAACGGGAGCGTAGCAACGCACGCCGAGAGAGCTAGTATAATAGAATTTCGGAATATGATAATAAAAGATTAGAATATGAAAACAGATAAAATAGATAAATAGAATGTCACAATATAGATAATTTTATGTTTATCAAAGAAAAAAAATTCTAAGAAAAATTAAAATAATAATTATTATTATAATATTATTATTATACAATTATTACAAAAATTTAGGATCTGATTTCGATTTTTTTTTTCTTTAACGGGAGCGTAGCAACGCACGCCGCGAGAATTAGTATAATAGAATTTAATTCAATTATTCTTAAATTAGTACTTCCAGAAAAAGGAACAATTCTAGAGCTTCAAGAAATATTAAATGCATTAAAAGCTACTGGAACTTTCTTTAGTAATATTATAATATAATGCCCCAATATTCAATTGTAATAGAATGAATTTATCTTAAAGCTATTCGTAAGAAGCATGTTCTCTCACACTATGAAATAAACTTATTTATTTCAAAACAAATTGTAAAGCATTTAATTGATTTGCACTCTGTTTAAATGTTGTTTATTAAATTCCGCTTGGCGATGGGCCAAATTGTGAAAGTTTCTTAAATATCTCACACCAATTGAGCCAACCTGGCGCATAAATCAAATGTGGCCGGCGTTGATTGCGAATCAATGAACTCGACACCGTGGCAAGCTGAAGCTTTTGCTTTGACTCCCAGAAACTGGTGGCAGCCTCTGCTGCTGTGGCAAATGCAGCTGCGCCGCTAATTTACTAACGTTAATTAATGGCAAAATCGAAAATGTTCGCTTTCAACTTTGAACTTTGCCACGCCGCCACGGTCGCCGCGACAGCACCACTTAAAGTAGGTTCTTAGGCGGTTAAAGGTGGTTTTTGGGTTGGTTCCTTGTAGCGGAAACAGTGTGCCACACGCTGAGGCGGTGCCGCACACAAAGGAAATGAACACTTTGCCATTGCCCCCCCACAAAGTTGGTCGCCGCCAAGGAAAGTTGCAAATTGACTTGGCCCAGCATCTGGAAAAATGGAATGGCTTTTAAGTTTTGGCCAAGAGCACCAATGTTGGCTTATCACGCAATGTCAAATTGTATTCAACCCCATCGAACCCCTAAACTGTACCACATAATTTATGCCAAGAAATAGAAATTCTTAATTTGCTATCGCAAAGGATATCTATAAGGCCAGCATTGAATGGAAAGCGATTTCGCCAAGTGCCGCAAACGGATATGATACAAAGCAAATAGTGGGTTAGAGAGCTGGATAAATGGCGCCCTATATACAGCGTAGTGCCTGACACTCAAGGTCCTTCCAAACATTTGATTTGACGCTGGCTGGCCGTGTCTGTACCCAGACTAATTTTGCATGCAGCGCACAAAAGGAACCACCACCACACGGCATCGTGAAAAGGTGGACACTCGGGTGCCAGTACTCTGGTACTACAGGCAACAGGACTAGGCAGGAACGTGCAGGAACAGTCACGCAGACGATTGATTTGGAACGAGCCATTGTCACGCCGTATACAATCGAGACACAGACGCAGTCAACTGATGAGCTGGGCATAAAAAGGATTTGCTTAAAGTTCAACAACTCTACTACTACTACGTCGAAGTTAAAGTCGGAGTCTGGCGCCCGAGCAGGGACTTAACTGGCGCCCGAGCAGGGACTTTGGGCTAATAACATATCTGTGGACTATCACCAACACGTACGCATTTGTTATTGAAAATATACTTACACCCACACATACACACACACATCTAGTCACACACCCACCCACACATCCGATGCAACATGGCATAAAAATGGTGCAAAAGTTTTAGTAGTTTGAACACGAAATATTTTATTATTATATATAATTTGCCATTATGATGATTATACGAGAAATGTGAATTTGGATTTCGATTCGAATTTGGATTCATTTTTAGTTTCGGATTCAGTAAGCGTCGCTTCACTCACCACCGATGATTCTTTGTGCCGTATACTTTATGGCTTTAGCGCAATCACAGTCAGCTCGAAGTGGCAAACGTTTTGGCTGGATACTGACTTACTCTTACCAATTGAATCTATGGCATTCAGCACGTTTATAAACTCGGAACAGCTGATGCTGTGCATTGCTCAATTTACTGCAAGTTGATTTAATACGATACATATATTTAAAACAAGAATTTAGTATGAAATTATTTTTTTTATATTTATTTCCAAGTTTTCTAACTTCCACCAGCTTTACATCTGAAATATATCAGAGATCCAGAAGACTTTCATCAGGCTCTCAGCAGACTTTCATCAGATTTTAATCAAACTTTCACTTGGCTTACATTAGTCTTTCTTCAGACATCCAAACGGGCTTCACCAGAACTTCAGCAGACTTTCACCAGGCTTCCATTAGAGCTTCACCCGACTTTTCGTAAGGCTTCTAGCAAATATTTATCAAGCTTCTCTTTTCTTCCACAACTCCAGTTGATTGACAGCGAAAATTTGAGACAATTAGCCGGATTATCATGGCCGGAATTGTCATCTGATTGTCAGAGCTTTGACATGCACATCATCAGCAAAGACGAATTCGCTTCGCGCATAAATTAAGCAGCTTGCAACAGCCTCGGCTGCCTCGGCACTGGATGTGGCAACCAGTCAGTGGATGGCGGGTGGGTTCTGGGGCTGCTGGGATTGCGGAATAAACTCAAGTTGCACTTAATTAACTGCAATAAGAAACTGAAATTAACCCCAAGCAGTGGGGCGCGGTTGTCAGGACACAGACACGGACGGAAAGTCTTGCACGCCCCACAGCGAACTTGATAATCACAATTAAGTTGCCAATGATGATGATAATGATGATGGAGTTGGAAAGTGTAGCAACAATGGCAAGTACTGAAGAAATTGGAGTCTCATAATTCCGTTAACTAATTTGCGTCTCGTTAGATTTGAACGAAATGTGACGTGTCAGCGTAGGACTCTCTGGACGCAGGACATGGCAACAATAATTGCGTTAATAATTACTAATGGGCAATCATTCGCATATCGAGCGCTTGGCAACAAAAACAAAAATGTTGCTATCGACTGGCAACATGTTGCTGCCACACACACAAGCGATTGGCAGACGGCTGTGCCTCGTGTACGCGACATCGTTTCAGTTTTTGCTATTCGTTGCGGCTCGTTGTCCGCATTCGGCTGTTGCTGCTGCTGCTGTGGCATATCCTGTGCCTGTATGCCTCTGCCTGTGGCACGGCTTCCGCTGGCAGCCAGTGCTCGTGCAGCAACGAGGCGCATCGGTGGCAAACAGACAGCAGCTGACAACGAAGTTCGTAGCAGCGGATAAACAGCGTTGTTAACCAGGCAAGTGATCCCCAAAACATCGTCGATGATTGCGAAAATCCTTTCTCAATTTCCCAGTTAATACTACAACAAAAAAAAAAACAAAAAATCCTTTCAAGCAGTCACCCTACTCCATATTCATATCCAGTTTCAGTGTCAATTGCAGTTTTCAATTTCGATGCCCCGTGCCGCTTCACACCTCCCACACTGAAGTGCCACCACCCATACCAAGTGGGGGCAGGGCCGTGTTGCAAGTTGAACGCGCTGAAAAAATTTCAAGTATTTCCGTCCGTATCTATAGCTATAGCTATAGCTACTATAGCAAGGAAGAAGCAATACAAACGGCCTTTTTGCATTCCGCGCATTTCTCGGCACGCAAAGCGATACGGAGCAGGCTTACAAACGGAAATTCAAAAGGAATTGTAAGAAAGAATCCCGGGTAAAACCTCCTAAAAAGCAAAGAAAAAAAAAAGAAAATGAAAGAAACTTAGCAACAAACGGCAGTCAACTCTAACGGAGTTTTACTTAACCCTTAACCGGATCCAAAAACAAAGAAAATAGCCTCTATGGGAACTGTTCTACCTGTGGCTCACCTGTGGGGTTGCTTAAACTGTTAACTGTAAACTTGTGAGCTTCTAGATATTTGCCTCATTTTCCAATTGTTTAAAGTGGCAACATTCAACTCATACTTTTAGCTTGCCTTCTACTACTTTGCCTGACAAATTCAAATATCAAATTGAAGAGGTATTCTTTGTATTACCAAAAAACACTTTCATATTCAGTTCAAGTCAGCATGATAAAAGCATAAGAAAGAAAAGTATTTCTAATAAGAAAATCTTAAGTAATTAGGCTTAAATAAGCTAGTTAAAATACTAAGAAAAAAGGAAAAAATAAATATTTTGGCATGGTTTGTAAATTGTGAAAGTCTAACTGACTTGACGGATATGGAATTTAAAAAAAATTAAATTTTTAATTTATTGTTTTCACAATTTGGTAAAAAATATATTTGTTAGTTTTTTGTTTTTGGTGTGTTTTCTGTATTACAAATTGTGTTTTTTTGACTTTAACAAAAATATTACCTTTATTATAATATTTTACATGTTTCTATTTAATAACATTTTTTTTCTACAAATTATGTGTTGAAATTTATTATTTAAATTTCGTTTTCTATGAACCAAAATTTCTTATTAAACAGAGAATTTTAATGTGCTCTAATTAGCTACTATCCTACTTTAATAAGCTGTCTAGTTAAAATCTACATATTCGGTATTTTTTAAAAAATTATTTTACATTTTATAATTACAGTTTTTTAATTTAAAAGCTAATAATAATAATATTGCTTAAATCTAGCACAAATGTACATTTAATTGTATCTAAATAGCTGAGATATTTATGTTAATTATAACTTTAATAATAATATAATAATACTCCGATAAAACCGAATAGAAAAGCAAATATAGCAGGAAAAATCTTGCAAAAAATCATGAATTTTTCCATTTCTCTCAAGTTCTGATTAAATCAGAAAACTTTTTTTAATTCTGTACCAAAAAAATTTTAGTGTAGATTAAACAATTTTAGGAAAATTCAAAAAAAATGTACTACAATCTTAAAAAACAGATTTCATTTTCTTTTTTCTGTTAAATTGTCTTTGTTGTTATTGTCTGTTAAGTTTAATTTAAGTTGTTGAAAAGTTACAGTAAAATTAAATGTTGAAATTACAAAAAAAAAAAATCATAAAAAAGTTTTTGATATATTAATTCATTTATATAAAAAAAATTTTAATTAGAAAAAAAAAATTTTTTTTAAGTTGTGTATTTAAAGATGAATTTAAGCATTTTTGGAAATTGATTCCTTTGCAAACTAAAGTCATATTAATTTCTTTAGCTAAAAAGCACATAAAATATTTAAGTAAAATATTTATAAATAAGAATATTTATATTTAAGCAACGTCTTTCATTTGTTTTTAAATGATTGAATAGAAAAGCTTTTTGAAGATCAGATAATCAAATTAAAGGATATGTATAAATATCCTCTCAAACTACTGAATAAAACATACGCGAAGAGCGGAGAGCGGAGAGCAAGGCGATAGGAAGCCACTTTAGCAATTTAAACTGAAAGTAATTCCACTAAAATGTTTCAACAAATTCAAATACAAATGACGATGGCACTGACTGGCAGGCAGGCAACGAAGCAACGAGGCAGACAGGCAGGCAGTCAGGACGCGGACATGGAACACGGCTGCGGACACGGATACGGATAAGAACAGGACCGGAACGGAACGCGGCAGGTAAGTGAACTGGGTAAAACGATGCAAAACTGAACGAAAAAAGAAAATAGGAAAGGGTAGAAACTAAAACTCCAAACATTGTTTATCCTATCGTCTGAGCAAGCAGACGAAAATTTGAAAGTGAAATCAAACAATGCGAAAATAACTTGAAAACAATGTCAAGTGTTTTTGGAATCGGGTAAGAAAATTGCACCATGAGAAACAAGTTGTAAAAGTTTTACTTGATTTTTTGTTATTTGCACAATTTTTGTATTATTTCAACCTCAACTTTGCTGCTTATATGTAATACTGTAATGTATATCCATTAAAAAAAAATTGTTGTAAAAATTATATGAAATTGAATTCGTGAACTGTTGCTTCAGTTTCAGAGATATTTCAATTGTTGCATATACACAAAACTAATAATAATCAAATTTATTTCAGCTTATAAGGGAAATATATAATATTCGATATATACACTGTTAACAGGGTATCTTCTAAACGATTAATTTGAACAGTTTTATAAGTTATACTTAAATAATTTGAAACTTTCACTTAAAATTCTTTTGACACTTTGCTCTGTGAACTTGGAGGAATTGTGTATTAAAGTATTACTTATCTTTCTGATTATTATTAAAGAGTTAATTCATTTACTATTTTAATTATTTGCCTTTAAACTTATGCAGCTTATTTGCCTCTAAATAAAACTTTCACTGTTAAGTATACTATTTATTTATTTACTTTTTAGTTTTAAACTTTCTTGTTACACCCTGATTTCGCTGAGTGTCGGTGTCATTTTTGAATTTATTTTGATATAAGCAAAAGTCCTGTCCTCCTCGCTTGTAAATGTTGTAGATGCAACCGCAACAGTTGGGGTGACACACACCTTTGCCGCTTTGCAGCGAGCTGCCACTTGAGTCAAGTGCATCCAGAGAGGGCGACAGTTTTCTATGAAGGTAAACGTTGATTCCATTCTGCGTTTCATCGCACTGTCAACATTGAAATACACATTCATGGCTCGCAGGACCTGGATATGCCTCGCAGCTGTGGTATATCCTTGACAGCCGCAAGTTGCCCCTATGCCACACGATGTGGTCCGTTGTCGTCGTCGTTGCCAAGTAAAAGTTAACTTAAGCAGCTGCCAAGTGACTTGAAAGTACTTGAGCGCATCCTTAAGCAGGATATCAACTGGCAAAAGCGTTGAAAGGAGCAAACACTGTGTGTATCTGTCTGTCTGTCTGTCTGTCTGTTTGTCTGTATAAAATGTGCATGAATGTGCGTGCTGTAAGTAACTACAACAGGCAAAAGATACAAGTGAGCGCAAATCTCAGCCAATGTCAAAGAAAACAACACAAACACATGCATACGCATGCAACATGTACAACATGAATGAATGTGTCCGCATCCTGGACTCACCCACTATGCTCAGATCCTTAGTTTCATTCCCATCCACAATCCCCTCTTGGCCTCATTCCCTGGCCCTCAGCTGGTCGCGACCGCGTTGGCAGCACATTGTGGCCTTTTATTAGATACGTGCTGTATCTCTGTTTACCAACTTTGATGGTGTTAATGCCTTTTGTTCTTGTTGCTGCTGCTGTTGCCCCGATATACATCTATGTCAACCAGACACACACAGTGCCACATGCCGCATGCCACATGCCACTTGCCACTTGGCACTTGGGGAGGTTAGGGACTTCTGGACTCTGGACTCTAGACTTACAGTTCACAACTTGGAGGAGCATTCCTTTAAAGGGCGTACCAAAAAAATTGCAGCGTATGTGCTTTTGCCCCTAGTTTGAAGATTAGGCATGCGTGTGTGTGTGTGTGTGGGTGTATGTGTGTGTGTGGGTATACAATAGCCTTGACTGGAACCTGGTTACAATACAACAATTGTAGCTTTAATTTGAACTCGGTTTATCGCCAGAAAGTGCCTAAAGAATTGTATATAAAAATGTAATTAAAACTGCAAGACTACATACTATACTATACGATATTTGCTTCATAGCAAATTGGGAACAACAATGAACAATGTGGCTTAGTTGTTGCTATTGTTGTTGTTGTGGTTACTCAACTTTCAACGAGTGCAGATACAAATGCAACAAAAATACAACAACAATAGCAACAGCAGCAACTCTCGAAGCGTATTAAAAATTCAACAGAAATTGCATTGGAGGTCATGCGAGGCAACAATGTGGCTAACAGGGGCGTCGACACTCAAAGGAGGGGGTAAGCGGAGTTTAACAATTTTATTTATATTAGTTGAAGCAATAGAAAACAACTTTAAAAAGATCAGACAACTGTCCTATATATTTTAAGCGAATATCAAACCGAATATATTTTTTACAAAAATAAAATTTAACAATTGACAGACAACAGCTGCACAGTGTAATCCTTTGAAATACTCCTATTTATGATTAGGCTGTATAATTTTGCAAAACTTTAATCATAGATTTACAAACCAACTCTTGCTAATCTTTATTTTATTAATTTAATAACAACAAATATTCTTTTTCAAACATTAACCGCTGTTAGTGCACTGATAAATATAAAAAAAGTTTTTTTATTATATATATTTTTTTTTTAAATAATTTACGTAATGCGTTGAAATTCATTTTTATAGAAAAAAAAATGTAAAATTTTTTTTTTTTATTTTTATTGTTATTTTTATTGCCTTGCATCAGCCTTCATATTAGTCTAGAATATGTCAATTAACTTAACATATAAATAAATAATAATCACACTTCATCTTAGCACAGAGATGTATAGACAATTATTTTTTATATATTAACTTTTTTTATATTAATTATCTTTTTCTTTTATTGCCCTGAATTAAGAAATTATAATATTTTATGAAAGGCAAAGTGTTGCATACTTTTGTGCGCTGCTTGCATATTTTGTAAAGTGACCGGAATGTTCGTAAATTAAACACTTAAATTATGATTTAAACTAAACTTGATTAACTTTATCAAACAGAAACCTATATATAGACAATTTTTTTGTTATATATTAACTTTTTTTATATTAATTTTCCTTTTCTTTTATTGCCCTGAATTAAGAAATTATAATATTTTATGAAAGGCAAAGTGTTGCATACTTTTGTGCGCTGCTTGCATATTTTGTAAAGTGACCGGAATGTTCGTAAATTAAACACTTAAATTATGATTTAAACTAAACTTGATTAACTTTATCAAACAGAAACCTCTATAATAAATTTTCTTAAAGTCTCTGAGACATGTGCCTTTATAAGGATAGACAGACGGACAAAGAAACCAGAGTACTTAAATCGACTCGGATATTGATGTTGATCGGTAATATATAGCCTTTATATGGTCGGAGATGACACCATTTGCTTGTTACATACAGTCGTATTGTTTTATGACACCCTTTTATACATTTTTAATGGGTACATGCTGTAAATGTTGTTTTAAAGGCAAATATAAATTAGAAATTGACATTCAAAAAAAAAAAAAAAAACAAATTTATACTCGAATTTCAAATTTAAAAAATGCTATGATAAAATATATGACTGAAGTATCTTAACCAGATCGTGTTTACAATACTTTTACAATGATTTTATTTTTTGTTTTACCTAGTTATAAGTTATACCAAAAGTGTAACTTTAGATCATAAAAAATCTCTCGAAAAGCCGTTTTCATTTAACTTTCTAATTTGATAAGGATTTTTAAAGATTGTATAGATTTTTCTGTACTTTTATTAAAACATAAACTATAAGATTTAAGTAAAGTATTGAATAAGAAAGTTTAATCATTAAAATAAATGTTTTTTTAAATATTAACGTTTTCCTAATAAGATTTCTAAATAACTAAATAAATAAGATCCCCCTTCTAGGGATACACTACGCCAGTGTGCGTTTACCGCAAGTTGAGGACAGGGGACAAGGATTTAACCTCAAACCACAACTTTTGTTGGCATAGGTCCGTCTGCGGCAAACGGCAACGGCAACGGCAATCGCATAAACCGGAAATGCGCAAAACTAACGGATAATGGAAAATAGCGTTGGTAACTGTTAACTGGTAACGGGTAACTGTTAACTCGCAACTGGTGCAGCAGCCGAGACTGCACTACACTCAGAGTGTGGCAGAGAGGCGGAGAGGTAGAGGGGGGCACTTTGCAGTGGGTACAATTGCGACATAAACTGCAAATAACGCTAAATGTCATGGTTATGTTTACAAGCGATGCAATTCAACGGAAATGGTCGTTAAAACTTTTTTTTGCGGGCTTGTAATTAAAGCAAATTAATGCAAAATGCATAAAGACAACGATAGAGGGAGGGAGAGAGGGGGAATCACCCTATCTGGAAGAGAACTCTATCAGCCTTAAGCAGATAAAGTGCATGATGATTTAGTCAGTCGAAATGCTGCCACATGTGTTGCATGTTGCAGCAATTAGTCAAGCTGTAAATAATCAAACAGATCGTTTCAGAGCCAAACGTTGCATTATGCGGCATGTGGCATGTGGCATGATGCAAATGACAAACTAAACGTTTTGGCCAGGAGGTAAAGAGTGCAGCAAAACTGCAGGTGAAAATATTCAAGCAAATTAAGTGCAGTCTCCATTTAAGAGACAAGTTGCAACTAACTGTAGCTAAAAGCTAGCTGATAGATGGCAAGGCATGTTGGCGGGAAATGGCAGTTATAACTAGCCAACATTTAAGTTGCCTGTTCCGAGAGATGCATGCCACAAGCAGCAGATGCAGATGACATCGAAATTGCAAGCCTGCAGCTCGTCAATAAGCTGATGCACAATGTCAATGAGCTGCAGAGAGAGAGAGAGAAAGATAGATAGAGAGTGCGAATGAGATGGGAAAGGCAGACGAAGAGTAGACTTATGTGCCACTGTGGCACGTGGCACGTGTACGCACATTCGACGCATTAAACGTTTGATGAGCGGAGCCGCAACGGAAGTGCCCAAGTGCCAGGACTCAACTCGACTCAAATTGCCAGCCAGACAAAGGGGAAGGGAGGCGGAGGGTTAGGGGGCTCGACTGAGGGCAAAGGGGCAGGCATGTTTTGCAGAGACGGAGGGGGGAGGGCATGGCTTTGTCTTGGGTACAACAGTGGCATTGTCTTTGGGCTCTATCGACTTAATTCCTATTCTAAACATGTTGCACTTCATTGTTGCCACACGATGCCAACCGATGGAGGAGCAGCCAGTTAAGGGGCGGAACAACGCCACGCCTACACATCCTATATTCGCACGCACACACGCACACACGCACACACGCACACACACATACAACGAGAGCTCGCACGTTGCGGTAATTAAATTATGTGCAACTGCGGGTGGCAAGCTTTGGCAACGGTGCAAAGAGAGCGAGGTAGAAAATGAGGAAGACTGAGGTGTCCTGGCGCGGCTTTTCCACGGCTTGCACACATTGCAAAGTCTCCAGGACATTATGCCTGATTAGGTTTGTCTCTTGACTGGGACAATGAATGACCAAATACGAAGGAAATGCCTTAAATTGCAACTTAAACGTATTCAATTGTTTATTAATAAGTTTTATTAAATTTAAATTATTAGAAAATATACCAAGCATTTTTAATTATTTTATTGTCAATTTTTAGCAAGTATGCAAATTTATTTTTTGCAAATTTTTTAATTATATTTGTTTAATAAATATCTCTTAACAACTTCGAATCTGTTAGTATTTTCGAAAAAAAAAACATTTGGAACCAATATTTTTATGTATTGTCAGCTTTAAGAAAAATTTAGTTTTAAATTAATGAGTTTATAGGGATAGAAATATTGCTCTTTGAATTTAAAATGAGAAAACAAACTAATTTCAAAGTCACAACTATCAGGCCTGTTCCCAATTTCACTTTCGGAAAAATCTCGCGTAAACGAAATTCCATCTACGAATTTCTCCTCAAAACGTGCGTATTTGAATTTGCTTGAGTTTTAGCTAGCGTTTTCGATTCGGTAAGCACTTTTGACTTAAATAAAAATTATTAATAAATTTTCTGTTCTTTTGGCAATGACATTGCATTTAATTTAAAAAGTTTACTAATAGCGTTTTAGCGGTTCGAATGGTTTGCCTCACTGCAATGGGAAATTCTAGGCAAATACGCAGGTAATTTAAAGGAAACTCTAGGGAAATACGCAGGAAATTTAAGGGAAATTCGGCAATTTCTAGCGTTATCAAATACGCGAATTGGAACAGGCCTGTATTTATATAATATATTATAAGCCTGTCTCAACTATTTCTAATCTTCTGATTACATTTTATTTAATACAAATATTTATGCCCCATGTTCACTTTTTTATGTCTCATATATAATGTATGACTTTTTTGCATATGTTTCCATCCATTAAAAAACATATCTTTCCCATTTAATTCTCCAGGTTTGCCTGAATTCATGAGCTACACGATGAAATTTTCAACATAGATTTATGAAAGAACACCTTTCAATAAAAATATAATCATAGACATAAAATAGAGGAGAAAAGAATAATTTCCAAATTATGGAATTGGCTTAATAAAAACAAAATTTAAAGAAATCAAATAAGAGATTATTATTATTATTATTAATATATCAGTGAAACTAAAGAGATAGTAAGTAAATATAGCTTTGGCTTCTGACAGCTAATTATGTTACAAATTTGAGAGTTAAAAAATAAAAGATATTTATCATATACGTATGTTCCCACAATGTAAGTACCAGGAATCGGTTTATAATTTTAAAATTGTAAAATTAAAAATTGAATTTAATAATTAAATTAAATTTAAAATATTAACTTTATTTTTTTAAGTACAAAAAACATCTCTATTTGGCAAGCTTCATTTCCAAAGTCAATTTGCGGCCCTAGCTAAAAGTTTGAGTTGAGGATAACCATGATAATCCAGCCCTGGAGGCTGGAACAATCAAAAAGGACAACCTGTGTGTAGGTGTAATACATAAAATCCTGGGGGGGGGAGGCTGTGGAGCTCTGGCATTGTCCTTTTAATATCCTGACTCATTGTTTGACTTTTTGGTCTGGTTCGCCTTTGTCATTTCACTTTGCAAATTCAACAACAATTGCAAACACGAGTACTTAATATTTATTTATTTGCCAATTGTTTAACTTGCTCCTTGTTGTCTCTATTTGTTGCTGTTGTTGCTGTTGTTGCAGTTGCAGCTCCTGTCAGGATATGTTTAAGTTTATTTGGATTTCCAAGACATGTGTATTGCCGCTCTGCTCTTGGGCTTGCCGCTTTTTATCAGCTTACAGTGCACAGAAGTTGCAGCAAAGGACACAGCTGGCCAATTTGGAGTCCTTTTAATTAGTTTGTGCATAGACCACAAAACTTGTGTGCATAAATAAATAAATAGATAAATTTGTAAGTAAATAAAATACGAATATCAACAAAAGACCTCAATTACGCATGCCTAATTGGATTTTGTAACAGGGATAACAGGGAAATTTACTTTACGCTTTTACCATCTGGATGTGAATTGTGTTTTCCACTCAAAACGTCAAACTAGGAGCTTACAAAATATTAAAAAAAAAAAAAAAAAATTTTATAAATTTGCATTTAAATATATATTTAAAAAAGGGCAATATGTTTGCAGTTTAAATAGATGAAAAAGTAAATTTAGTTTAGAAATATAATATAAATAAATAGTATGTTAGCTTATTCGTTAATAACTTTGGATAAAAATTCACAAATATCCTTTAAAATAAATAACTTTTTTTTTAATTAAATAAAATTATTTAATTTCATAGATTTCCATGCGTTGTATGTATCTTTCTGTATATCATTTCAACTCGTAATTAAGTTGCTAATTAAATAGCAATTTTTACAAAAAAAAAATAATAAAAAAATTAGAACTTGTTCTTGTCCTGTTTTAACCTAATTGGAATCTCACTAGAATTCAATATTTAAAAATCAATTTGATCTAAATATGAGCATTGCCGCAGTAAGCTCCACAGAAACCTAAGAATTAAAAGTAATCAAATATTTATTTTAAACTTTTATAATTAAAAGTAAATACCCAAATTTTTACAAATTAAAAAATTAAAAACTTAACAATATATATTTAATATTTGGTGCTCTGTTTTTTCTTTATTTTTTTTTTAACTGCTCGATGTCAGATGATTGTAGTTATATACATACATAGCTATTTTATGATATTTATTATATAAAAATAATCAGAAATCAAATTTTTTCTTGTCAACGCATTAAATATTTTTCATAATTATATTACATTAATATAAATTCATTCTAAGCTATATAAATTGATTATTAAATACGCATAATTAATTTTATGTTTTAGCTTAGTTTAAGTAGATTTAAATATAGTTTAATTACAATATGATTTATGCAATGTAATATTTTTATTATTGCATTATTCTGAAATTCCAATCCTGGGCTTGGAAAGCGAAACCAGATATTACAGCCACAATAGTTGATTATTCTAGTTGAGAGTGCAAATTAGAACTTTAACTCAAATGTTAAAATTGATTTAAGTCTTTAACTAAGCAGTTATATTATTAGATACAATATACTACTATACCAAAAAAAAAACAACAATTTTTTTTCAATTTTTCTGCATTCAATATTGTTGTAGTTATAGCCTCTTGATAGTACCCGCGGCGCTTTCGATATTGTGTTCTATTTTATTACATCTTGTGAGTTTATTGTCATCTACACACACACACACAGCAGACACAGTCTATTCCAATTTTTGTTAAAAATATATATATATAAAAGCAAACTATTTGTAAAAATATATGTAACTATGAAATGCCGAAGCTTGTATACACTTGTGAATACTATGTAATCAAATATTTGTCAAGTTTTTGATTAGATATATAATAAAGTTATAATAAAATAGTGTTTGAACAAATAAACCCTTGTAAAATTTAGTTTTTATAATATATAAAAAAAACAAACTTTAGGGTATATAAATGGGTCTAGTAAGGCCAAAAGAAAAATGCCCCAGAGCCCATTAAGGGATGATGGGAATTTTTGCTAAGAATTTTTCATTTCCTTTAACAGCAGCGTATGTGTCTCAAATGGGTAGAAAAGGGGAGAGGGGGGGAAGGAGGAGGTGCCAATAGTTGTTATTGCATGCCCCAAAACCTACCCATACCATTTCAATGCTCTTGCTGTCCTGTTCAGACTTTTATACAGAAACACACACACACAGTAGGAGACATAACAATGCCAGTCAAAGTATTCGATATATATATTTATATAAATATATATTTCTTGAGTTGAAAAGAGAGAGGAACGCATTTTTATATCATATATTTATGTATTTGTATTTTGTATTTATTGTCATATATGACAGCCAATGAAGTGTCCACCAATGGACTGAGATGCTCCGAAATTTCGAATGTGAATTTGGCAGAAACTTGTCTGAAATATATACAATAGAATAATTTGCAATACAGACAGCTTTTCAATAGACTGAGAGCTATTTTTCTATATATAGTCCATTGCAATGTTTAAAAAACTGAACTCAAGGGTTTAATCTATTAAATATTAATTTATAAGCTAGTAAACAAATTTAATTAAAATCTTAAATATTATTATAACCTTAATATCGTTTTTTTTTTTTTGTTAAGTTGTTTTTGCTATTATTGTTTGTTAAGTTTAATTTAATAGCAAAAAAATAAAATAATTAGAGAAATCATTTTTATATATATTATATCCAATAAAATATATCCACAAATATGTATGGTAAAACAAATTATATAAATATTTAATATTAATAACTATTTTTCAAACACTTTTGAATTATTTATTTCTTGAAATTTCTACCAATATTCAGCAGGTTTGAAGCCACAATTGCAAATCATAATCACAACTAATTTATTATTTCGTTTTAAAATAAATGTGTTTTAACAAATTCTGTTGCCAATTTTAATATTAACGCTAAAAAAATATTAAGACAATTTTAAGACTTAATCGTTTTTAAATACGTCAACCAGAATTTTTTATGCTTCTCAGCGGGGGCTAGGAATTTATTATAGACACATAGTTTCATGTTAAAATTTTCTAAAAAAATTCATCATAGATTTCAATTCTGGAGAACGATTTTTGAGAAAAAAAAAATGTACAATACATACTCATATATTTATTTATTATATTATTATATTTAAACAAATCTTGCTTTGAGTAACTTAATTTTTTAACATTTCTGTCCATAAACTTTGATTTCTCAATGCCAATTTTAAAATATATATATATATTTGCTGGCTATTTTCCCGCCCAAAAACTTCCACACTGTCATGTACAATAAATGAAATCAAAAAGGCAAAACCGATTACAAAACTTGTCAAAGTTGTTTGCCTGGCCGACAATCTACTGATAATTACTATCTGGGGAGCACTAACTTATAGCTGAGCTTCCTTGCCATTCCACCCCCCTCCAAAATGCTTTCACCATCCCCCATGCTACATTCAACTTGCGGATACTTTGTGGCGACTTGAACTTTTCATATATTTTTTGACTTATTTTTATACATATAGGGTATTAGAAATTTATCAGATAATATGCAACACATTGAATGCAAACATTTTCGAATGAGAAGCTAGTAGAACTATCGAAATAAAAATATGATCGATTTTATCGATAAATTCGATAGGCTTCACAAAGTTATAAAATCAAAATTATTTGATATAAAAAGTTATATTTAATACAGAAATTTATTTAATTTATTTAAAAAAAAAATTCTAAATATTGTATCTACAATTTTCGCTTTATTTTGCATTTCGATAGTAATGATAAACTATCGCTTACCAACGATAATTATATTATATCGATTTAGTCGATAATAATAGACAATACCCAAAATATCATTAATAGGTTTCTGATAAAAATGTTTTGGTTCTTCTGTTTAGATTAACGCTAGAAATTTTGAGTATAGAATTCAATTAAACGCGATTACTGCAATATATTTAACATCTGACTTAGAAGTCATCAAACAAGAAGTATAAAAATATGTTGCTCAATAACAATCTTATTAATTGTCGTATTTTATATCTGCTAGAGTATTTAATAGTCCATATTTTATTAATAGTTGATGTATTTGATTTTGTGGTATGAGGCTGCTTTGGGTCGAAGTTTGCGTTGGCAATCAGCGAATCGAAATCGGAATGGCAAAACAACGTGTGTCAGCAGAAAGTACAGAAACTGAGACTCGAGACTCAGAATGCGGCAACGCGATGCCTGTCAAAAGTTGCAAGTTGCCAGTTGACAGCGATATGCCACGCCCACATTTTATCTAACAATTTTAAGTTATATTTTTGTGTGTCTTTTTTGTTATACCCTAACAGAGGGTTAATATAGTTTTATCAAAGGAAACATTTGTGTAAATATATATACTATTATTTTTATTATTTTCTTGATCTATATTTTCATAAATTATATTTATATATATTGTAAAAAGTTGATTGACCTATAAACTTCACAAATCAACATATTTTTTCCCCTTTCAAAATATAAATTGTATTAATCAGAACAATGCAGTGAGCCGATATTTGTGCCTGTTTTTATGAAAATTAGTACATCAATTTTAGGCTACTTGTATCTAGATATATATATAATATATAATATAATATATGAATTATTATTGTGAGGGTATACATATTCGTACATACCAAAGATTGACAATATTTCTTGATCTTGAAAGAAAATTCAATTTAATATTTCAAGACCATATCCTAAAAATTCCATGGAAACGATCAATCAAGTATTATGTCGAATTTTATAAAAAAAAATTATATTTTTAAAAATATTTATTTTTATACCTCAGAATTTTAAAATAGAACTATAATTATGTAGGGAAATTTTAACGAAATAAAAATATATATATTTATTTTAAATCTGTCATAGAAACGTTAAAAAATTACACTGTTCAATTTTGTATCCCGGATTATTAGAGTCAATTTAAATGTAAAATTGGTCACAGAATTCGAAAAAAATATTAAAAAATAAATAAAATAGTTTGTCGCGAGCGTTTTAAAGATAATCAAAAAAATCTAGATTTTAGACCATTCAAAAAGGTAGCTTTGCTAAAGTGAAAATAACTCCGAAAATATGTAGTTTAATCATAATAAAGATGTTTATCTTTTTGAAAAAAATTGTTGCATAGTGTTATTGAAGTGTTTCATGATTTTTTGTGTAAATTTTCCAAATCATTGTGTTTTATTTAAGCCGACAAAATAGTATCATAATTAATTCAACATATTTTATTTATACCCAAACTATGCGATTGTAAGATGTACTATACTTAACGAAGTATAAATAGATCATAAGGCGTATTAATGCTTCTACAATTACGAAGTATAAATAGATCATAAGGCGCTTTATATTTTTTATAGAGCATTAATGCTTCTACAATCCATAAATAATTATAATATTTTTTAATTCTTTTTGTTTTGTTTGATATGTGTTTTGGTGCAATTATTTAACTTTTACAACTAATAATGCAATATAGCGGCAAATATTAATTCAACATATTTTATTTATACCCAAACTATGCGATTGTAAGATGTACTATACTTTACGAAGTATAAATAGATCATAAGGCGAATTATATTTCATATAGAGCATTAATGCTTCTACAATTACGAAGCATAAATAGATCATAAGGCGCTTTATATTTTTTACAGAGCATAAATGCTTCTACAATACATAAATAATTATAATATTTTTTAATTCTTTTCTTTTTGTTTGAGATGTGTTTTGGTGCAATTATTTAACTTTTACAACTAATAATGCAATATAGCGGCAAATATTTGTTGACAACATGCAACTACAGTGCTGTAATGAAGAAGTGTCGGGTGGAAGTGTGTGTGGCACATATATGACTTCTGTGTGGCAACATTGTTGACTTGTCTCAAAGTCGCAGCATCTTTCAGCAACTTGCAACTTGGAATTTTGCCGAAAATTACTTCATAACTGTTTTCTAAGGATTGCTTATTGCATTTGATGGAGGCACGAGTGGCAGGATGGCACACTAAATACTGCTGCATTTTGTTGCGCTTCAAAGTTGCAACAGAGCGCAATGTGAACTAATTAAATATGATAAATATGAGACGAGGCAACTTTTGCAGCGCGTGTCAACAGTTAAGACGAAGGATTTGCCAGTTACTTTCCCCCTTTGTTCCTGTTCAGTTCCCCCCCAAAAACGAGCATTAATTTCTTAAATATTAAGTCCTTTTTTTAGCTTTGAAATCCACAGTATTAACTGCCTTATAACAAACGATTTTAAGCCTAAGCTTCAACAAAGTTTCAAGAACTTTCTAGATATTATAATTTTCTATTAAACTGAATAAATGAATGTAGAATAAAATAATAAAGAATAATCAAAAATAATCTAAAATCGCTATAAAAAATGTTTTTTAAATCAAAATGTTTTGCAAACAATTAGCAATGTCTGGAACAAGGGCAAGGACAAGGACGAGGTGTTTGTTTTATATGTCGAATTTTTCAGGACATATAGATCAGAGTATGTCGCCAGTTGTCACACCAAGCAAATGGGCAACAATGAAGGCATTTTGTTGGCCATGTTGTAGTCAAAGCAGCTGCTTTAGGCCTGGTCTGTCAGACCTTGCCCCTTCCAGCAAAAAACCCCCAACGACCATTTGTGTGTGACACTAAGGGGGAACTTTTTCGATTATGCCCTCGTAAAAGTTGGCTCGTTTGTTGGTTTTGTTGCTGCCACCTCATGGTGCACGCATCAAGCAAAAACATCCTTTGTCCATACAAAAACAAAAGCCACATGTTACAACGTCCTAAGTTGAGTGGGAGAATGGATATTCAGAGGATTTTGTGGATTATGCCAATGTCATAAACAAGCAATAAAAAAAATATAAAATAAATAAATCAAAAAAAAAACTGAAGAGCGCAACGCGCTGTGATTATCATGTGATCATCATAAGTTACAAGGGGTAAGGGGGGTGAATGATTTTAAATTCAATTCCCAAATCCCAAAACTACTTTTAACCATTTTTTTTATTTATTTGCCACACTTTTGTTTCCTTGCTTAATAGGTTTAAATTCATTTGAAATGGTAAAATCTTTGAATAAGTATTTTTAGAGCTGATTAAATTAAATACTAATAACATTAAGTCGAGAAATTTAAAAAAAAATTGTCATATAATATAAATATCTATATTTTAAATCCATAAAATTCTCTTTCTAAGTAGCTCCGAAAAAAATGCAATATATTTATATAGCTAAGCAGATCCAATAAGATTTCTAATTCATTTTGTTAGGTAAACTATTATTTAAAACTTATTTATAAGCAGGCATAATTATTCTTTTATATATATTATTATTTTTTTTTTTTATATATTATTATTATTTTCTTTTATATAAAAATTTTGAGGCAAGAATTATAATTAACTGTTTTAATTGAAATTGGCAAAAAGTATTATTTTTTACCAAAAGAATAAAATTATAAATAAAATAAATTTCAATATTAATTTAAAAATCATAAAATAACTCTAATTTTTTGTTCTTAAAATACAAATTTAAAAATTAATTTTATTTTCAACTTGTAATACTTAACTGAAATTTAAATATTATTTCAAATAATCTTATAATATAAAGTACAAATTAAAATTTGTGCGGTTTTCAGGATACGTAAAAAAAAAGTTTGTAAATAATTTTAATTTACATATTTTATTATAAAAGTTCAAAGACAAGAGTTATTTTAAGATTTTTAAATACAAATTTAAATTTAAATATAATTTCATATATGTATTCTTATAATTTAAACAACAAATAAAAATTTATTCTGTTTCAGTATACTTCATTCTAAATTAGTTTAGCTAAGATTTTTCAATTTATCTAGAAACATTTTGACAGGCTTAATTTTTTTTAATTTATAATATATATTTATTGAATTGTTTAAATAAATGTGTGTAAATAACAATAAATATGCACAAATTATAAAATTGCTAAAATAATGATCAACAAATCTTAAGTCAAATTAGTTTATAGCTCTTAAATGCTTGTCAACATTATTTTTTTTGGTTTAAGAATTTTTAAATATATATTTTATTAACTTTAACTAAACTCATTTAATATTAATTCTATCAGTTAATTTTACCTTAATTAAATATTATACAGTATTTATATTTGTGGGTACAATAATTGTTAAACAAATTCAAAAAGTTTTTTTTAAGTTTTTCGGACTTTTTTGATAGAATATGCAATATAGAGTTTAGCGCTTTTGCAACTTTTAGTCGAAAACGACTTCTATTCTTGTCACGTAACGCCACGACTGTTTTTTGCTTATATCTTTTAATCGGAAAGGTCGAATGCTTTCAGCTCTTGTACTAAATATAGTCCAGCTTATTTGCTACTCAGATATAAGAAAAAAATGTTCCAAAATTTGACTTTTTCTAGATTTTTTTACATTTAGGCGTACGATAGTCACGTAACGCCACTCTGTAAATGCCCATATTCAAAATATAACATAAATTTTATAATTTTGAATTTTTGCTTACATTTTTTAATAATTTTTTCAATTTTAGAAATTCTAGACAAAGTAAAAATTAAATCAAAAGATCGTTCATTGATTGATTGTTTATATAACTGTTATATAAATTTAATAATCTTTTAATTGTTTGAATTCAAACAATAATTAATTTATTATAAAATTTTAAAATTTTTTAAAAAAGAAAATAAATAATGCTTTTTAAATTGTCTGAAAAATAATAAACCATCTTTTATTATTGTGTTAGATGTCAAGAACTATTGGTTAGACCCTCGTTGTTGACATGTTTTTTGTGCAAGGGTCGCGAGCAGAACAAATTGCTTTGACATAGGTTGTTGTTGTTATTGTTGTTGTTATTGTTGTTTTAACTGTTTGTTGCTATTGTTGTTGTTATTGTGCATATTGTTATTGTTGTTGTGGTTAGCTTTGGGGGCATTCGCAGTGTGTTTATTGTTGTTGGTCTATTTTTGGCACGTTTTGTTTGCTCGTGCGCCATTTGCCTTGGCAATGGCAACATGTTCCACACACACACACACACACACACGCACACACACTATACACACAAGCAAGCATACACCTCCACAGTACGTTTCTCTGTCCACACTTCTCATGTCCTTATGCAGCGCTCTAAGGATGAGAATTTATTGTTCGCTTGAGGTTTCATTGCGCTTTTCATGTATCTCAGTGTCTTCTCTTGTTGTGTGTGTGTGTGTGTGTGTGTGTGTGTGTGTATCTTAAGGTGTCTAGTGTTTACTTATGCATGCAGACTTTAAAGTCGCATATACCCACTCCACTGCTGCCTCTGCTTGCTGCCTACACAAACAATTCATTTTTAATGCAAATATTTTACTTTATTTTTCGAAATCAACTCAGCTGACGTTGACGTCGACTGCGACGGCGACTGTGACTGCGACGGCGACGGCGACTGAGGCCCGATCAAAGGTTAAAATAAACTGGGGCACGTCATGTAAATGTTTGCACATCATCACCAACATTCAGCTAAGCAAACATATCGACCTCATTGAGGACATGCGGCCCACTCACTGCCACACAACACTATAGTCATGTATGTGTGTGTGTGTGGGTGTGTGGGTAAGGCTACATTATTGGCGCATATGTTCAACACAAATTCCACAGATTGATGTTGGAATTTTTTTATTAGCATTTCTATTTGCCATACCAAGCAGCTGCCTGCCCCAGCTTGCCCCAGCACCCTGTGGCAGCCCACGCCTCTGTTTAACCACGCCCACACGCGACATGGCAGTCGTTGTTGTTGTTGTTTTTTTTTGTGCCCTGTGTCCTCTGTCCTTTGTCTGCATTTTGTTTTTTTTCCCAACAAAGGCATTTTTCAATTGTTTTTTTTTTTTATATATATTTTCTTTTCTTTTTTTTACTCTGATTTTTTTTTTTATGTGTTGGCTGTCAGGAAAATCGAATCGTTTGTGCCTAAAAGCGTAAATCGATTGATTTCATGTTGATTACATTGATTTGTTGTTGCTTTTATTTTTATTTTTTGTTTATATGATTTTTTTTAGCGTGTAAGCCGCTTAAAGCCAAAAAAAAAAAAAAGGAAATAAACCCGAAGGTTAACTCAAAAAACCCGTGTAATCCATTTATTAGGTCAATAAAGCTTCGCTGTGGAATTTTAGTATCAACATGCATCACTTTATTTTCCATTAGTTTAATATTTTTAAAGCACATATTATGTTAATATGAATTTAAGCTGCAGATTAAAATCTACTATGTTATAAATAAAAATGAAAAAAATGCAAAAAAAAAAAAAATACAATTTTATTTTTTGTCGGATTAGTAAAATAAACTGGATCTGTTTATAGTATATACTAGAAATCTGTATACCAAATTTTGAACTGACACATAAACGAACTAAATCGACTTGTTTCTTGATACTGATCAAGAATATATATACTTTAAATGATCGGAGAGACTTTCTTCTGCCTGTAACATACATACTTTCCAATTTTAATAAAAATTGGCTGTAAATACAGATTTTCAAAAAAAAATTAATTTTTGAGCAAAGAGAAATAATAAACTAATGTTTAATGAACACAATTCTGTTACACATAAGTTTATTCGATTTTTTCTTAATCTATATGGTCAACCTGACTGATTGGCGACTCACGAGCAGGCCAAACGGTAAAAGTGAGAAACTTGAAATTTTTACCAAAATTTCTTATTATATCGTAGATTGAGAATTAGAAAAAAAATACTCAAAAATATATCGCAAAATGCTTGTTAAATGCATTAGAAAATTGTATAAAAATCGAGAGCGGGAGCGTAGCAACGCACGCCGTGTCAGCTAGTATACTAAAAATATATAATTTGATTTTTGAATAAAATTAAGGAATCTACTTAATATTTAAGCAAACATTAAAATTGTATGGCATAAAATATAACATAAATTAAATAAACCGGAGAGAAACTCTTTGTTTGTAATTTTGGTTTTTAAAGAATGTTCAAAATTTTTTACATTAAAAAATATGACGAAATTTTCAAACATATCTCTGCTAATAAAACCTAAACTGAGTTTTAATTTTAATTACCTTAAATCCACTTTACAGCCACTTTAAAACGTTTAACAAAACTCAAATTTAATTAATAATAATTTCGAAAATTTGTAACTTTAATAAAAGTCTGCTTAAAACATATTACATTATACAATTTAATTTGTATAAATTGAAATAAAGTCGTGTTAGCTAACTATTTGATATATCTAGTAATATACTTAGATATGCATGTAGTCGCTTCTCTAATCTTATTATGGAACAACTTTAGCTGTCCTTAGAATCGTTATCCTTTCACAGTTCATAGCTCAAACTGAAATATCTTGCAAATAAACAGAATAACAATATAAGAAACGCTATTCAATGATTTATACAAGGGTTACGACTTTAACTTGACGCTGCAGGATAAAAGCAGCAAAATAAAATAGAAATAGAAAATTGTATGGAAAAGAGTGAAATAGAAATTTGAAAATCTGCAAATAGAAAAGGCAGCAGAATGTTAAAAGGGGAAGTCACGCCGAAATTTTCTATTACGTATGCCAAACACGCTGAGAAACTTAAAAACTTTGCACGATAAGCCAAGGCTTGCAACAGGGTGGCACGATGGCACTAGGGGTGTGTAAGTGGGGATCTGGATTAGGAGGTGTGCCACTCATTCAGTTCTCAGTGTCAACTCGGAATATTAAGGATAGACAAGGAGCCACGAAGCAGGCAACTGCCAAGAGAAAAAAAAGCCAAAAAAAATGAAGAAAATACAAAGTGAAATGAGCGCCAAATAGAAGAAAGCCGAAGGTTGACTGTGTGATTGCAAGGGGTGCCAAATTGTCAGAGGTTGTCAACTAAAAAAAAAAAAGAGAAAAAAACCAAGAACATTGAAGTTAAATGCTCCCGACTATGGTATACTGTGTTTCTTACTTTCTCTCCAGAATTTTATTTCGTTTTTTCCAACTCCATGCCCAATTCCCCTTCGGTTATTTCCAAGTCCTTTGCCAGCCCTTTCCCAGACCTCTTCTAGATATTTTCCCTCTTATTCCAGTTATTTCCTGATATTTTCTAAGAGCATTCCCTGACTTTTTTCAGCTCCCTTCCTTCCGTTCTTTCCCAGTCCTTGTCCAATCTTATGCCATTTCTTTCGAATGTAATCTTAACAAAATCTTTTTCCATCCAATCTTTCAAGCAAATTAAACAGTAAATTTTATATTAAAATTTACGCAACTAAATATACTCTTCTTTACTTTTAGAATAGAGCATATCAAAAAAAAAAAAAAAAACCCCAAGCCGAAAAAAAAATGGAATTGGCATTAAGGCTGAAAATCACGTACGCCGGATTTCTGTTCCTATATTTCGATGATGTCAACGATGCCAAAGACGCAGACGAATGATGACAATGACAATGAACGAACTCGATAATGAAAAACCATTCAACAACATAATCATCATCATGATGATGATGATAATATAGGGCCGGCTCTAGACTGCAGACAAAACGTTGGCGAATTGAAATGAAATTGAAATTTATACTTATATACTTAGTATATTCTTTTTTTTTTGGGAACTCCGTGTTGATAATAAAGCTGCTTGTTTGCTGTTTTGACTGCTTAATCAAGTTGTTAGGTGAATTTGGTTGAGTGAGTTAAAATCTATTAGGAATATATGTATCTATAGGGTGAAAATCCCTAATTAACACGATTTAACAAATCAAACTGAAATACTTGTAATCTTTTTCATAATGTTGTGTTGACTTCGCTGCCTTAACCAGCTAATAATGTAGCTCTTTCCTAACTATTTCCAAATTTTATACCCTATAGCTAACACTTTACACCCTCTACTCTGCACTACCCTATATCTCTACCCTCTAACATTTACCCAGCTTTTCTTCGTTGTAAGTTTTCTTTTCACTTTGCCTTTAAAATAAACACAATTTTTTCAGCTGCCAACTCCCAATACCCTTCCCCCGCTCTCCCTTTTTGTGGTCGCTTGTTTCATAGTTTTCAATTGCGCTGTCCCATTTCCTATCCCCCTCTCCCCTCTACCCTTTGTAGACCACAGCCAAATGTTGGTTATATTGTAGTTTCATTTTTCCATTTTCTAGTGAATTTTCTTTTATCTGCATCTGCTGGTATTTTGCTAGCCCCCTTTCAACCCACCCTCCGCTATCAATTTTTGTCGGGGGGTTTACAAAAATTTTATTACAACTTTTCTATAATCGACTTTGGGTTTGTGGCCGATGAATTTTTGCTTCGTTTATCGCGAATATTCCATTTTTTAAATTGTTAGTTAGCTGCCGCCCATTTTACTGAATAGTGGGCGTGGCATAGCCCATTTATAGCATTATTGTATTTCCTGAACATGGTAATCGAGAACTGTTTAACAAGTTATCGAAAATATGTGCTATTGCCAGAAACTTACATCAATTGAAAATTAAGTTCGATAAAATCACAATTAAGATTAGAAAATATGATTAAAGAACTAAATTGTTAAGTTAGGAATAGATTAAAGTACTTAATCAAAGTTTTGAATAGCTTTTTTAAAAGTTATAGAATGTACAACTAAATACAATATTTGTAAAAAATCTAACTGACCTTCTTTTCAATTAAATATCTTTTTATTTAAAAAAAAAATGTTGTATTTCGAATATAGTTGAAATAAAAATTATATACTACACACAATACAAATAAATATTAAAATCTGAGCAGTTTGATTTCTTTCTGAATACAAAACAAATTTAATTTCTATGCTTAATATCGGATAAGTTTTTTAACCTATTCCGCCACAGTTTTATTTAACAAGCCTCTCAGTCTATAATTTATTTTTAGAAAGTTTAATGTTTCATTGAAGGCAAATTGCCAATATTTTTATAGGAATTTTTAAATATTCAATTGATATACTATGAAATCTAATCTCAAAAGCAGAACACTTTTGTTATAAATAATAAAAATATTGAAAAGAAGCTTGAAAAATTATAGCACAAATTTAGCAACTTGATTTTCAAAGACATTTTTGTGTTAAATGTAATTGAAAAACTTAATTGTTAAAAAAAAAAAAAATTATGATATATTGATTAATAAATGGACGTGTCCAGAAGTACTTCACATATTCATAATAATAATAATAATAATAAAATTAATAATGTTAACCTAATTTTAAATTACACTTGAAAATTTTCTTAAATTTATCCGTAGCTTTGCAAATCACTTTCAACTTTCACGTTCAATTTTCAATCAATTACAAAGTTTTTCAAATTAAATGTTATGTTTACTTTCAGTTAACGCATTATCATAGATAATGCATTATTTTCCGTACATTCCGGCCGATGCCCTATTAAATCCGTGTGTTGAACGATGTTTTTACTTTCCGGCAATTTCAACGGAGCCGTAAAAGATGTTCAGCAATGCTGAAAAGAAAAAAAAGCAAAAAAAATTGTTATGTTTCTGTTTCTACACATAAAATTCTAAATCTTAAAACAGGATTATGCAATGTGAATGATATTAAAAGATATAAAAAATATAGTTTTAATTAAAAATGTTTTTTACTTAAGCATGTGATATTTATTAATTTTATTTAAAAAAAAACACTTAAAAATGTCATGTTTTTTGATTTTTAAAAATAAAATAAATTTTTTAAAAATATTTCAAATCATATAGCATTTGCTATAAATTAACATAATTTGATTATATAAAACAAAAAGGTAGAAAATTGCTATCTTCGACATGCCGAATATATACTACCCTGTTTTCTACAACAAAAAAAAAAAAAAAAAAAAAAAAAAGTTGTTCGATTAGATTGATTGCTTCGATAATAATTTAATTATAATAAAATAATATAAAATTAGCGTTATAGCAAGAAAATAATTTCTTAATAATATTAACAATTTGTCTATGCTAAATGTAAACACAATAAGAAGAAGAAGAAGACAAAAAGAAAGTGTGCAACAAATAATGAACATAACGATATAAACTGAATACGTATACGTGTTAGATTTCAAATGTTGTTGTTGTTGTTGTTGTTGTGTGGCATTTGTGGCGCCTCTTCAGTGGAACAAATTAGGCTACTCATTAATATTATGGCACACCAACACATACTTGAGCCTGGTTGCAAATGCGGATAAGGATAACAGGAAATAGGGGGGCGGGAAGCTGGAGGATGAACAAACTGGAGCGTGAGGCACTTGTGTCATTTGTAATTGAAAATGAAAATGCAAAAACAACAAACGGATATGCTGTGACAAGCAGAGGAACAACAACAAAATGTATGTTCTCACTATGTCGAAGCTGTATACCCTGCCAAAAAAAAATCAAAAGCCAAATCCATAGTACCAAAACAATCAGAAGTAAAAATTTGTTTAAAATTAAAATAAAATAAAAAAAAATTTTTTTGTTTTTCATAAAATACTTTACACTTTCTCTGTAAAAAAAATATACTTAAATACTTAAGTAAGCCCTTCCTAGACTATCCCTTCTGGAACTATCGAAAATCTGTCCCGTACATATTGCCAATATAATAATAAAAATATAAATATAATAATTTAAAAAAATAAGAGTTATGATCTTAAAATAATCAAGCCTGAAAATTAATCTTAGATTTACTAATTAGGGAAGCAGGATCCTGAAAACAGGATAAACTTTTATGCCCAACATATAATAAAAAATTAAATTTTAGCTTGTATTTTTCGATTAAACATAAAATTAAATTGTGAAATAATAATTAAATTTACATTTTTATGTAAATTGCAATTCCTTTCTATTGTATATATTTTTTTACTTTTACATTACTTTTCTTATAAATCTTTTAGATTTAGAAAAAAGGGATCGTGCGTAGATTTTTGTCCGCCTCTGTGTGTACTGCCTACACTAAAAAGAATTATCTGTTAACAAACTGACAGCAATATATATGAACTCACTTCGTCATGCTGGATAAGAGTATATGCGAGAGTGCACGCCAATTACCAATACATTTTAATGAATACACAAATACTTAGAATGACCATTTTTTTTTATTTCGTTTTGTAAACAAAAAAAAAAATTAAATATGCATATTCGCTGTTTTAAACCTTCCGCTGTGTTAAACCTTCCGCTGACAGCCTAAAGCCAATACAGAATTTTTCAAGTGCACTCATATTGAGAAGACAAAAACAAAATTACATTGGGATTAAAAGCGCAACAACAAAACACATGAAAGTGTTGTTGCTAAACTCGTCGGCATAGGCAAAGAATGAAGATCGGAAACGAAACAGGCAACAACAAAACATATGAAAGTGTTGTTGCTGACTTCGTCGGCAATAGGCAAAGAATGAAGATCGGAAACGAAACAAGCAACAACAAAACATATGAAAGTGTTGTTGCTAACTTCGTCGGCATAGGCAAAGAAAGAAGATGGAAAACGAAAAGTGCGAAATTGTTTTTGTATTTTGCTTTTGCCTATGCCAGGTGCAGTGCATGTACATACATACATATACGAGCCTTGCTTTGCCTTGCCTTGCTTTGCGCGAAAAGCAATAGACTTAAGCACACTCTGCTTTATAGAATCGTCGCCTTCATTTGTGACAAATTTAAAATACGCTTTTTTTGTAAGGGTATACAAAGAGAGCTGCTTTGAAGTAAATGCGTGCAAGCAAGACGACAATCGTGACAATGACAGGCCAATAATATTATAATAGGAGAGTTGAAACAGGGAAGCAAGGAACCAAGGTATTACGGCACAAGAACTTCTCTCGTTTGCCTGTCAATTTATATGCCGTTAGCGTGCTGTCAATGAGCATCATGAATATGAAGTGCCCGACAGCCGCCAGCTCTGTCACACACACACACATATATGTGCTCCTTTGTCTCCTATAACCCCTCGCCTTGCAATTATTCTCGCTACTCGCTGCCTGTCGAACGAGTCGCATTCGTCAGAGTTGTTAGTTTGTTGTTGTTGTTGTTAGTTGGTTGATTGTTTGTTTGTCTCCTGTTGTTGTTGTTGTTGTTGTTGGCATTGAATGGCACTAAAAACTAAGAGAGAGAGAGAGAGAGAGAGAGACACTAATCAACAAACATTTACGCCAACATTGCGTGCATATTAAACAGTTGAACCAACAACAACAACAACGTTCTCTCTCCCACTCCACATTGCTGCTCAGCGGGGTAACGGCAAAAGAGTTATTAACTTGACTGCCAAGAGCTGAGCTCCAATTTCTGCCCTCCCACCACCATATCTTTCGCTGATCCACCTGCACCCCCCTAGAACCCCCTCAGTCGCGTTAAGTAAATTATATTCAGCAATTTATCATTTAAAAGTTTAATGTGCCTCTATAAATTTAAGTTGCATGACTCAAAGTGTCAAGTGGGGCATACTAGCTAATAGAGGGGTGGTGCAAGGAGGGGTAAAGTGACTATGACTGGGTCAGAACTTTCATTAGTTGTTTAAATAAATTGCAAAGCCGTTAAAACGCCAAATGACGTCACTGCTTTCAACAACAATTTTTCTAATTTGCAATTTGCTAATTATAATAAATTACACTGTACAACAAAAAAGACAAATGTGAAATATTTTGGAAAATAAGCGTTGTAATCCTACTTGAGTATAGAATTATTACATTTTTGTAATTTTTGTAAAATCTGAAGTTATGGCAAAAAAACGCTTTAGAGGCACTTTTAACACTAGACAGGAAATAAAACTTGAAAGTCGTAGAATTTTACTTGCTCTTTTGAAAATGTAAAAAATGCTATTATTTATATACTTTTTAAAATTTTATATGTTAGATTATTTTTTTTAAGAATATTTTAAGTATAAATTTTTCCAAATCGGATAATAAATGTGGTATTTATTTAGCAATTAGTAAAAATACACAAAAAAGAAATGCACCTTCATCACATTTTTCACATTATTAATTATAAACTTGTGTGAATATTTTGTGTTTCTCCAAAAATGTGATAAATGTGCTTAATTCAAAATAAATGTTAATAGAATTGCTGGTAACAACACTGATAATATTTTCAGAGATACATAGAGTATTATCGGAATATTTAATATTTTTCTGATCGTACTATTAGCCCACAAATTATACCAAATTGTTTGTTACCAAATGTTGAAGTTGATTAGCTATTTAAAATGTTAAAAATTCAGACATTAAACTCTATTTTGTCAAAATTTATATTCAATTTTAATTATTTGAATATTGTATAACAAAACACTGTTATTAATTAGTTTTAGATTACATCAACACCAAAAAATATATAAGCTAACTGACAAATTTTTAAAAATAATTTAATTATATACAGACGATGTTGAAATTACCGCTGCAGTAATTAGAAACCGTGAAAATCGTTGTTTTGCTGTATATTAAAATTTAAATTTAATGTAAACAATTTGCACAAATAAATAGAAAATGTATATTAATCATAAAAACATTAAGTCAAAGTTAAATTTAGTTCTCGTTTTGGCGATCAACAGCAATGATTACAGCCTAAGGAGCGGAAGAGAGTCTTCGGGGGAAACTAGTCCGTAAAGAGTTGGAACATATTATGGAAAACTATGTGACGTCTGACACAGAACGCTGGCAGAGCACGCAGCAGGCAGCACGTGGCAAGTGGCAAGTGGCAGGTTGACTCTGCCCCGGCATGCAATTTGTTTAGTGTGTGAAAATGAAACATTTTTTTGTAGCTGACGCCCATACAGTTGCTGTCGCATTTCTTTGCTATTTTTCGAGCAACCTCCTCTCCCTCTCTCTCTCTCTCCCTCTCTCTCTCTCTCTCTCTCTGTCTCTCTCTCTCTCTCTCTCTCTCTCTCTTAGCGCTGTCCTTGCCGCTGTTTGTATTGCAAGACGGTCGCACAACACGGCGAATGATTGATGGTTCTTCTGAACGCCGCTCGGTACAAACAAATGAAACTTTTGTTTCTTGCATAATAAAATAAAATAACGTTTACAGAGCGAACAGGACGACAACGAGGACGACCAGTAGCCAGGATGCGCTACAGCCCAAAGACAAGGAGCAAAACAAAAATAACAAGAACAAAGAGAAAAATCAACTTACGCTTAATTCCTTATACACAAAGAATTTTTCAATTTTACGCCAAAATAAGTTTGGCCAGGCCCGTAATTTTTCAACTGAATGCTTGCCAAAGTAAAATTTTGGCTTAAAGGGGGCAGGAGACTCAAAAGCATTGCCTATTGAATAAGAGAGTCCCAAAAAAAAACTGCCTAGATTTCAATTGTTCTACCTATAGTCCAAAATAATAAACTATTATATTAAATATATTATATTAAACATATTATATTATGCGTATACCTAATTAACTATAGGATTTTTGAATATTTAATATTTTAAAATCATCTCCTAAATTCCTAAAATATGAATTACATAATTAACTATAGGATTTTTGAATATTTTATATTTTTTAAATACCTCCTAGATTCACAAAAAAAATTAAATATAAAACACACAAGTATTTTCGAGTATTTTTTAGTCATAACGACAAGTTGATTCATGTCTGTCTGTCCGTCCTACCTTTGGTCGAAAACTAAACTATGTAATTTCCCAATTTTATACGACAGTTATAGTATATTATTATTTTTTTTAGGAGATGAGTTTGGTCGGCTCGAAGTCAAATTAGGTTTTAAAATCATAACAATTATTTTTTTTATTTTTTTCTTAGTATATTAACATTAATTTTGGAATATTTTCAGAATTTTTCTTACATTTGAACCACATTCGGTGTAATTGCAGCAGATTGGGTACATTTCTGGTAGCTTTGGTACATTTTTAAATATACAAAAAAGGCCACACTAGAAAGATATGTAAATACATACATATATATGTACATCGTATGTTCTCTTACACACATATGTACATATTTATGTAAATTAACATTTGCTAAATACTTAAAAAATAATGTAAATATCAATTTAAATGTGAAATCATTTTTTTTTTTTACTTATTATGCAATTATTGATTTTATTCTTTGTTCGCAAATGCTCAATTCGTATTTCCTTTACTTATGCGCCAAGTACACTAAAAAAGCAAAAGCAAAACAAAAGTAAAAACAAAAAAAAACAACTCTACAAAAAACAGACGAAAAAAAAATGTGTATTCTCTTGCTGCTGCCGCTTTGTCTATAAAATTCGCATTTACCGCTAACTTTTTTTTTTTGTCTCACTCTCACTTTTGCTGTTTTGTTGTTTCCCTTTTGATGTCTCTTGCATCTCTCAGTCACAACAATAAAAATGAGCTGACTTGAAGTTGGCTGCGCATGCGTTTTACTCAAATTGATGAAGAAGAATTGTGAAATAGTTGGCAAATAGATTTTGGCGAACACAGCGACAATTTTCTTGCTTAAAATGGAGAATCACGCAGAGGTATTAAAAGTATTGGAAATGTATACACTTCTCAAGCAAAAGGAGATACCCGAAATATTGGAGGAGTATCTTAAATATGTGGCCAGGACTGGTGATACCATATTTAAGTGGAAATGCATTAACTATTTGTATAGCGAAAAGTTGAACAGCGTTGTCGAAAATTTCATAAGGCATGACAATAAGGGTAAGTTTTGAGTTTGCTTGCATGCTTGCGAGTTCTTTTTTGGATTAATTAAGTGTATTTTGTAATTATAATTTGTTTTTTTTTAAGAAGTATACTATCAGCCAAATATGCAACCTTTCAAGTATCGTATAATGAAGTACTCGCTGCTGCAGCGTCTCGAAGAGTTCAATAAAGCGCCATTCACCATACAACGTTTGACCGAACTGTTAGTAAATCCTCGTCGAAATTATACACGTATTGACAAGTTTATGCGTGCCCTGGACAAAAATATATTTGGTAAGTTAAGTTGTTCAATATTCTAGCAATGTGAATATACAAAACATTTTTTTCAAACCCAGTAACTAGTACTATTGAGCTGGGTGCCAACCGTGTCGAGATCGACAATAGCAAAAAATTGGATTGGATAAACACTTGGAATTTCTTTGGTAAAGCTGATCCCAATGAATAGATTATGGATTCTTAATAATACGGTTAACTGCAGAAAGTCAGCTGCTATGTCCAAATTTTAAATATATTTTAATATTTTAAATAAAGCATGAAGCATATATTGTGGAAGATTTCGCCATTTTGCCTGTTTGCCTGGTAACCTGAAACATTTTAGATAATTGAAATTTTGCTTATTCTGAATATGATTCAATATACATAATTATAGTGTGTGTCTATGGCGAAAACCGAAAGTGTCAAAGCTTATAAACGTCAGACATAATTATGCCTGCAGGATAATTGTTTAGACACATGAGCATAATGAAAACATGACACGGCATCCTGTGAGGATCAAATGTGACTAACTACAACACGTGTATGTACACACATACACACATAGATGTATACATATTAGCTTCGCTGGCAACACTTGGGCATTAACAAGCGCCAAGGGCGCCCCGCGTGTGTGTGTGTGACATGAGGCAGCGCTTCCATACGCCTAGACCACGTGCAACGCCAGCAGCAACAGCAGCAATCAAAAGCACAAGCTGCCACAAGGAGCAAAAGGACGAAATGCTTCAAGTTTAAGCTGTAGCTCAAGCCAGAATGAAGCCTTTGCCAATTCTTCCCGCTCTTCTCTTCCGCAACTCCAATTGTTGTTGTTGTTGTTGTTGCTGTTAGGCACTTGACACCCTCACACACCCACACACACACACAGCACATACAATGCGCACACACACACACACATTTTAATTACTGTTATCATTATGAATCGCATACAAGACTAATTAGTGTGTTACACTTTCATCTATGTATGTATTGTGTTTTGGGGAGAAAGCAGCACACAGACATTCACAAACACACACACACACACTCTACCTACACACACACACACACACACACCCGCACACACACATTCATTTGTTAAGTGTTTAACATAATGAACACGCGTATTACGTTGGAATTAACATGACATTTAACAAGTTTGCAAGCATACAACATTGCTTGCAATGCCCAACTTTGGTATACCCTGCAGAAAAAAAGTGTTAGAATACAAAAATATTTAAAAAAAAAGCAAAAAAATAGTGTTAGAATTTAAAAAAAAATATATATATATACATATGGGCATTTCCAACAAATTAGAAGTCACCCAACACTTTTTATTAAATTTAATTATTATAGAAAAATAAGAAAAATTAACTGATATTATTTATTACAATACTAAAAAAAAGTTGTATACAAAACGACTTGCACACTTCGCAGAGTTTTGAGCTTTTACAACTTTAAGTCGAAACCGATTTCTATTCTTGTCACGTAACGCCACACCTATTTTTTTCTTATATCCTTAAATCGGAAAAAACGAATGTTTTCATCTCTTTTACCAAATATAGTGCAACTGAATTGCTACTCAAATATAAAAATAATTTTTTTTTTAAATTTGACTTTTTTCTAGCTTTTTTCACATTTAGGCGTACGACTGTCGCGTAACGCCACACTGAAAATACCCATATATATTTGTCACGCTTTCACTCAAAAAAAAGGTTCAAATAAGAAAATAAAGCTTATCAATCATAGTCAATCAGTCAATCAGTAAATCAATCAGTTAGTCAGGTTGAACAGCTTTATATTTATATAGAAATATATGGGTTAACGGCTGTTCTGTAAATGAGATGAATATTTATTAAGTTAAATTTACTTGAGTTTTAGATACCCTGTAGACATGTGCTATGCAAAAACAAAGCTACACATACACAACATACAGTGCACTACTGCTTGCAAGCAGTTCTATTTTCATAGAACCATGTAATAAATTTTTTTTTATTTTAATAACTTTCATGTTTTACTTTTCAAATGTAATGGAAAATTTTATAGAACAGTTGAGAACCTTTAGAATTAAATTTTTTAAATGTGAAAAAAAGCTAGAAAAAGTCAAATTTTTGATTAGTTTTTTTTATATCTGAGTAGCAATTTAGCTGGAATATATTTAGTAAAAGAGATGAAAACATTCGACCTTTCCGATTAAAAGATATAAGCAAAAAACAGCTGTGGCGTTACGTGACAAGAATAGAAATCGGTTTCGAAAAACGTTGCGTAGTGTGAAGCCTTTTTGTATACAACTTTTTTTTAGTATTGTAATGAATAATGTAAGTTATTTTTTCTCATTTCTCTATAATAATTAAAGTTAAAAAAAAGTATTTTAATTTTTTGCTCCTTCTTCAATGCATTATATAATTCAGGATATAAGTTTAATATACTTTTTGCACGTATAATTAAAAAAAAATGTAATGCAGTTTTATAAAGATCTAGCGTCTTAGATTAAATAAAACAAGAATTAATTTTACAGGATATATAGGAAAAACAACGACAAGGATGCAGTCACCACGCGACGCCATTTTGCACAGATTTTTGAGTGAGCAAAAATGTCGACAATGCCATTTCCGGTTCCGTTGGCACAAGCAAAAAAAAAAAAAGAATGGAAATAAAGGGAAATCTGAAGACAGCGCGAATGGTTCACATTGGCTTTCATTGATATGCTTATGTTCCTATTAAGGCGACACACACACACACACACACACACACACACACACACACACACACACACACACTTGCATACTTTGTGGTAAGCAACTTTGTGGCAAACTTTTTACTTGACATCCACACAAAAAAAAAAAAAGACAGAAATTACTATCTTCGGCATACCGAAGCTATATACCCTTGAAATGGTTTATAAGGAAAAATTTCAATATTTTCTTGAACTTTCCTATATCGACTTTATGATATAGTAGACCGATGTGAATCAAACTTGATCAAATTATACAGAATTATATTTTATATAGATGTGATGAGGGTTGTTCTGATATCTTCTGAAATCTGAAATAAAAATGTTTTTTATACAAACATATATGTATTTCCATCGAGAAGATATAGTGTTTCGATTTTGATGAAACTTTGTCAGATTTTATATATAATAATACTTTATCAATCTGCCAAGTTTACTTTTAAGCCGATTGTTTCTATATAGTGGTACGATCAAACTGAATCTGCCAAAACATATACATATTTCGTGACGAACCCATAATATCCTTTTGCAGGGTAGAATGATGAGCCCAACTAACTTTAAGTAGTTGCAATATAGATTCTAAGCACTTCCTGGTCTGGACCAAGGACCAGCAAGGATTCGCATTGTCAGGCTATAAGTGAGGTTAGGGTAACTGTGCAGCAGGAATACGGACAAGTTTAAGAAATGAAAAATATAAAGAATACATTGACCTCAAACTTTAAAGTGCAGTCAACAAAATTACAAGGCAAAAATGTCTGCTAAAAATATAAATAAATATAAAATAAATAAAAATGTGCCGCATGTAAATATATAAATAATAACAAATGCATTATGTTCATTTTCAAATATTAACGGCCCACATTCTTTTGTTTTGCCTTTGCTGCCTTTTTCGCCGTTATTTTGCCAACGCAAACGCATACATGCACATTTACGCAAGCATACATATGCAGGTTTGTGTAAGAGAGCAAATGCGAAATTCAACTGCACATATATAGTTGTCTCGTTCTCGCTTGCACATTCTGTAATCTTGCGACAGCAGATCTCTATGTAAATCGACGAACGCGCTTATATATAGTTGTCTCGTTCTTGCTCGCAGATTGCGCATCTTGCGAGAGCAGATCTATGTAAATACGTTCATAAACAAATCGAATTAAATTAAAAATCTACTAAAAAATGTTAAATATTCGCCCGATTGTTCCGATTACAACTATTAGATATAGTCAACGAACTTTTAAAAAATTTATTTAGATTATTTATAATAATATAAACTTCGAATTGGCAAATTTGCTTTGAAAATCTTTAAAAAACAAAAAATCTTGCACAAACAATACTTTTCCAAATAATAAGGGTATACAAATAATTATTTGTTTATTTTCAAATACATTTTCCAACAATTTCTTTAAGCTGCTTTTAATCTTGTATATTAATTTGAATAAACAACATTTTTTTAGTAATATTTGCTTAATTTAATCTTAATTTTGTGTTTGTCAACCTCATATTAAATAAAGAAAATTAAATTTCACATAATTTGTGTATCTTAGCTATAGCTGTTGTGCATTCATAAAAAAAATATTAATAATTTTTGCTATTTTCTATTGCATTTTATCATAGATTTTAGCTAAAAAATACTGTTATATCTTGTGTTTGAACACTTGAATTGAATTTTGAATTCACGCGCGCCACTATCGCTACGCCACAAATTTTGCAATAGGTGGCGCTTAACAGCGGCTTGCTGTGAATGGGCAACATATGCGCTTTGACATTCACATTAACAAACACACTGGTTTCTATCGATGTATCGCTATAACGATATTATAAAGCGCAACGCTGCTGCAGCAAAGTAAGCCCCGTCTCTGTTTTGTTATTTTATTCAGTTGTTTTTGTTCACTTGTCTACTCTTCTTCGTTTGTTTCGGTTATTGTCGCAACTGTTGAGACCGCGCGATTTTGTTTTATAAAAAAATAAATACAAAAAAATATGTTTTAAATCATCGTTGCTGTGCCGTGTTTTCGTTTTGATTTTGTTTTTGTTTTTTTTTTGTTTTGGCAAACAGCCAAGCCCCATAAAAGTTTAAAATGTAAATCGTCGTCGCTATCAACAATTGAAATCATAAATACTTGCCACAGACAAGTCGCTCCATTTAGTGTGTGTGTGTGTTATTTCTCTCTATATATATATATATTTTTTTTTTTGTATTGTTATGATTATTATTTATTTATGTTTTTGTTTGTGCGGCGGCTGCTTGAATTTATAATCGCGTCCGTATTTGCTAGTTAATAACTAACTAAAAAGCCAACAAGCGTATGTTTGTCGCTGAAATTAACATGAATTCGCGAATAAAAATCATATAAAAAGCAGAGCAAACACAGAGCGACAGTCATTGAAAATTTCACCAAATAAAAGTAAAATAAAAAGAAGAAGGAAAATAAAAACAAATTTTTAACGTACAGCAACATTTTGTGTACTAAAAGCATCGAAAAACGTGACTAGTTTATTTAATTAATGCAGCAACCGCAATAGTAGCAGCAAAAAAAAAGCAAAAACAACAACAACAATTACAAGTGAATTTTTGTCTTCTTTTTGTATATGCATATACATATATATATATATATATATATATTTTGTTACTTGTGGGCAGATGACGTCGCTGTCGCTGTCGCCGTTGCCGTCACTGTCGCTATCGCTGTTGCGCCGCCGCATTTTATATTTATGTGCTGTATGTATGCAGGTGTATGTGTGCGCGTGTGCGTGTGTGTGTGCTGTGTCTGTGAATGTGTGTAGAAAGGGCGGCGACTGTGACTCTGTTGCTGCTTCTGGATTTTCGTTTTTTTATTTGTTTTAAATAAATGCGTGCAATTAGTATTAATACAATTACAATTACAATTACAATTGCAAGAACAAAATGGGGGTGCAATAATTATAGAATATCATCAGAAGCAGCATTAAATCAGCAACAATAACAATTGACTTAGTAATTGCCGTTGCGGACGCGCAGTTATTTCGTAATGCAACAGCAACAACTATACAAACTACAACAACAACGACAGCAGCAGCAGCAGCAAACACTCACAGCACCGTTACACGCACAAATAGCCAAGCACACGGATATACACACACATGCATACATACAAAAACATATCCATACATGGACTTGCATACACATGCACACGCACTTGTGCGTGGTTCGCTGCTCTTGCACCACACACTGCAGGCGCAATAGCGTCGCGTCGCGGTCGCCGTCGCTGTCGTATTTGTCATGGTGTAATTATATAAGGTGCTGTCAGGCCAGTTAGTGCTCACATCAATTAGTTGCCTATTGTTAAAGCGGCATTGTTCTATCTCTGTTGTTATTAAATTTAACACATAATACAAATGTATTAGCACTGCATATATTTAAAATTACATATATTTAGAACTAAAATTTAATAAAAGTGAATTTTTATTTTTGCTATTAGCAGATAATAAATAAAAATTCTATGTTATAATTGAGTTTATTTTGCTTATGATGCATGTTAAGTCGTTTTGAAAGCAACACATAAAATTGTTGTAATTATTGTACACATTGAAAACATTTGTGCTAAAGTAACTTAGATAATTTAAATTCGCTAAATATATTTATAATTTTATAAGCACAAAATGCTAAAATGTTAAAGTAATTAATCTAAAAATTTGAAATAAATTTCAATTAATGCCATGTGTACTCTAAATGTATTAGAGTACTACAATTTTGATCAACTGGCAACTGGTTATTCGCATTACAACCTCCACCTTATATTATTACACCCTGTTCGCTGTCGTTGTTTTGCCGTTCCATTCGCTTGCTTTCTACCTGCAGCAGTGACGTTTACGACGCTTTCGCTTGTTGCTGCTGCTGCTGCTGCTACTTCTGTTATCTGTCCTCTCTTTCTTTAGCGCTCTTATGCGCTCATTTGCTTGCGTCTCTTTTGTAAAAATAGAGAGGATCGCACGTTCGCTCCTTCTCTCTCTCTCTCTCTGTGCACAGTGCCGTTATAATTTTGTTTGGCCATAAAACATTTGGCATGGACGCATTCCTTGGAATTGCAGGCGTCGTCGTCGCGTCATCAACGAACTTCGAATTTAAAACGAATGACAACAATTTTCCACAATTGCCGCGTTGCGTTGTCTCACTGTTTTTCTTCTTCTTCTTTCTTTTACCAGAGCCCCGTCTATTCCCATTCGCGCAATATCCCGCTGTAAACAAGTGCAATATTAGTTAAGTGACAATCTATCGACGTGGATATTAAATATAAACACACACACACACACATGCAGACAAATAATGTTGTAACAATAACAAGAAGAAGAAGAACAGCAGCCGCAATAGTCAATTATTTTGAGTTTTCACTGTACTCGAAATGGACAGCCTCATGAAGCACAAACAACGACAACCGCAGCGGCAACAACAAAAACAAATTTTGTTAATTTTTAGCATTTTAACAATCTTCTGGCCACAGGTGAGTGATATTTTTAATACCCTTTACAGTAGAATCTTTGCCATTAAAAAATTATGCCCAGATAATACTCTTTCTCATAATAGCCACCGCAGTGGGTTGTTTGGTCATTGTGCAGTTAATTGTTGCATTTACAGTAAATGCTCAATACGAAAAACTAACATTATTTGCAAACTTATTTTATTATATTCTATATTCGATAGTTAAACAATCGATTTATTTACGATAAATTTCTTTGCAAATTTGTTTCTACTTTAAAGTTTTATTAATGAATTTTTTAATAGTTGAACAATCGATTTATTTGCGATATATTTCTATGCAAATTTATTTATATTTTACAAATTTATTAATTTTATGAAAAAAAACTTTATGAATCAATTTAGAAGTCTTTACTATAAGTAATTTATCAAGTTTGAATAAAACTCAAATCAGATCAATAAAATATGATTAATATAAAATATGATTATTGAAATCAATAATTCTTTATTTTTTATAGTACATAATTTTTAGCAGCGATACTTATCATATTTGCACTCTTGCACTTTTACCTTAGGCATTGTAATAATAATTTTCGTCGACCGAACTACTGCTTCAAGCTCTTTTCGTCGACCGAATCAAGGCTTCGTTTACCTTAAAATCAAATATCGCTGATTTAAAGTAAATTCTTTTAGATCCATCAATAGCTATATATTGATAAATATTGTTAATTTTATTTGTTTATAATTTAAACCATTTTATTGAAGTTCGAGTGTGAAAAATTACATTTTCTTGTTGGAATTGTGCTAATTTTTGAAATATATTTAGTCAATATACTAAATATAACATTTTGTGCCTGGTACAAAAATGTCTTGACTTATAATATATAATGACTAAACCGGTTCAAATCAAGTCGGACCTTTAAAAATGCAAGAAATGCGATTATTATATATATAAATATATATATATATTGTACATATGCCGCTTCATTGACTAACTTAACAATAATGGGGCATAAATATAGATAGTAACTTGGGAATTTTTAGCGCAAGTATTTCGGGAATTCAAGATAAATATACTTGATGACTAAATGAATATATGTATATATAAATGTACATATGTACATATATATGGATGTACTTGTCTGTTTATCGCATGATAATTTCAAGAATGCTCATTAACCGGCTGATTGTGGGGTAAGGGAAGAATTCTTCTTTCAATTCCATTTCCATTTCCATTCCCATTTTCAATTCTGATTTCAGTTTTGAAAGTAAACAAACTGCAGAACTATTCGATCTTTTGCTAGTTCATAAACCCCAATCCCCAATCCCCACAACCTGGTTTTTTTTTTCGTCTTGTCTTCTGTAGTCTAGTCGGATCTTGTCTTGTCTGGTCTGGTCTGGTCTGGGGTAGACCTGTCGCTGGGGTCATAAAAAAAAGCGATTGATGTTATTGCTGTTGCAGTTCAATTTGGGGGGATTTACAACATCTCAACATCGCCGTGTCTCTCTCTAACTATATCTTTCTCTCTCTCTCTCTCTTGAGCTACAATTACAAATTACAATAACTAACGGGGCTGACGACGCTGTTTTTATCCAAATCTTTCAACTAGGCAATGTGCATTTGTGAATTTTTATTGTTATTATTATTATTATTATTATTATTTTTTTTTTTTGTCGTGTCATAAACTTTTTAATCACCCAGCCCAGCCGGTTTTTTTGTTTTTGTTTTTGTTATTGTTTTTTTTTTTCTCTCGTTCGTTGTTTTAGTAAATCGGGGGTTTAACCCGTAATTCCGTAACTCCGTAATGCCCGCTATCAATTGCGGCTAGAGAGAACTTGTTCTTCAATCTAAAGTTTCAATTTACTTACAAAAAAATGGCATTGAATTGAAACTGAAATAAAATCGCTAAATATTTGCATTGTTTTAATTTGAAACTTTTGTAAATATTTATTTAAAAATGAAAAAATAAAAGAAAATTCTTGACTTACGCTTCTCTTAGGTTATTAAGCTTTGTAGCTGATTTTGAATAAATTGTATACAATTTTTAGTTTTTTTTTATTAAAGAAAAATGTGCAAAATTAATTTCAATTCAAAAAAAAAAAAATAATTTAAAATAATAATTGAAATGTAATTTGTATAGTAAAAATTATAAATAGAATTTTATTCTGTTTTTCGATACTTCAGAATAAAATTTAATTTTTTTGGTATATTCCAACATTATCTTGATATGTTGAAATTTGATGTCATAATCTCTGTTAAAAATTTATTTACAATTTATTTTATTTGTGTTACATTTCTCTCTTATAGTATTTAGATATTTGATTTTTGGCTTGTAAAACTTGTTTAATTTTTTGACTGAAATGCATTCAAAAAAAAAAAAAAAGATAAAATAAAAACTTGAAAAAAAAATAAAAAAAAAAAATATCCAATGAAACAGAAACCAGATTCGAGTTAAATCTAAAAAGACTCATACAAAGCTCAAGGTTGGAGAGGAGAGCTCTCCGATGGGGCTACTGTATCAAGCTTCTAGTCCAAGCTAAAAAGCTGTCCTGATTGATCAAAACTTGTCCTGACTGCCTCTTATTCTATCTCTTAAACTCTATCTCTGTCTTCTTTATTTGTATTTATTTTTTCTGTTTACCTGGTCTGCATCTGTAGCTGCTGCTGTAGCTGTATCTGCAGCTGTATCTGTAAATGTATCTGTACTTTTTTTTCTTTTTTATTTTTTTGCTCATTTGTTTATTGTGTCGCGTCTCGAAGTTGTATTGCAGTTTGCAATTAAATTCACTCGGAATGCGGCCGCTTAATGCTACGTCTCTTGGCTCACGTGCCAAGTCAACAAAAAAAAAAGAACAATAACAATGACAAATAAAAAAAAAAAATGATATTATATATTATTAACAAAAAACCAGCCAAGTGTCTTGCCTTGATTTAAACATGATATCAGACGCATCATTACGTGCCGGCTTAAACTCTCTTTACTTGACTGAAACTCGCAAGTACTCGATACTTGTTACTCTATACTCGCTACTCATTTCTCATTTCTCACTACTTGCTATTCATTACTCACTTACTTAATGTACACTATTCATTTGTTTAAAACTCATCAAACCCACAAGTTTATTCGTATTTAATAAGCGTTCGCGGCTTAAACTCTCTTTACTTGACTGAAACTCGCAAGTGCTCGATACTTGTTACTCTATACTTGCTACTCATTTCTCATTTCTCACTACTTGCTACTCATTACTCACTTACTTAATGTACACTAATCATTTGTTTAACATTCATCAAACCCACAAGTATATTCGTATTTACTAAGCGTTCCCAAAAAGTCTGATGACATCAGCGTTTGGAGTTTTTTTTTTTGTTTCATGTTCTTTTATACATATATATTTTTTCTGTTTTATTGTTTAGATACATATTTAAATGTTTCGGTTACGTATCATGGGGATGGATCTTACATTTTTTATTGTTAATTTTTTGTTTTCTAAAAACGAGCATTCAATTTGAAATTACATTTATTTACAGTCACAGATCAAACGCCTAACGCGCCGTCAAATTCAATTAAAAGTTCATCCAATTCAAAGCGTCAAATATTATTCGTTCGAGTATTTAATAAAGTGCAAGCTCAGCAACATATTTCTCATTCCACATGAGGCCCCTATATGCAATAGTATTATCCAATAACCATTTGGTTTTTTCTCTTTTCTCTTTGCGGGTTTTTGTTACCCTATAAAAGAACACAGGAAAATAAAAAATAATAATAATAAAAATAATAAAAATACTTTGTATATTTGATTTTTATTATGTGCTACAATTACTTTATATGATTTATAGTTTTATATTATCTGATGTAAGAGATAATTATGTTTGTATTGGTTGCTTACGTATGCGATTAATCGACTTAAAACCTTATAAATTAAATACATCTATTAGATATTTAATAACAAAAATAAATAATTATGTAAGTTAAACATAATTTAAATAACAATTTTTAGCAAGTTTTAAATGTATACTGACATTTTTATCGATATTTTGCTTGCCTTTTTGCAAGTATCGTATAATTTTTTTTTTTACAATTAAGGTAAAGTTCGATATTTATTTTGAAAATATTGAATATTAATCGATACGACAAGCTAGACGCATTAATAAATATCGCTTTAAGCTAGACGCATAAATAAATATCGCTTTAAGCTAGACGCATAAATAAATATCGCTTTAACTATTTAATCGATTATTGCAACTAATTTTCTAGAATGTTACAATCAATTATCGATTATATTTAATTCTTTAATTGATAAATACTTTGATTATTCAACACGATTATTTCTGGAAATTTGTGTACTTTGTTTTATAGAGCTGTTGAATAATTTATTTTAATAAGTTTATATTATTATCTATTAAAACAAAGTCGTTTTGTGGAAGTATCGATTTATTTGATTAGATGAATCACAAAAAGAAATAAAATACATTAATAGTATTTTTTTTTGCTTTCGTTGATTTTCAGTTTATTTCTTTAAACTAATCTTCGATCTTGAACTGAAATATTGTTCTATATCACAAAAAAAAAAAAGAAAATAAATAAATCTAAGGGTATCTGCTTAGCCGTACACTTTCTCTGCATAGCTGTAAGTGTACAACATTCTTGAGTTGTTTATAATTTTTGTTTCTGTAATTGAAAGTTGTTACTTGTATACTCGAGTGTTTGCATTTGCATTTGCATTTGCTGTTGTTGTATGTTTTATGAACTTGTTGCTTGATGCACTTGCGATCGTCTGATCTAATTTTAATTAATTAAACCGAAAACTGAAGTCGGGCAGCGGGTTTGTTTGCCTTTTCTTTCTGTTGTTTTTTCCCTTCTTTTTTATTATTATTTTTTTGTTTTTTTTGTTTGGGTGTGTCTGGTTTTTGTCGAAACTTCAGTTTGTAATATTTAGCAGCTGGGCTACAACGCCAACAACCTGATCTTCCTCTTTGTCTAGCCAACACTTGATCAACAACAGTGTTGTATTGGAGATATATCGTACTTAGTTATATATTACATTTTATTGAATTATTAAGCATATATTTGCTAAACTGTTGAAATTATTTATATACCTGAGCTATGAGCGAGATTATAGCTTATTAAATTATTAAAAATAAATTAAGTTAGATAATATAATTAATTGAACAAAATTACTTAGGAGATTTGACCAGATAGAAAAGGCTTAACCAGTGTGAAAAATATGGTTGCAACTGAATATAGCTGTAACATTCAGTTGCAACCAAGTTTTTTGATACAAATATTCATTTTTTGATTGTATGATATGAACTGTATGATATAGAGGTCTGATTCGTCATCTGTGTCAAGTTTATTTAAGCTTTAAAACAGCGAGATTAGTTTGCATATAAACAGACAGATTCAGTTTATCGCTTTTAGCAAGAATATATATATTTCAAGGGACCTTTTTTGATGAAAAAGTTTGTGAAAAAATTATAATATTTCTTTTCAAGTTTATAATTAATAAACTGACTAATTAAGAAAACAAACGTTCGAGTGAAAAATATGATAATTTCAAACGTTCAACACAAATTAAAATATTAAACTTATTTCTACAATAGAACTAGAAAATCGGAAGAGAACTTCATAAACTTTAGCTTCAATTTGAACTATTGAATTTATTTCTTACTTTTATAATAAATATATATAATAAACTCTTGCATACAATGCTAATTAGTATGCATATCTCAACTAAAAGACATTCTATTATAAAAAAAGAAAAAGAAAAAGAAAAGAAGAATTTTCTCCCCGAAAATGGTTAAGAATTGTGTTGTAGTTGGTTTTTTCAGACTCTGTCAATCAAGTTGGTGTAAAAGCAATCAGTTTTTATTTTCTAGTGAAAACAATAGTCGACTGTCATTTTGTCACTCAGTATATATACCATTTTCAGCTTGCCACATCTTTTTAGTAAAGTACTAGTTCTTGTGGCATGCAACCCCAGTCCAGTCGTCGCATTTGATGGAGTATTTTTCTTCTTAGCTCACCATTTAGCGGCAAATTATTTGTGCTGTCAGTGTGTTAAATTAGTGTAAGGACCAGGGTTTCGTTTTTATTCGCAAAACTCTAGAAAACTGCCACTTAACAGAGTGTGGCATTACAAAAAAAAAAAGAAAAAAAAAAAAACTTAAATATGTAGCTTTTTGTGGGGGCTATTGGCACATGGAATAACTTTCACACTTATTGAACAGTTGCCAAAAGACTTTTTCAAATGGTTTCATACCCGGAACCACCAAAGTGTCATATTTAATGTGAGCAATAGAAATGGCATACTTTCGATAGTTGATAAAAAACAGAAGTAGTACTTTCGAAAATTAATTGAATATTGTAAATATTGTATATAAAAAAAATATATATAAAATTGAAGAGTTTTCATAGATAACTATATAATTAAACTGAAACAGAAACGATAGTTTGTTAAAGTTGAAAATTACATATTTGTTTCTTCGATAACGAAACCAATTTTTTCCCATAGTAAATCGGAATGTTATCGATAGTTGCATTTAGGGAAATTCCCAATTTCTGATAATACGATATAGTAGCTGAATAAATGTAGCTTTATATAGAATGATACAATAATTTATAGATGATTATTTATAGTGTTATCTATAATTATCGAGTTCAGATAGAATAAAATTGTATTTCACATTAAAAGCTTAACAAAATAAAAGCACATTAGTATATGAGAAAAAAAAAAATGTAATATGTTTTTATATCTCTATCTCTATCTCAATCTTAGCTTTTATTATTTATTTTTTAATTCCACTTATTTGTAGCAAATTAAAAGATTATACCATACTTAATTTGATCAAATTGCTTCTCTAAGCAAACTTCGAACTGCTTCTCTCTCCCCTGCCAAATGGAGTTTTTATTTAATTATGAATTTGGTTTTTCTTTTTAATAGCTATAAACTGGGCCTACATAGAGCTAACAACAGTTAGCTAATTTGGGTGTCGAACTCTTGTGTATTATATAAGTGCAACTATCGAATAACGATATATATATATATATATATATATTCATAGCTGACTAATGTTTGGCTTTGCAACAACAAGCTCTGCATTAATTAATGTTAATTGTAACGGCCTCTTACAGCAAAAAAAAATAATAAAAATAAAATTCAAATAACTGGGCCAATTCCAAAGAAAACTCAAAACTCAACTTTTAAACAATTTTGTTTTGGGGGCTTTTAGACGCACGAATTCAATTGTGAATTATTCATTTACACACATTCAATTTTTTTTTTTTTAATATTTTTTTTTTTTGCCTCAGCGCCAATTTGTATAAATAAAAAAAATATATACAAAAATAAGTGAATTTATAAAAAAAAAAAATAATAATAAAATAAAAAATATGTATATATGTATCTCGAAAGAAAAAAAAATATATGTATTGCTGCTCACCTAACTGGTTTCGTTGGCTGCCATATAAATAATTAGCAAAAACCAACAACGTTTTATAAATCACACACAAGCACACATACACACACACACACTCGCACATACACCACCAACACGCAGCACATTCGACCGGCCCACTGCCCCCTGCCACCTAGGCACCTTACCTCTCTACCCGACACACCTGAAGCACCTGCCTCTTGGGCCTACAACTAATGCAATTTTTTTGTTGTTTTTTTTATATTTTTTTAACTTTATTATTTTTTTTTTTGGTTTTTTTTTGCCAGCTTAACACACAAAATATATTCGTTTTTGTGATTTCTGTTTGAGCTGCGAGTTTAAAAAAAAAAAAAAAAATACCCTGTGGGAATTAGTTTTGGGGTATGTCTTATTTTTTTCAATATTGAATGAGCTGATATTATTTTTTAAATTTAAATTTAATGTAGGAAAAAGGTAAATTCAATTTTTGAAATTTATTTAAGTATATATAAATATTAAGCAGAAAAAAGAATAACTATTTTAATAATTATTTTGGATCTTGAATAAAAGCTAAATACTAAAATGGAACCGGATAGATATTGTTTTCATGTGAATATATTATTTTTTTTTTCACATTTAGTTGTACGACTGTCACGTCACACCACAATTGCAATATAATTCAGCTATTTTGATATCCAAACTACTTTAAATTGAATAATAAATTTTAATTCAAATTATATTATAATATCTTCAAACTGGCATAGAAATAATCAATCGATAATTGTGTTTTTGATTGAGAAATTTGATTGTTTTATAAGTTTTTAAAATTGTCATAAAAGCAACAATTTTTAGCATATTTATCTTTATTTATTATATTTTTTTTGATTATTATTTTTTTTGATTATTATTTTTTTTGATTATTATTTTTTTTGATTATTATTTTTTTTGATTATTATTTTTTTTGATTATTATTTTTTTTGATTATTATTTTTTTTGATTATTATTTTTTTTGATTATTAAATGGTAATGGTAAATTGTAAATAGAGTACTTATGACCTATGTTATAGGGTATTTTGCAGTTGATCTTAAATATTTTTTTTTTTTTTTTGTGTTGGTTGAGAGATTCGATAGAGCTATGTGTTCAGTTGAAACCTCATCTGCTTGTTGTTATTTTTTTTTTTAAATGTTTTGTTTTGTTTTGTAATTATTACAAATTATAGTAGCGCCGCATGGTCAGGAAATCATCAGCATTAACGCCAACGTCAATGGAATATACCCTAAGCCCCCGTATTCCAACTTCAACCCCCAAATTGCAGTGCACACAGAACCACAAAACGATTTTCATTATCATCATCATCATCATCATCATCATCAAAAACAAAATCATTATCATGAGCAGTGCATGACATTGGTATTTTTGTTGTTGTTTGTTTTTAGGCAAATGGGGTATACGGGTTTTTTGGGGTTCGGGGTTTTGGGTTTGGGTTTGGGTGATTGGTTCATGACCTCGTCTTTCAGTTTTGTAGATCGCATCATATAAACTAACTAATTGCAGCTGCAATTGCCATAACGGGCTGGGTTGACAATTGCATTTATTTATTTATTTTTTTTTTTGTCTTTTAATGAGCTTACAAGGTCGTCGCTTCATTAATTCAAACCCAGGGTAGCCACTACTTTTTTTTTTCTTCTTTTTTTTTGACAGCCCACAACTTTCCCGTGCTCAAAAAAAAGGAAAGTGAAAGGCGTACAGAAAACGTAATTTTTTTTTAAGAAAAATAACATCAATGTCAATCGCAAGTGCTTTATAAATAGACCAGACGCCCACAAAGACTTTGAAAAAATAAATAAAACGCACACAACTAGTTGAACTCTCTCATATGTCAAATGTCTTCAGAAAAAATAAATGTTGTATAGTTATAGTTATATTCAAAATAAATTTGATTTAAATACTTTCGTTTTAATACCCTTGCAAAAGGTTATTATAATTTTGTCTCCGAACCCATAAAGTATAGATATTCTTGGTCAGGACGAAGAGCTAAGTCGGCACAGATGAAGTATGATAATGTATATAGTTTGTATGTTAAGATCAAGCCCGATCGAAGCACTATATCATATAGCTATGGAGGAGAAATCGAAGACAATTAATTTTCATGAAAAGTGTTTGTATAAATATCTTTTTTGTTTTTCAAGATATACCAAACTTGACATGTCAATGCATATTTACGATAAATACAATCTGATAGAGTTTCAACAAAATCGGACCACTATATCTTGTAGCTTCCATAGGAACAATCGGTCAAAAAGTTGTAGTATGAAAATATTCTTTGTTATGTTTTAAATATCAAAACCAAACTTATCATATCGATGTTGAATTAGGATTTTGTACAATCTGATCAACTTTCAACAAAATCGGACCACTATATCTTATAGCTACAATAGGAACAATCGGTCACAAAGTATTCGTTTGAAAAACTTTGTTTTAAAGATACCAAAACCAAACTTGGCCTTCAAAATTTTCTTACGAGATAATTGCAAGGGTATATAGCTTCGGCGTGCCGAATATAGCCACATCTTTCTCATTTTTTTTAAAATTATTTATTAATAAAATATTCCGAATAATTTGTAAATATTTGTAGTTAGTCTCAAATAGCCGTTGGTTTTGAGTTTCTTGCAATGTTTTTGCATGCCAATAAACAAAATGCCAATTTAGCTGATGTTATTCGATAGGGATTAGCAAACTAATGAGTTTGTGTATAAGCTAAATTATATATAAAAATACTCAAGTATTGATCGAACAATGCCATGCCATATAATCCACAATTATCGCTTTGTTTATATTTATTTTAAATAAAGATTTACATTATGGGATTAAATAAATTCGGCAACGCGCTGAGTCTGCTCTCTAAAAAAAAGAGAATTTTTTGATTTTTAATTTTTTTTTTTTTTTTTTTTATATATAAAATAATGCCAATCATTGTTGATATTGTTTTAAATATTCACTTTCAAATGCATCTTAATCCAAGTCATTTGAGGTTGTAAATACTTATATTCATGACTGATAGCTATAGATATTTTTTATAAGTATTATAGTTTGGTTCGAGTTTTTCATATTGTAATGCTACAGTTAATCATTCAATGCCAGTTTTTCAAGTGAAGTTCAGTTCAGAGTGGGATGCTATTTTGATTGATGCAAAATCATCTGTACAATTATTTCAAAAATTCCGAAAATTAACTTCCGTATTTTCAATTGTTTGCATGTCACATGCAATAATAATAATAACAACAACAACTTGAACAAAAGCGTAATTCATATTTCAAACTAAAAGTAAATAATTTTTTTTATGGAAAGTTGAAAATCAATTACGATTTTCCATTGTGATTTTCCGCTTTGTTGCATTTCTACTGCAATAGCTTGTCAAATCGTTTTATTAAATTTATTGTGATTATTTAAGAAGAAATTAAATCTCCCATCATTTACAGAAAATATCGTCTGAACAACCCTATTTATCGATATCACGTGCTTATGATCATATATATATATATATAATTTTGTTTTGGGGTTCGTGATCCAACAGTTCAGTAAATTATCGAGTCGGGTTTTTAGAAATTTGCTAATATTCGTTAATATTCATCATAATTATAAAATAAATTAATATTCATATATGTATATATATATATATATATATATGTTAAACTGCGTGTTATTACAATTTTCAGCTACAAAATGCGAAGTTCAACTTTACAAAAAAAAAACTCAAGTAAACAAATCGAGCTACAAATTGCGAAAAGAATAGAATTTTTTAACATACTTATAGCATATGTTTATTATTTAATATACGATATACAATAGGCTACAGTTTGTTTAATGTGCAATTAGTAGAAGTACTAATGTACTAATTGAATTTATTATAGTACTTATAAATGGTTTGGGAATTTGTTTTATAGGAATTAACATTCAATTAGTTACAAATATGGAAAGATTTTTTGTTTTTAGTATAATATAAGGCTTGTTCCGGTTTTCACTTTCGTTCGGTGTTGGAGCGGAAATAAGTTTCGCACGTTGAGCTAGGGAATCTTAAATTCTCCCACTGAAAAATGCATTGTTAACTAATAAAAAAAAAAAAAAAAAAATTTATAATCAATTCTGTACATTTTCCATTCAATTTAATTTATTGCTAAATAATAATTTTTGCATAGATATTAGGCTATTAATAGTTGAATTTCATTTTAAGATGCAAATGGTGTTTTTCAAGGAATTTATATTAATATTAGAATAAAGTTGTTTCTTTTTTAAATTTAATGCGATATGATCTTTATAAAATTAAACATGATATTGAGCAAATATATACAATATTTTATGTATATTATATATTATATATGAATATTATTTAGAGAAACCTCTAGCTTCGTATCATCTTACACGAAAGTTAAAAATTGGCAATTTAGCTTTTTAGAAATAATGATTCAAATTAAATTAAAAAATTAAAGATTAAGATTTTTGTAAAAAAAAGTTTTTCGAATGGGTTAAAATGCTTCCTCATATTGAACTCGTGTTGTGTTCAAAGACTTTTAGTCAGCGGAAAATAATTATATGCAAAAAACAAAAAAAAAAATTAATTCTTATTTTAATTGCAAATATTAAAAACTAACTCATCCCGGCGTGCGCTGCTACGCCCCGCTCTTGTTCGGAAAAAAATTAAACTAATCACTTTTTTACAATGTCACATTTATTTTAGCCTATAAAAGCAATTCAAAAAGTGGGATACATATTAAAATTGCATTAATTAATATGCCCTTGGCTTCTATATATACATATGTATTATATTTATAAAATCGAATTTCGAGACAGTTGCCGAAATTATAACTTCCTTAGAAGCCAAGGGTAATTTGTAAGTCTAGTATATAATATCTTATATATTTCATATTTACTATATTAATTAATGAAATTTTAATATGTATCCCACTTTTTGAATTGTTTTTATATTATATTTTGATTTGTTTAACTTAAAAATTGTTTGCATATTTTGCATATTTTCGATATGCATTGAAATTTGAAATATTTGAACAATAAAATGCCCAAATACAAAATTTGGCACCAATCCGATGAAAAACAAGGAAGTATGCAAAATCCGAGGTCTACTAATGACATATAGCTAAGAGTTTAATTAAGAAAATACTGAAAGGGAAATTTCAATAGAAATCTAAGAACTATTTTGTTGAAAAGCCTCTGCTAAATTTGAAATATATCTGAGCCATTATTAAGCATTATTATTGAACTTCCTTGAATATACGAATATTTAAGAATTCCTTAAACTTTTAATAGCTTATCTTTCTTTAAAAGCTGCAAGGTCAAACCAGAAGTGAAAACTGTAGATCACTTATTAACTCTCCTCTGTTCTTGTCCCACATTCAGCAGTAGAAAACTTGAACATCTTATTTTGAGATCACAGAATTTATATAACTATTCGAATGGAGACCTTTATGACTAGATAGATGTCTATATAAAAAACGGGCAGTATAGATTTAAAGCTATCATATTGGCTCGAATTTAACTGAGAATAATAATAATCAAGATTTGTACTTGCATATACTCATAATTTGATCTGTCTGTCAACCTACTTTAAACACAGTTTTTATATAGAATCTTTTGCATTCTCTGCAAGAAACTGAAACACATTTGTTGTGAATGTTATAAGACACATTTTCCAGTCAAATGTTTTGTTAAACTCATCAGAAATGCATACAATTTTATTTAGTAACAAAAAAGGGTTAAAAAATTGACAAAACACTAGATACTTTTACACTTTTACACATTAGTATAATATAGCTACAAAAAAAAATTAAATAAAATGAAAAAATAAAATTTTTAATACTTTTGGCTTATACGATGCGTTGTTGTGTCTGTTGTTGGTTGACAGTTGACAGTCGTGTGTGTCATTATCATAATCATATAGTAGGTATTTGAACGTATATATAATGAGCACTAGATGCAATCTTTAACTAAAACATGTGAGAGGTTGAGAGAAAGAGGGAAACAGGGGAAACAGGGAGACTCATAGCCCTGACATTGTGACTCAACATTGTTTTTGGCATTGCAACAAATAAATGTTTTGTGGGCTCTATTATTATTTGTTATCTTTTTTGTTGTGTGCTTATTGCTTATCGCTATGATTAATGGGTTGGGAAACAGCAGCGAAAACAGATTAAAGATTTCAAAATATAGGTCAGGTTTACTGCCAAGAGAGAGAGACCTAAAAGCTGTGTGGCATTTATAAGTATTATCAAAGCGGTCAGCGAACAAAACCGCAATTAACCAACTCATCAACTGTTGTTGTTGAACTTTTCCCTCACTTTCTTGTGTTAATTTTCTTGATGTTTTTCAGGTCGCTAATGGCGCCGATTTGGTCATCAGCGTACCAAATGCCAGCAGCAATGATAATGCCTTTTATCGCATCGACTACAGTCCGCCATTTGGCTATCCGGAACCCAATACAACCATACCGGCCAGTGAGATTGGCCAGGATATTAAATTGTCCCGCGTATTGCCTGGCAGTGAATACAATTTTTGGTTGTATTATACAAATTCAACGCATCGCGAACTGCTCACCTGGACGGTGAATATAACTACAGGTGAGAGCAGAGCAATTAAAACAACATTTTTTTTTTTTAATTGATCTACTAATTGTTTTGTTTATTTTTCTTTGGATTTTTTTGTGACTTTATCTAAATTTAATATTTGTTCTAAATAGTAATGTTGTTGGCTCCAGGTCAAGGTTTAATTTGTGTTGAAAAAAAAAAATAGAAAACATTTTAGTTTTAATTTGAAATTCAATATTATATTTCAGCTAAATGTTTAATTTATTTTCAGTTGAAACTGAAGTAATATAAATAATTATTTTCATATTTTTTTTAAGCACCCGATTTATTAGCTTTCATTCAATTTATTTTTATTTGAAAATAGACTAATCTAAAATATGAAATATTATTTTTATATTATTTTTTTTTAACACCCAAATAGTTTGCTTTAATTCCTAAGAAATTTTATAAATCAATTATTTTTAGATGAAACTGAACTAATATAAAGTATAAATTATTATTATTATTATTATTATTATTTTTTTTTTGTTGGCATGCAATTCGTTAGCTTTAATTCCTTAAGAGTTTTATAAAAGTGAAATTGATTGGTTTTGAGTTGAAAAAGAGCTAACATAAAATAAAAATTATTTTTATATAGTTTTTTTGTAGCACCCGATTCATTAGCTTTAATTCCTTAAGAATTTTATAAATGTTTAATTTATTTATTTCGAGTTTAAACAGAACAAATATAAAATATAAATTACTATTTTAAATTTTTTTTACACCCGATTCGTTAGCTTTAATTTCTAAAAAAAAGAATACAAAAGTTTGTTTTTTTTTTTTAATTCCTAAAGAATTTTAAAAGCGTTTTATTTATTTATTTTGAGTTGAAACAAAACTAATATAAAATATAAATTACTGTTTTTTTTAGCACTCGATTCGTTTGATTTAACTCCTAAAAAAAATGTATAAATGTTTAATTGATGTTCCTTTTTTATAATATAAAATACAAATTATAATTTTTTTTTTTGTAAATTTTATAAATTAATTTTTATAACTAATAAATTATTATTTTTATATAATTTTTTTTAGCACCCGATCCGCCGGATAATCTAAGCGTACAGTTGCGTTCTAGCAAAAGTGCTTTCATCACTTGGAAACCGCCCGGTACGGGCAAATATTCTGGTTTTAAGATAAAAGTTTTGGGTCTAACCGAACCGCCGCATAGTGAATACAATCGCAGTTATACCCTAACTGGCAACGATACCCTACAGCTGTCGGCCAAGGAGCTAACACCTGGCGGCACCTATCAGATTCAGGCCTATACCATCTACCAGGGCAAGGAATCTGTTGCCTATACCAGTCGCAATTTCACCACAAGTAAGTCACGGCACACTGGCACCCGCAGTCCCAACAGTCGCTGCAATTTCTAAAAAAAAGCCTTAACTCAATCCTCGAATAATATCTTTGGGTATACTATACTATATATATATATATATATATATATATATTGATTAATTCAATTTTTCAACACACCTTAACTAAAACATTTTGGTGAGAGTTGTGTACTGTAACACTTTCTTAACTAATTTTGTGGTGTTTGGTGTCTCTCTCTCTCATTAACAAAAGCTCTCTCTCTCCCCCAATTTTCTCTATTCTTTATTTGACTCAAATCGCTCTCATTTCTCTCTGCTTGAGTACCGCAGCAGTGGAGCATTGGAGCTTCTAGAGGTAACCTTAAGAATTCTTCACAATTTATTGTCTTCTAATCGCTTGTTCTGTAGTTTGCTCTAATAAATACGTATATGAGTATATTTAATACTCTTTTTAAGTAATACTAAAAACGCTTGCATAATGATCTTCAATACTTAAAGTGTGCCAATTCTTTTCTTTTAAATGAAATTTTATATTTTTTATTAGAGATATTTTTTTTGCGCTCATTTTTAAATTGGGTTTTATAACTTTTATAACTTGTCTTACTGCTGAGCTATTTCAAAAATAGATTATGTCAACCATGAAGAAGAGTCTTCTGAATTATTCAAATCCGAATATCTTAACTTAATATTTTTCAATTAATTCCGAACTTGGTTTATTTTATTTTTGTGCGCAGAGCTCTTTTCCTGTTTCAATTAGCTTGGATATTTTTTGTATTTATTTATTTTTCGAAAGATAAATATCTTTAAACTAAGCTTCTTAAGCTCTCCAATCTGTAAGCTTATTTTAAATTTAGGAAAATATTTATCTGAAGTATTACTTTTCAAAATTGTCATATATTTTTTTCAAATAATTCTTTCGCTTATTACAACCTTAGCCAATTTTTTTCTATACTCTCCATCCGTTAGCTCTGCATTTTTTTTGATTGAAATCTTTTGAGTTTTTTTTAATTGGCAACACATTTTTGCTTTAGTTTTGGCCATTTCTATTTGAGGATCATTGTGGCTGGGCGTGTTGCGTCTTTATTTTGTATGTGTTGTTGTTTCTATTTTATTGCGTATAAGGTGACCCCTAATTAACTGTGCTAATTACCCCAAAAAAACAACATGGAACCTTGCCCTTATCCCAAATCCCAAAGTTATCCATTTTCGCCCCCCGCGCCTTGTTAGTAAAACATTTTTGTAACTCATGTCGAATCCAACCCAAACCCCCCGTCCTATGTAGAGCCCAATACGCCCGGCAAGTTCATCGTGTGGTTCCGTAATGAGACCACGCTTTTAGTGCTGTGGCAACCGCCATATCCGGCGGGTCTCTACACACACTACAAGGTCTCCATCACACCGGACGATGCCATCGAGAGTGTCCAGAATGTGCAGCGTGAGGGCGAGCCACCGGGTCCGGCACAGGCGGCGTTCAAGGGTCTGGTGCCGGGTCGTGCCTACAATATCTCCGTACAGACCGTATCCGAGAATGAGACATCGGTGCCGACGACAGCGCGTTATCTCACCGTCCCGGAGCGTCCACTCAATGTTAGCTTCGATCCACGCTATACAACAACCAGCTCGTTCCGGGTGCGTTGGGAGCCACCACGGACGTACAGTGAGTACGATAGCTTTCAGGTATCGATACCGACAACGCGACGTTTATTCAATGTGCCACGCACCGCATCGAATAGCGTTTATTTTGATTATCCGGAAATTCTGGAGCCAGGCAAATCATACGATGTGGTAGTCAAAACAATATCCGATAATGTGAACTCCTGGCCAGCCAGTGGAGAGATTACGCTACGTCCACGTCCCGTTCGCAGTCTCCGAGGATATCTCGATGATCGCAGCAATGCCGTATATCTATCCTGGGAGCCAGCGGAGACGGGTAAACAGGACAGCTATCGCATACTGTAAGTAGATTTGAAATTAATATATATTATATATCTGATTAGCGATTAAATGTTCTGTCATTATTTTTGAGTATTTTTTATATAAATTGGATTATAAGTTGTATTTTTCAAATTTTAAATCAAACTTGAGCAATAATATTTATTTATGATTAAGTATAAATAATTCTTAAAAAGATTCGCGACAGTTTGAATTTTTTTTTCCAATAAAGAGAGATAATGCTGACATTATAGCGATTTTCTTGTCTTTTATTTCAATTCAAAGTTCTATATCTCTAAAAAAAAACAACCTTTTATTTTTAATTAAATTTAATTTAAATGTCTTTTTTTTAAATTTATTATTATAAATATTGGAAACAAATTTAATGCTTATTTTATAGCTAAAAAAGTTTTAAGAGCATTTAAAATTTTACTGCTTGAGCAAAAAAATCAAGCTGAATAAATTTCGATTATTTTTAAATCAACAAAAAAACAAAATAAAATATGATTATACGGTCGACACTCACAAATTAGAACCTTTCGTAATTAGAGTTTCCAGAAATTTGAATGAGGGTTTTGTAATATATTTTTTCAGTTTTTTACTGATAGTTTTTTTTTTACAAAAATTGAAATTGATTTTTTATTTTGTATTAGGAAACATATATATTTAATGTAATTGAAGTGAGTCTTTGTTTTTTATTTTGATGCATCTATTTTTGATTTAATGTATAAATATATTTTGAATTTAAAAAGAAACTAATAATATGTATTGCACTAGAATGTTTCTGTTAATGAAATTAACTATAAAAAAGCGAGTTTTTTTTTGTAGCTTTTTGTAGCAAATTTACTTAATTTTTTTTAAGTTTCATAAAAAAAAAACCTCCAGAAATTAAAATATTTTTAATATTAAAATTATCTTATCACTGAGCGTCAACTGTATCTGATTTTTATATTTAAGTTCTTATATTAATAGTTACAAAAATAAGAAAATCATTAATTTAGTGTAGTTTTTTTTTTAATAAATAATAAATTTTACATTTTTACATAAACTTAATTTTGTTATTATTTTTTTTTTAAATTGTTTATTTATTAATTTTCTTTATTTTTTTAGTTACTACGAGAAAAACAACGATACGGACTCGGAGACATTCACGCCACAGGTGGTGCAAACGGTGCAAACGGAGTTCAAGCTGGAGACGCTGCTGCCCGGTCGACGGTATCATATTGAAGTGCAGGCTCTGTCCAATGGCATCAGCTCGAATGCCAGCAGTCTGACACGACACACACGTCCTGCAGCTCCTATTATCCAAGAACTGCGCAGTATACCCGAGGGTCTTAACATTAGCTGGCGCAGTGATGTCAATTCGCATCAGGAGCGCTATGAGGTGCATTATCAGCGCAATGGCACCAGCGAGGAGCGCACCACTAGCACCAATCACACGAATCTCATTATTAAAAATCTGCATCCTGGCTCTGGCTATGAGATTAAGGTCTATGCCATTAGTCATGATATACGCAGCGAACCACATTCCTACTTCCAGGCAGTCTGTAAGTTTTGTTAACTTTTTAAGTGTGATTAATTGATTAATTTATTTGATTTGATTTTAGTGCCAAAGCCGCCACGTAATCTCACACAACGCACGGTGAATACAAATTTGGTGCTACTGAACTGGCAGCCACCGGAGGGTAGCGATTACAGTGAATATGCGGTACGTTATCGCACCGTTGCATCAACGTGGCAACGTTTGGCCAATGTCCACAGTCCGCAGGCCCGCATCGAGGATATGCATCATGGTGAACGTTATCTGGTCCAGGTGAATACGGTCAGCTTTGGCGTAGAGAGCCCAGCGCCGCTTGAGCTGAATATTACGATGCCGCCGCAGCCGGTATCGAATGTGGTGCCCCTGGTGGACTCACATAATCTAACACTAGAATGGCCCTTTCCCGATGGTCATGTCGATTACTATACCATCAAATGGTGGCCCACTGATGCAACCCAACTGGTAGAGTACAAAAATGTCTCACAGTTGAACGAGGAACGTAAGTTGAGATGAGGAATGCCAAATAATGTAATAGATAAACGAGTATGATATACAAATTTTACCGAAAAGAAATGGCGCACTTTTATAATATATAATTTCTTTATATAATATTGTAAGGAAGCTTGATCTTTTCTGATTTTTTGTGTTTCTGTTCCTTGATATAATATTATATGTATATTTTGCAAGTGCACAAACAAAATGGATTTTTGTGCACAAACAAAAAACAATTTATGATTTCAGCACATAAAGTGTGAAAAATATTAAATTCGAAAACTATCCTCTGTGCGAACAATGTAAAAATGTCGAAAAAAAATGGAATTCAAATGACAGTTTAAGGAAATGTAATGTTAATTCGCAAGTTGGCAAAAAAAATAAAAATAAAAAAAACATGCTTGCAGTGAATATATTCGAAGATTGTAGTGTAAAATTAAATAGTAAAATTATATAAAATAGAAAAAAGTCATTAAAAATAATCGAAAACATCCGATAATTAAAAAAATTCGATTGCGAGCTTGGACTATAAAAAGAACGTTAATGGGAACAACCATTTTATATTATATTATAAGGAGATAGTTGTAAAAATATGATTTGAAGAAGGATTTGATTTGAAATATGATTTGAAGGTCAACATTTTGTAACTAATTTTATTTATGTCTTAAAAGTACAGCATTGACAAATGTTGACAAATGGATTTTTTAACGTCAATATTAATCCAAAAGATTACCTTAAGAATCTATTGGTATCATTATACAGGCAAAATAATGTATCGAACTATATTAAGTGTGCACAAAACCTAATGAAAGAAGTTCAACCAAAAAGCTGCCGTAAATTATTGTAAGAAAAATAATTATATAAACCTTAAAAATATATTAAAGTAAAAACAATTTCCTTTTAAAGAAAAAGGTTTCACTTTTGAAGTGTGCAGTTTCTTTTCGGTATAGTACATATTTTGAATATAATGCTATGGACAAATGCTAATCTGTTTTTCATTTTCCATTTGCAGTCAGTTCTTCAACCAGCATGCGCATACCCATTGAGGATCTATCGCCAGGACGACAATACAAATTCGAAGTTCAAGCCAGCTCAAATGGCATACGCTCGGGCATTACACATTTATCGACGCGAACGATGCCGCTCATTCAATCGGATGTGTTCATATCGAATGCCATCGATCAGCAGGAGCAGCAACTGGATGAGCAAACCGAGGAGCAGCAACAACAGCAAGAGAAACAGCAGCAACAACAACAGAGCAACAGCATCACCTTGAACTACACACCAACGCCAGCGTCTAGTACACGCTTCGATATTTATCGTTTCTCATTGGGCGATCCGCTGATCAAGGATAAGGAGAAACTGGCCAATGATACGGAACGTAAACTTAGTTTTACGGGTCTAACGCCCGGTCGCTTGTACAATATTACCGTTTGGACGGTGAGCGGCGGTGTGGCTAGTTTGCCCATACAACGTCTCTATCGACTGCATCCGCTGCCCATAAGCGAACTGCAGGCCACACAGCTCGTTGCACGGGAGATTACATTACGCTGGACCGCGCCCGCCGGGGAGTACACAGACTTTGAGCTGCAATATCTAAGTGCCGACGAGGAGGCGCCACAATTGTTGCAAAATGTAACGACACAGACACAGTTGACGCTGCAGCGTTTGCAGCCCTATCATAACTATACATTCACCGTATCGGTGCGAGCGGGCAGTGATGTGGGCAGCGCCATGATGCGCACCAGCGCTCCAATCTCGGCCAGCTATCAGACAATGCCGGCGGCGCCTGGCCGTGTCGAATATTTCCAGCCCAGCGATGTGCAGCCGAGTGAGATGAGCTTCGAGTGGCTGTTGGCGTCGCATGAGCAACATGGACCCATTGAACACTTTCGCATCATATGCCAGAATGTAAACGATGCGGATGATATTACCAGCTATGAGCTGTCCGCCAATTTGACCCAGGCGCGCATTGATGGCCTTGTGCCCGGCAATAGTTATGTGTTTCGCATTCAGGCCAAATCAGCATTGGGCTATGGCTATGGCGCTGAGCGGGAGCATCGCCAGCTGATGCCCATATTGGCACCGCCAGTGCCCCCACCGCACATAATGCCCATCGAGGTGAGCCGCAGCAGTTCCACAATACAGATACGCTATCGACAGAGCTATTTCTCCAATTCGCATGGTATGGTTAGACGTTATACCATCATTGTGGCCGAGGATGTGGGTAAAAATGCATCTGGCTTGGAGATGCCCAGCTGGCAGGATGTGCAATCGTATACCGTTTGGCTGCCCTATCAGGCCATCGAGCCATATAATCCATTTGCCAATAGCAGCAGCGTAGAGGACTTTACCATTGGCAGTGCAGGATGTGAGAAGCATCGCACTGGATACTGTAATGGACCGCTTAAGTCGGCGACAACATATCGGATTAAGGTGCGCGCCTTTACCGATGAGGATAAGTTCACGGATACGGTTTATAGTGAACCTATAACAACAGATCGCGATGATGTCCTTTGGCTGGCCTGCTCATTGGCAATTGTACTCTTTGTGATATGTGTGCTCCTGGTGGTGGCCTATTATCGCTATCGTTGTCATAGCATACGACGCACAGCCAATAAGCTGGCACGGATGCAGGATGAGCTAACGGCATTGCCCGAAGGCTATATAGCGCCCAATCGGCCAATACATGTTAAGGACTTTGCGGAGCATTATCGTCACATGTCCGCCGATTCGGACTTTCGCTTTAGCGAGGAATTTGAGGAACTGAAGCATGTGGGTCGTGATCAGGCCTGTAGTTTTGCGGATTTACCCTGCAATCGGCCCAAGAATCGTTTCACCAACATTTTACCCTACGATCATTCGCGTTTCAAGCTGCAGCCGGTGGACGATGATGATGGCTCCGATTATATCAATGCCAATTATATGCCTGGCCACAATTCACCGCGTGAATTCATTGTCACCCAGGGACCATTGCATTCCACACGCGAAGAATTCTGGCGCATGTGCTGGGAAAGCAATTCGCGTGCAATTGTCATGCTCACACGCTGCTTTGAGAAGGGACGCGAGAAGTGCGATCAGTATTGGCCCATCGATCGTGTGCCCATCTTTTATGGTGACATCAAAGTGCAGCTAATCACTGATACGCATTTTCTGGATTGGTCCATAGCTGAGTTTATGGTCTCCAGGGTAAGTTTAGATCCAGAGAAGTGAGCTTGATTACCACAAGAATGAAGCGAAGTGAGAAGTCAAGCGAGACGCTAAGTAGTATTAAAATTAAAATGCTGTAGAGAAATCGAAGCGAGAAGTGTTAAAATTAGTAAAGCAACTAAATGAAAAATTAGTTTTGTATATAAATTTGTCTGCTTTCTTTACTTCTGTTTATATTAGAGTTGTAATTTGTTTATTATTATTATTACCATTTTTATAAAGAAATTAACAAGCTGGTATAGCTTCTATAAGTTTACTATGTATATTTTATATAAATATATGTATAATAATGTATTCATTGTATAGAAAAATGTGGTTTAAAGGATTGTTGTCTAATTGTAGTTCCTTATTTTAGTTTTATATTTATTTTAAAAGGCTTTTTTATTATATAGAGTTGTATAGTTTTGTTGCTAACGATTTGGAACCGTCTGAGTATAAGAATTTTTCAGTGAATCTTTCATTTTATTATAATTAGTTCTTGCCTTAGACTTTTCTATTTTTTTTTTTCAATTAATTTATTTTTGTTAAATATATAAATATAAAAAATTTGAAATTTTTTCTTGTTTTGCAATAACTAATATTACTTGCAACCTAATATTAAAAGTATTGGCAATTTAAATACATATATATATATATAAATGTTTTAATCAAGAATCGCAATTCTTATAATTTTTCAGTATAAAAATTATGAGTAAAGAATTATTTATGATATTTTTTGACTAAAATTGACAATAACTTTTTTTTTATCCGAAAATTCAAAGTGTGACAATAATTAAATTTTTAATTTTTATGTTAAAAAATTTTAATTACTCCTATTTTTCAACTTTTATAATAAAAATCAATAATTAAATTTATTTGCCAACTTTTATTGAAAAGTTAAAAATAAAATTTATTTTTTTTATTTTTATTATAAAAATCCAAAATAAAGTCAATTTTTAAAGGTTTTTTGGCCATAACTTCGTCTGAAAATTTCAAGTTTGCAGTAATATTATAATCGAGTGGTACTACAACATACATAAAGTAATAATCCAAAATATAAAAATTGTTACACAGTGTTATTTAAATATTTGAAAAAAATAAAGATTTTTATTTTAGATTTTTTAATAAAATTAAAAAAAAAAAAAATTTTATTTTCAACTTTTCTCAATAAAAGTTGGCAAATAATTTTAATTATTGATCTTTATTATAAAAGTTGAAAAATAAGAGTAGCTTAAAGTTTTTAACATAAAAAATTAAAATTTAATTTTTTTGATCGAAAAATTGAAGTTGAAATTCAATATTGGAAATGTAAGTTTATTCTGTAACCAGGATCCTATGTCCTGAATTATTACGTCTAAGATTTTCCCATCCATATAAATAATTTTTTTCCGTATTGATTTTTTTTGTACTCATGACTTTTATTTGCGATTTCTGGTTTTAATTAATTAGCTTTTGAAATGGGTTTAAACTTAACGTTAGAAAAAACCCGCCAAATTATAAGTTGTCTTTTAAGAATACATTTTTTTTAAATTATTAAACCTTATCCCTAAAAAAATATCAATGTTAGCTTTATTCCAGAAAGGATTTAAGGTCTTGTTGCACATTATAATTTATGTTTATGTTAGGTTAAGATAATTTATATTTTGATAGGAATCTAAATATTTAAAGCCACTTTTATTATTGTACATCAATTATATATTATAACTAACTAAATATCTAATCTCTCTCTCACTTTTTTTTTTAGAACTGTGAATCGCGCATTATGCGACATTTTCATTTTACCACCTGGCCAGACTTTGGAGTACCAGAACCGCCTCAATCTTTGGTGCGATTTGTGCGGGCTTTTCGTGATGTCATTGGCACCGATATGCGGCCCATTATAGTCCATTGCAGCGCTGGAGTTGGCAGATCGGGAACATTTATAGCCCTGGATCGCATACTGCAGCATATTAACAAATCGGACTATGTGGATATATTTGGCATTGTGTTTGCCATGCGCAAGGGTAAATATTACGAGTATATACATATTCTTAAATATTTATAATTAATATTATTATTTGATTTATAGAGCGCGTTTTTATGGTGCAAACGGAGCAACAATATGTGTGCATACATCAATGTTTGCTGGCTGTGCTGGAGGGTAAGGAGCATCTATTGGCCGATTCCCATGAGATGCATGAGAATGATGGCTATGAGGGTGAGTTTATTTTGTGACCAGTTACAATTACCTCTATATTCCAATTTCTACACTCAACTCCTCCTCCCCCCCCCCACTACTTAGCTCAAATGTTGCCTTAACTCTTTCTACACTTTCGAAGTTGTCAGTTGGACGTCGCTGCATATATATTTATATATATATAAAATGTGTATATATACATATATATATATTATTAAACTTTATATTTAATTAATGCTGTACTAAAGCTCTACTACAACAACAACAGTTTAACAGCTTATATATTGTATATATATATATTTATATATATGTTTTATATATAACTAAAAAAATACACTTTATGGGGCGTTAGCTGTTTTGTATTTTTTTGGCTTTGGTTCTATATAATTAATTCGTTTTATTTTATTTTTTTTTAATAATGCAAAATTGATTTGTAACTAACCAAAATAATTAAATGATTTTCTTCTTTCTTTTCACACACACACACACACATACACATATACATATACACATTCATACAAATTGTAAATCACATATATACATATCTAATACACACACACCACACACACACACACACACACCCCAAACACTCTGCTCAACTGCTCCAAAAACTGCTGAAAAAAAAAAACAAAATTTCAACTATATTCGAATTCAGTGAATAAAATTTACTTAGAACGCACCACACAATCGCCAACGGAGTCCACAAATAATAAACAAACAACACTGCGTGCCTCATTGGCCCTGGCCGAGGAGCTGGATCGGGAGCTGGAACTAGAGCTGGCGGAGCAGATTGAAGACGAGGATGATGAGAATGATGATGATGATGATCAGCAGCCATTGAATAATGAGACAACGGCGACATTATCCACGGCCAGCAGCAGTGCCACAAGTCCAGTTGGCAGTCAGGAGCAGCTGCAGCAGCAGCAGCAACAACAACAACAACAAACACAACAACAATCACAACAACACGAACAACATCAAATACAGCAGCAGGCAGTAAACATTTGCACTAGCACTGAAACTGAATCTGATTCTGACACTGACACTGAGGATGAGGATGGTGATGGTATTGATAAGAGTCCGCTTTTAGGTTTGTACCATAAACAACAACAACAACAACAAGAACCCACAACACACACACACACAACAATACACACGAACAATACAAAACAAATCAGTTCACAGCAACAGTTAACATTAATAATAATAAAAATAATATAAATATTGTAGAGTATACGCTGTATATTCGTTTAGTTTGCTCCTATTAACATTTAAAAACCTATTAACCTATTAAAACCCTAAAAAAAAACAAGCTAACACTTTTGTATATATATAATGCTTACAAAACTAACGCTGGGCATGTCAAATATTTATGCTATAAAAAAATAAGTTATATTGTTAAAAATATCAAAGAGACAAACTAAACATTTGTTGTTAATACATTTTTTATTCACAGATGATGAAGGCATTGCCGAGACAGGCATCTAGGATAAAGCAAGGAACAGAGAAAATTGATGAGGAAAATGAAACACAAGGACCTTAAAGTCCTGTGCTGTTGCTGCTGATATTTATATATATATATTTTATACACACACAAAAATATATTATATATATACTTTTGCATGTAAATAATCTGCCTGTGATGTACTGGATGTGATTTGTCTACTATTTGGCCCACACGCGTGTTACCAACAAACTGAACAACAACAACAACAACCAACAGCCAGAAGAGTCGAGAGAGAGATCGAGAGTGTGTGAGAGAGAGAGAGAGCTTATACAACTATATAACTATATGCTATAGAACTTCTCGTTATATTTTTTTTTGTTTTTTGCCATATAGAGCCTTGTTAATATGGCAAATCTAAACCGACCCCCCGCGCCCAAAAAAACCCTCCGTGTATATGCCGCCAATTAGACCAAAACAACAACAGAGCGTAATTATAATAATAATTAATAATAATTTAAGTTTCAGGTAATACTTAGCTATTTTAACATAACATAACAATTACATATAATTATTAAATTCTTTTCTTTTAGAATTACATTATATATATGCTTATATGCTTATCATATATACAATGTTTAATTGTAATCAGTTTTTGCTCCTATATGTATAGTTTACTACGATAATGATATGTGCTTATTTTATTCCTTTCCTTTTATTTTTTTTTTAATAAATTGTGTGCCTGTGTATGTATTTTAAAAATATTGTATTATCAAACATTAGTTTTAATTATATATATTATATATTGTTTTTATATATATTCCTAGTTTATATACATTAGTCTAATTATATATACACTTATATATTTTATTTGACTTTAATTTTTTGCGCGTTTTGTTGTTTTCACACATTGATCCTTGTTGCTGTTGCTGTTGCCGTTGTTTATGTAATTGCATTTTATATAAGCTATATGTCTAGGATATAGGGGGGCTGCATATAAAAAATTTGTTTTCGATTTGCCATATGAATAATGGAATAAATTCTATAGTGTAGATATACGAGTATAGTCAAGTTTAATACTTTTAAGAGTAACATTTTTGCTATCTCGTTTCTCATTTTGTAGACAGTGCAATAATGCTTGTATATATATTTATATGTATATCATTTACCAGAACAACAACAGCAACAAGAAGTAAAACAACAATAACAAACTAATTACATTTATTCTATAGCATTTATTTTGCACAACAAAAAAAACAAAAACCAAACGAAAACAATAAAAAAATATTATTGTAAAAATTAAATTGTGTTTTAAATTGATATTGTATTAATATAATATATTTATATTTTTATATATTATATAAAACTTACATATATATGTTTATTTGGAAATCAGAGAACAGAATTTATGTGTGTATTGAAAAAAGTCATAATCTTTAATTTTTATTTTCAGGATTGTCACACATTTTATATGCAGAGTTGTTTTTAGAACTTTGAGCTTGTAAACCTAATTGATTTTCTTAGAAATAACTTTATTCTGTTGTATTTTAATTGACAGACTATTTATATTGTTTTTAGGAGGCAATTAAAAATTATATTAGCGTATTTTGTCACGAATTACTAAATTAGAATTTGATTATATCTTATTTAAATTACTAAAGTGCTTATTTTTCATTTTTTCTGTCATACGCATTTTGATGATCTTTCTGGAAATTTGATCTCTGTATTTATGATCATTGTCATCGATTGTAAAGAAACCAAATAGAAATACTCAACTTTAAGGCGCCCTATCCCCAACACATCTACGTGTGAAATGAAGTTTTAACCTTAACTATAATAATTACTTTCTCGTTTTGACAACGATGGCCAAAAATGCTAACGCGGTGTATTTGCTAAAATATGATTTTATAAACAATTTGTAAGGTTTTTTTTACGAAAATTTAAAAATATTTGTAGTTCATTTTCCCATAGTTTTCAAAAATTAAAATAAGAAATTTGGGAAAAAGCTAAAAGCAAAAATTCCCTTGAACAAATTTGTATTTTGTAACGCAGCCCAAAAGTATGCATTAGAATAATAAAGTGAAAATGTCGCATAATTTGTACGCATTAACTGCGCGAATTTATCGATTCACAATTATCGATAAGCAAACATATTTAAAAGATAAAATATGCTGAGAATAAGAAATAAAATGCAGCAAGTGCTGCTGCTACTGCTGCTGCTACAGCTGCTGCTTTGTAGAGTTTGAGAAAAGTATTTGAAAAATCTTAATAAGCTGCACAAACCAAATACAGTAGAAATAATCTGGGCAATTATACAAAAGGCAAACTGATACAACAAACAGGCTGAGAGAACGAATCAAAATCAGAAGACTTACATCTAACTGCAGCAAGTTCCAGTGAAAATCATTTGAAATGTTTGTATGTTGTTGTATGTATATGTGTGCGAGTGTGTGTGTGTGTGTGTGGTGTGTGTCGGCATTCGCTTAAACAAATAAAGCTTGGGACTAATTGCATTTGCACTTGTTGTGCGATATTTTTCTATGTTGAAATTATATGGCCACGAGTGCTGAGCCCGAGTCCAGCGACGAGTCACGAATGCCAAATGGACTTTACTTGGATTTCTGTATATACTCTATTCACAATTGGGCTATAAAGAGTATATTGGGTTTGAAGTTAGACAGCTAAGCGGATAAATACAGCTGAAATTGAGGTGAAAACCTAGTGAAAAAAATATCTAAGAGAAAGAAAGAAAGTTGAATATGCGCATTTCCTAAATGTTAAAAAAAGCTAGAAAAAAGTCAAATTTTTGAAAGTTTTTTTTTATATCTAAGTAGCAATTCAGCTGAACTATATTTAGTAAAAGAGATGAAAACATTCGAATTTTGCGATTTAAAGATATAAGCAAAAAAAAGCTGTGGCGTTACGTGACAAGAATAGAACTCGGTTCCGACTTAAAGTTGAAAAAGCTGCAAAGTGTGCAAGCCTTTTTGTATAAAACTTTTTTTAGTATTGTAATGAAGAGTATTAGTTAATTTTGTAGGCTATTTCATTTAAAAACCTTTTCCTATTTTTTACTAGCCTTAGTATAAAGTGTTACGTGACGGGGCGTGACACATATATGTGAAATTTTTATAAACTGTTTAAAAAGTAGGTTAAATTAAAAAGAAAGAGTAAAAAAACTGCTTAATAAAATCTATATATTGAACATTTAAAAATAAATTTTTCCCGAATTGTTGGGGAAACTCACATTTTCAGTTCATACCAAAATTCTCGTTCATCAAATTGGTAAAATCTTTTGCCATATTGCCTAGCATTTAGTTAAAAGAAAACAGAGTATATTACAGAAGTGTTTCTATTGTCAATTCCAATTTCTATTCTTTAGTTTTTTTGTTTTAAAAGAGAAAGAAAGACACGTCATTTGTCATTTATCTGCGGCCTTTTAGCGTTTGGTTTAATTGACTTCTTCTGCAGTCTACCGTCTACAGTCTTCAGTCTTTAGTCTTTAGTCTTTAGTCGTCACTCTTTAGTTTGCAGTTGAAAATTGTTGTGGCCATATATTATGCTAGCATAGAGTAGAGCAGAATACATATAGGAATACGTTAAGAACATGCTAGCCATCATCTTTAAAGCATCCATCCATGTGTTATGGCCAATACCAATTGGCCATAGCGCGGAACATTTAGCTTCATTACGTCAAACCATTTCAAGTCTTCTAGCCATGGTTGTGATGCCTGCTCTTCTAGCACTGTAGAACCGTTTTAATTAGATGTAACCATAATAAATCAACAATAATAACAACAACAACAACAACAACAGCAATCACAACAACAACTATTCAGAATTGGTTGTGCGCCGAGGAGCGTGAGCCCAGGACACTTTTTTTGTTCCCATAAGCCACAAGACAAATGACGAGTCCAAGACCAAAATCAACCAAGGCAACAACAACAACAACAACAACTTAAAAACAACAACAACACTGCAAATTATTCGCTGCAGTCGGTGCAATAGACTGTGCCATTACATAATGGCAGTTGAGCAACAGATGAGCAACAGTTGAGCAGCAAATGAGCATTTGACATGCAAGGCGGCACTTTGGCCGGTTCTTCAATTCAATCCAATCCTAACTCATTTAACCCATATTTAGCCAATGTACCATTTATAGAACAAATAACACTATTAATGAAATTAGAATTATTATCATATCTTATTATGGCATCATTATTTTATCTTATATCTTACTGAGAAAAAATTCTTTTTTTTTTTTTTTAAGTTTTCCTAACAATCACAAAACTCCACGCTGAAAGTCGCCTACTTTGTAAAATAATTTCACCCACTTTCTACATATAACACACAACCAATCTTCAGATATTTGTTTACCACCTTAAAGCAATTTTTAAAGTTTAAATTATAGCTTATACGATAGTTGAAAGTGCATCGATGAACTAAGTAAACATACAATTTTATGTAACAATTATATTTATTTAAATTGTAATCTTAAATTTGTAAACAAATAATATAAGTAAGCTCAAAAAACTCAATTATTCAATACTCTAAATCAAGCCGAACCAATGGCAATAATACATATATCGAATTATTATTAAATTATTCTAAAATAAGTATGAAATACATGTTTTAAGTACGGACATTTTTATTCCAAAATTCTCAATTTTTAATCGTTTTTAGCCTTAATTAGCTTGAATATAAGCAGAGGCATTTTTGAGTGAAGAACAAATTGAAAGATAATTAATTACTTAAGAGATTAAGTAATTAAGTAGAAAGTAGACTTATATCTAAAATTTTTGGATTGATTCAATTTAAATTCCGATTGTTTTTGGCTTTCTATTAATATTCTGTAATTGTATATAAAATTTCAGGTTCACTTTTCAGATTTTAATAAGGTTTTTATTCTCTTATTTAAAATGTTATATTTTTTTTTCATGAAAATAATGTGTATTGGTTTAGTAAAAAATAATAACAAAATTAAAGAAAATAAATTTTTTTAATGCTAATTGTTTTGATTAGATTTGAATTTCCAAAAAAAAAGGCGTCGAAATTGGTAAATTAATTTCGTTTTAGCCGGAATTGGTATAAAATATTGAAGTTACTGCAGAGTTTGTGTATTATATATTTAAGTATACATCTATTTATGAGTAAATGTTAAAAATGCTTGTCTTACCAATTTTAGTTACAAGTATTGACTATAACATTTAAAAATATTACAAAAAAAAGAATCATATGTTCCCAAGAGATTAGCTTAAATGAGTTAAAAGAGAGTGGGCTCCAATTGCCTAAGAACCGTCTTAAAAAAATATTATAATTAAATTAAAACATGCCTAACTGTTGCAAATTGTTAAAAACTTGTATCTTGTTCACGAATAAAAAAAATCATATAATTTTATTTGTTACTAGAATATCAAAAAGAAAAAATTCAATTTGCCATCTGTTACGCTTTAGAAATGGGTTAAGATAATTTCGTTTCAGTATTGCAATTTAGTTTTGCCCGAATTTAATGGTTGTTTTGACCACCCACGGCCCCGGGGTGTCCACTTGATTATCTAATGCACGGCAATTGCAATTTGATTTGCACTCATCTAATGACACAGATTTGCGTATATTGTTTAATATATGCACAGATACATAGTACACTAATATATACATATATACATATATGATATGGATACACATGTCATGCTCCGCCTTCTCTGGGCCACTTGGCCAAAATGTGTTTCGATTTTGGCTCTAAGCTCAGTTTAACCCACATTCAAGAATCAGAATCTCCTCTCTGGATGCCATTTAAAAGCCATTCAACCCGCCAACGCCACTGACGCTGTGTGCTACCATTTGACAAACGCCTTGGCCAAATGCAAATTGCAGGCAACAGCGTGCCTCAGCCTCTCCCCCTCACTCCACCCCTGTATGCCACCAAACTGCATCACCCTCTGGAAGTGCAGCAATATAAATGTGCGCTGTGCATGCAATTTTGACGATGGCTTTAAGTAAAAAAAAAAAAAAAAAATAAAAAAAATAAGTAAGCACGTTACAGCTAAAAGTATCTCGATTGAGATATACTCTGGTTTTTTTTTTGGTTGTGTATATTTGTATGGGAACATGAGTTGCCACAAAAAAGAAGAAAATACTTAAAATTTAAGAAAGTTATAGATGTTTTTAGCGAGGCTGCAGATAATTGTGACTGACTGATTGTCAACTCACGGGCAGGCCAAACGGTTGGTTCCGGCAACTTGATATTTTTACTGTAGTCTCCTATTATATTGTAATTTGGCACTCTAAAAAAACTGGGTCAAAAATATATTAGGAAGTGGTCGGAAAATGCTTTTAAAACTTGTAGCGGGAGCGTAGCAACGCGCGCGGCGAGATTGAATCATTCAAGCAGTTAATCAGTAGTTCTATTATATATTCAATGTTATGATTCTAGCTATGAAAATGGGGGAAATATAGTTAGGTAATTGCTAAATTTTGGAATTAATAATTTTCCAGTTTATCTGAAACTATAGGAACTTATATGCAAAGATTGCTTGGTTTGATAATAGTAAAAAAAAGTTTTGTAAAAATTAAGTAAATCGAAACCGTTTAACTTTGCACAAACTTAATATACTCTGTTGAGCTTTGGATAGAGTATAAAAATAAAAAATAAAGCGACCCTACCTACAGCTTGGACTTGAACTTGCGAATTTGCTAGACGACGAATCAAGCCAACACCAACACCAACAGCAGCAACAATAGCAGCAACAACAGCAGCAACAACAGCAGCAACAATAGCAGCAACAACAGCAGCAACAACATCAGCAACAACAGCAACAGCAGCAGCAGCAGCAGCAACCACAACAGCAACAACAACACCAACGCCAGCAGCAATCAGCGGCAAGTGAATGAGCTTAAATTGTCCATGGCTGCAGGGGGATGGGGGTGGTGGTTAGTTAGAGAGGGGAGATAGAAGGGTATTAGGGGTTATAGACGATCGGCTGGCATTGCAGCTGCAGAAGACGGCGTCATCTAGACGACCAAAGCCAAAGAGAGCTGGCTTAGATGATGATGACTGCCCGGCTGACTGCCTGCTTGGTTAGTTGGATGGTTTGTTGGTTGGTTGGATGGTTACCTGGTTTGGTTACCTGGCTTGTTGCATGTTGTTGCCTTAACGCCCTCAGTACGTTATTATGCGGCTGCTGTTGTTGTTGTCTGGTTGGTCGTCTGTGGAGCATCAAGGCACTGGGGCAGCGAGGCATCAAGTTCGCAACGGGCGACAGGAGCACGCAGCTAGCAATTGTATAAAGGGGGATCAAGCAGGCGGGGATTGAGGTGGCTTGAAGGGAGTTACATGTCTAAGACGGATGCAGAGCAACCGCAGTTACTTTGGTTAGATACACACACACACACACACATACATGTTGCATAGACAAGCCTCAATTAAGTTGCAATTGCAGTTGTTGTTGTTGTTGCAGTTGTTGTTGTTGCAGTTGTTGTTGTTGCTGTTGTTGCTGCTGCAGTTGTTGCTGCTGCTGTTGCAAAGCGTTGGCGGCGTAGGAATTTCGCTCGATGTTGCCCACGCGCTGCTGCCTGTTGCTGCTGCTGCCTGTTGCTGCCTGCTGCATGTTGCTGCTGCATGTTGCTGCCTGTTGTTGCCTCTGCTGCTGCTGTTGCTGTTGCTGCTGATAAAGTCCAAAATGATGTACTACCTTGTGCTGGTGGTTTGTTGTTTGCGTCTTCGTTTTAAGCAGCGAAGCAATACAGGAGCGTCACGCGGTTGCAATTGGGGCCCAACAAAATAAACTGTTAAATTAAAAAAAATTTATATATAAAATATAAATGATATAATGATTTAAATTGCTTTATTTTGAAGGTTTCATTAGCAAGTTTTCGTTGTAAAATATACAACAAATTAGCTTACATTCATTAATAAATTAATGGGCAAATGTTTGATGAAAGTTTCTAATTTTTCATTAAATTAATAATATTATATTCCAAATTTAATTGCAAAAAAACCAAGTTTACTAGTAGCTAATGATAACATATTTAAAAAAATGTTTGACAAATTATATTGGGGAAAAAAAATAAAATAAATATTGAAAATCTTAATAGTTAAACGCAGCTATAAATCAAGTGCCAGATAAACTATAGCCAGAGCTAAACTTCCTGTTTGATTACCAAATAACAAATAACTCTAAAAATAAATGCTTTGACAACTAATCTATGGATATTTATTGTCATTTATTATTATATTTATTTATTAACCATTGGATATTTTTAGCTATATTTCTGAAGTTCTGTTGCAAAGCTGGCAAAGCGTCGAATTATATCCTTGCGCAGATCATCGGCATATTCCATGATGTCATCGAGTTCCGCATAGAACTCACGGCGTTCGTAATTCAACTGACGTTTGGTCAGAAAGATTTCATGGCGTTTATATGTCTTGGCCTTGTGTGTGTTGATGACAAGTTGTGCCTCGCTCTTGGAGAGCTTCAGCTCGAGTAAATGTTGATAGCGCTGCTTGCAGACAGGTATCTCATCGGTGGCAAGGAGACTCCACAACTGATACTGATGGGTCATCTGGACCATGTGACGCAAACGTTGATTCTCCTGGCACAGCTGGCTACGCATAAAGCGTAGAAGATTCCGTATTAGACGATAATTGCAGCCGATCTCATCGATTTCGCATTGAAGTCGATGATGGGCATGTTGCAGCTTGCATACCTCTAACTTTTCATCGCAGTTGAGTTCTATTTGCATCTGGGACTTATACTTTTCCTGTTTCTTCTGTTCCTGCTCCTCCTGTTTCTTCTGTTCCTGCTGCTCCTGTTTCTTCTGCTCCTGCTCCTCCTGTGACTCTTTCATTGAATCTTCTTGATCCGTAGATACATCATATATTTCATTTTCTAGCTGTTGCTCTTTGCGCTGCTTGATGATCAATTGCATTTGCTCAATGCGATGTATAACACAGTCCAAGTCGCCTACCAATTCTACAGTACGATCCACATCATCAGTATAATCCTCGCTGAATATTTGATCATAGCTCAACTCCTGCTCTGCCTCCTCCTCCTCCTCATTGGCCGTAAAGCTGACCTCGTCATCATAGTGAAAGATTTCGATCTTGTGACAACGCACACGGTGACTTAATAGATCCGTATATTCAAGTGGCAAATCGCAATCACCGAGATTATCAAGGATTTTATCCTCCGAAAGGGCTAGCGCTGACATTTTGTTAATATTTGTTCTGTTACTTGATATTTCGCTTAATCTATTTTTTACTAAAATTTAAATATGTAAACGCCTTAGAGTGTGTTTTAAATATGTTTTATAAATGATTGCTTTGACATTGTTTGCATGTTTTTAAACAAACATTGTAATGTTAATATTAATAGGAACTTAGGCTCAATTCAGCCTTTTTAAAAAAATTGTTAACATGTGGAATTTTTTTTTGTCTAAATCTGTAAACTTCTGAATTTAATAATTGAAGAAAACGCGAAACATTAGCAGAAATGCGTTTTTGCACTTTTCACAAGTGCTTTAACCACTTGAGAATTTTAAGTGAAATTTACATTTATTGTTGCAATAACACTAGGTAACAAAATTTAGTTCTTTTTTTGTATATTTGATCAAACCTACTTTTTCGGATACATATGGTGCCCCAGATGACGAAAAACCACTTCAAAAATTTTTCTATGGTAAGACTTTTTTTTTTAAAATTTTTGAAATCTGGTATTTTTTTTTTAGCTTTTTTTCAGAGGCAAGCCTACAGATTTAAGCATTACTCGAAATTATTACAGCCGATTTTCAAATGCTTTACGTTTTCTGAAAGCTAATGAAAGGGTTCATTAATCATACATATACTTTATTAAGTTTAAATTACTAGTTTTGTAACTATTTCATTTTGAATTTAGAAAATGATGATATTTTGTGCGGTATTTTTTACGATTTTTTGACTTTAAAATTCAAGGAAAAGTCGAAAAAAAATTATTTCGTTTTTTTCTTCTTTGCTTTTAAATAGTTCCATTAATTGGGCGTCTTTTAAGATATTAATCATGGAAATCGATAAAGAGACGGCGGAAATATAAGCATTTCAACAAACACGCCCGAAGTGGCATTTTTAAAAGTGCCTATAAAATTGTTGCCTAGTGTAATTATTCATTATGTTGTCATTATTGAATCAATTTAGCAACTCTTACCATATTTTTTTGCTGCCACAGCAATGCAACTCCAATTTGGCCAAATTGTTTTACCTTCATTTTAGCTGAATTCGCTCCTGTCTCAAATGGCTGATAAGAAAATTTATGGTTAGCCAGTTGCTGTGGCGGCATAATTGCGCACCCACATTCACATTCACGTTCACATTCACAATCAGAATCACATGAACAGCCACGGGCCGTGGGCTTTGGCGTGTGTCTCAACTTGAGTGGAGTCCATGTCTTCATGTCTTCAGTTCTATATACTCCCGCTGTCTTCTCCCTCAATGCATATACATACATATGTATGTATGGAGTACTTGTCTGAATCTACAATGTGCTCGTATGTAACTATGTCTGGGCCAGTTGACTTTGTTTACCCGCAAGTTGTAATTTTCTGTGAAACCATCAGCCGCAGAATTGCTTTCTGCTGCCGCCGCCACTGATAAGTCCCGCTTCTGTCTTGATAGTTTTTTGCTTTTTTTTATTTTTTTTATTTTTTTTATTTTTTTTGGATTGTATAAAGCTAGAATCTCTTTGCCTGCCATCTCCAGAGTATTTGTGGCATTGCAATTGGGCATCGGCTGCGGTTTGGGATTTACTTTGATTAGCTTTGCTAATTGCTTTTCAAGATTTTGGGAGCTAGGGCATACTATACCCGTACTCTTCTGTAGTCTTACCCGTAATATAATCCTGCTTGGGCCACTATTTGAGCCTGTGCATTTGTTGACAGGCTTTTAAGTGCGGCTCGCGCTGTCACACTGTGGAATTTCGCAGGCCACGATGAAGTCGATCTTGGATGGATGGATGGATGGAAACTGGCCACCAAATGGGGTCACTTGTATCCCAAGGGAATGACCAGTAGTGAGTGACTCTTGTCTGCACGTCACTTGCAACACTTTTTTCTTTATTTTTAAAACGGTACGACTTGGTTTTCGGTTAAGCTACTTGCTATTCAATGAATTAGTCAAGTCTTGTAGATTCTGCCCACAATATTATTGCTAATGAGTCGCAGCTGCCGATTGTATGGAATTTAGCATGTAGATTATATAGCCAGAATCGCTCCTTACAGATATATGCATATTTGTGCTATGTCAAGCTGTGCTTTTAGGCTAACTTTTTGCATATCTGTAAAGGGGGAAAAACAGAGGAACGATAAGTAAATGGCATTACGAAAGTTAATATTAAACAGAAACTGAATAATTTGTTCGCACAATGAGCTAATAATCTATTTTATTAATATAGCTGATATAGCAACAATTGGGTGAAAAATGAGTTCATCTTTGCCAAACTTTTTTGATTTTCAAGAAATTAGAGCAAAATTCACAAAATCAATATAGAAATTTGTTCTATAATTTTTGATAAAGTTTGAATAAAATCGAAGCACTATATCATATGGCTGCCATAGGAAATATCGGTCAATTACACTAGTTTACAGCAAAAAAGGAGCTGGGCTCTCATATACTTTTTTTGATGTATTTTTTGACGCTGATTTAAAAAATGCAAACCATTTATTTTTTCAAAGAATGGTTTTCGAGAAAACCGCGAATAGCTAGTTTTTTTTGGCAGTCTTTCGACTTATTTGTTAATATCTACATCAGATCTTATTTGATCTTTAATAATTTTACCCAATCCTATAGATAATTGTATTCCCTTATTAGTGGTATGCCGTTTATGTGGATTGAATAAGAATTAAAAAATCTACATACTCTCAAAGTTGAAAAATGTGAACTATTTTTGTATTTTTTAAAAATTGCTGAATTTCAAATGGTCTTTTAAAAATTTTAAAAATTCTCTTAAATACTTTTTAAGATTAATTATGGTAGAGAATTCTTTTAAGAATATTTTAAGTATAAATTTGTCAAAATCGGTCGGTAAATGTGATAGGTTTTCAGCAATTAGTAAAAACACCCAAGAAAAAATTCACCTTGTTCATCACTATTCCAGCCAGATTTGAAGATGAGAAGTTCCAACTGACTAGAAACTTTAGCTATTACGGCGATTTGAATGGATTGTTTGCTTTATTTTAAGAGAATCATGATTCTAAAGCTTGGTGTATCTCTATCGAATATTTTCGCTATAATTTTTCCGTAGACAATGTGCAACATTTTTTCTTTTAATATACCAACGCATCACTGTTTTCTCTCTTAAATTGTAAATTTTCGTCAAATATGACTAGAAAAGTGATGAACAAGGAAACATAAATATTAACTCTCGGATTACTCTCGGATTACACTAGCTTTAAAATTTTAACTTTATCGAGGCAGCTGGATTTCACATACTTTTCATTTTATTTATTTCGGGGCTAGCTGGATTTTCCTAACTTTTTTTTTTTAATTTTAATTCAATTCGCATACCGTTAGAAAGAGCATACAATCATCTATTGGAATATGTAAATTTTTTCAAGATCGAATAATATTTCTTGTAAATATGAAGAAATATGTCGAAATATTGCCAAAAAACTAGCTATTTGCAATTTTATTGAAACCATTCTTTGGTAAAAAAAATGGTTTGTATTTTTGAAATTAGCACCCAAAAATTCAACAAAAAAAAGTCTTTGAGAGCCTAGCTACTTTTTTGCTGTAAACAAGTGTTGTTTACTTCAATTAAAGAACTTTCTGGATTCTAAAAAAATTAGCTTTAAATTAATTCTGAACCGATTTGTCTATGATGATTGTCCCAAAATCTTGTTGGCTTTATTTTCTACATATTCTTCGGTAAACGCAATAAGTTTACCTTTGAGATAAGTAAAGGTTTCAGTACTGTCTGATTATTTTTTTTTTTAATATAAAAGTAAAATTTAGTGACTTGAAAATAAGATTTAATTTTAAAGGTTTATAAAGTAAAATGTCAACTAAATATTGCATAAAAGTAGAAAAAATTGCGAGCTAAGATGATATGATTTATGTTATATATTTATTTATTTATTTAAATTATATATTATAACTTATATAGCATATAATTCAAGTGCAATGGTATGGTCTGTATCACAGCCCGGTAGTGCAAAGCTGTACTTTTGGGTTCTCACTAATCTGTGAAGAGCTTCTTTGCAACGCCATTTTGTTGGGTAAAAGACTGAATGACAGTAGGGAGGAAGGGAGGCAGGGAGGCAGGGAAGGGGGACTGTACCGCTAAAGCGCCTAATCACATCATGAGCGTGGAACTTAGAGATGACCATAACGTAACCGAACAGACCCCACCCAGACCTCACCGGACCAGAGATTTGTGGTTCATCATTCGAGCTTGTGAACTCTCAGCTGCTGCTGCTGCTGCTGCTGCTGGTCATGCAGGAAGTTCAAGTGCGAGAGAAATGCCAATGACATGTGCGATTCTGAGTTATGTACTGGCTGAGTTGAGTTATACCAAGGGGGGAAGGGAAACCTGTGAGTTCAAGCCGAGTGCGGCAACTGGGCAAATAGAAAAACGAGTAGCAAAATGCAATATACATTAGATATACTTAGAACGAGGCTATAGAAAATTACGATTTATGTAACAAGTTGAAGAATCCACGCGCATTTATTTCCGCATCTGGAACCATGCAGCTGGCAAAAAAAAAAGAAAAAAAGAAAAAAAACTACATCAGATGGGATGGGATCGTTACGGGGATGCTGGTCTAAAGAGCAATGCAACAGCGCCATCGTAATAGTCAGTAAGTCAGTCATTCATTCAGACAGATTGACTGAGAGACAGATAGACGACGGATAGACGCATAGACAGTTGGCGAGTCAGTTATTAAATGTGGCAATAAGAAACTGAATCACAGAAACAGAAACCGGGGAGCAAACTTATTGCATAACAACCAAAGAGACAGAGATGAGATGAGATGGGCCGAGTTGAGTTGAACTGAGATGAATTGAGAAGCGGATGGTGACAGAGACTTATAAAAATCATAGCGCTATGCGAAGCGTAAAAGCAAAGAATTATAATTTTCCAATCAACTGATAAATTTTTAATGATGCAACTGCCATGGCGACGACGACGTCGACGACGACGATGACGACGATTGCCAGACCTGAGGAAAATGTTGTCCAAAGTGCATGCTGGAATTTAGACGCTGCCTGCCCCATCGCATTGGCATCGGCATCGGCTTCGGACATGTGTAAGAAACATTCCCATAGGTGTGATTGCTGGCGCGCAAGAACAAGTAAAACACCAAATTACTGTTACTGGGCAGACGGTTTGGTATAGATAGATGAGACGCCTCTATGTTAGGGGAGGGAATCTCTTTCTCTCTAATGCACTTGGCTGCAGGCCATTGGCATTGGCATTGGCAGTGACTCTCGATGCGGACCACAGAGCCGCCGTGATCGATGATGAGCTGATGATGTGGTTGACTGCCTTCAAAGTGTAGCCATCTACCATCTAACATCATCTACCTGGGATGCTGATGCTGATGTTGACTGTCGGTGTTGTTGTTGTTGTTGTTGGTTGTTGCTAGTCGATTGCCGGTTGTCCATTGTCGGTTGTCCGTTGTCCGTTGTCCATTGTCAGTTGTCGCTTTCGCACTTGCTTAGCTCCACGACACATTTCTCATGCAAATAACAAACAGCGCCTGGAAGTTAATCACAGAGTTGCCATCAAGGCATTGACTTCTACCAATCGATGAGACTACTCTGAATATGCAAGAAAGGTGCTTGGTGCTTACAATGACTAAAACATCCGCTAAATTATGCATTACTTACTTGACCAATACCAAAGGGCAGCAGTGAAACTATATTCATGTGGCAAATTTTAAGAGAGAGGCTCTAAAACCTTGTATTTTGAAGCAAGTTAGAATGCTATAGTCAAGTATACCCGACTACACGATACCCTGTACCCAGTGCAAGATTCCCACATATGTCATACACATTCAAATCAAGCAGTGCCAAGCAGTTCAACTGTCATTGCTCGCTCAAGCAGTAACTTAATTATATCCTTGCAAAAAGGTATTCTATTTTTGTCACAAAATGTGTAAAGCACAGAAGGAGAGGTCTCCAATCCCAAAAAGTATTTATCAGATCAGGACAATGAGTTAAGTCCATATAGTCATGCCTATCTGTCAGTCCGTTCTATATAAAGTAGACTCTCAGTGGCACAGATGCTTCTTATTGCTGCAGGCAGTTTATTACCCAAAATCAGCCGGATCGAACCACTATATCATATAGCTGCCATAGGTGTTTTTTTTCAAGATATCGAAAACAAACATAACAAATCAATGTAGCATTATGATCTTAATAATCTGAGCAAGTTTTATCAAAATTCGGTTACTATATCTTATGCCTGCCATAGAAAAAATCGTGTGAAAAATTAGTTCTTCTGTGAGAAACTTTTTTGTTTATCATGATATCAAAAACCAAACTCACCAGTTTGATGTATTATTATGATATTGATGATCTGACAAAATTCTATCAAAATCGGGCAACTATAACTAATAGGCCCCATAGAATTGAAAATAATGTTGCTTAAATAACTTTTTTTGTTTTTCAAGCTATCTTAAACAAAGCAGCCTATTCAAAGTTTGACTTTTCTATTAATAAACTGATTAAATTTGATCTAAATCGAATCACTATATCGCATAGAAACGATCGGTCGAATATTACCATATTTTTTAGAAGACCTCTAGAAGACTCTAGGTTTTGATTACAATTTGTTGACTTTCAGCTTGGGTTTAAGTAATTATTCGACTTCTTCTTTATTGTTTGCCATTTGTTCATTACTCAGTGTTAGTAAGATTTACTAGTCAACTAAAACAAACGTTGATTATATTTAATATTAATTTTGTAGATTAATTTTCAACAGTTGTTTACAATGAAAAGTTTGATGAAATCTAGGGTTTGCTTTAAAGAATTGCCTCTAAAAGTATATATAAACACTCATAACACCTGTTTGAAGTCGAATCTAATTTTCCTGTCTAACAGTTATCATGAGAGTGTGTCCCATGTGCTTGAATGCTCGCTCGTGTATATCTACATACTTAGTTATTCTTATGCATGCCGCTTTGGTGACCGTTATTTAATAAGGAAATTTAAAGTTTATATTTTCATTTGGTTGAATCGTGTACCTGTGTCTGTACCTGTGTCTGGCTGGCTAGCTCGCTGGCTAGCTGGCCAGGGGCCACTCAGCCTCGGTCGGCGTCTCAGGTGTCTCAGGTGCTGTGCTAGGCGCCAAATGGGCAACGCGTATTTCATGCCGCACTCAACGCTGCACGCATACAAATTGCTAAATGCGAAATGCGAAATGCAAAATGCGATTGAGTCTCTCACAGGCCTCAGTCTAGGTCTGAGGTGTATGTTTTTATTTTTTCTTATTTTATTATTTTTTTTTTTCTTGCTGTGCTCAGCGGTTCTGGCCAAAAGGCGCATCGAATTGTCGGCCAAATTGTTCGCACGCTTCGGCCCCTTGCATGATGTCGGCTAATGCGTTGCGATTTTCGCGATTTTCGCGCATTTTCTTTTATTTTTCAATTACTTTGCAGAGTCTTCAGTCGATAGAAAAAAATAAAAATATGTTGACCATCTATTGCCGTAGGATTCACGTTGCTCCTTTTTTTTTTTTATTTTTTTTTTTGTTTTAGTCAATTAATTGATTGCGCTTCGACAACGATTGCAATTCAACAATAATAACTGTCGTATTTGCGCTTAAATATGTGCAGCTCAATTGGCCAACGGCTCGTGAGTTGGCCAAGATCATCTTCCGATCTAAACAACAAGTCAGCGTGTTGGCAACGTCTCAACGTCTTTAGGTGATTGTCTTACGGTGTCTCCTAACTGGCGTAAAAGTTGTTTTCTTTTTGTTTTGTTTTTTAATTTATCTATCTTAGTATATACTAAGTATATTTGCAACGCCCGAGGGTAGTTGGCCATAAGGTAAAAGCCTCAGTTCGACTCATCAATTGATTTATCATAATTCAAACTATAATGATTATTTCTAAGATCGCATGACCCACAAGCAATATTTTATTTCTCAGCTTTGCAACGATTTAATAATAAACAAAAAACTACATATTTAAAAGTGATCTATTGACGAGAGAACACGTGAAAATAATATGATAAATAATGTGTTGTCCTGGATTAAAGTGAGGATTTCTCTAAGTGAAAAGTTATAACGACAAATGAACGATGTAGTGTTCTAGATTTAAAAAATATATTTTTTTTTCAATTCAATTTTTAATCATTGATATGTTAATAAAAAGGATTTACAAGTGTGGCAAAAGTATATAGTTTCCAAAAACAGTGTTAAAGGCTTTTGTCTTTTTTACTTAAAATTGCAACTTTAAAAATATAAATAATACTACAAAATAACATTTAGAAACGGGAAAAATTATAAAAAAAAAAAAAATTATTTTTAATTTAATTTATACGATATTGATTAATCTATATAATCGTAAATTACAGCTTTGATATTAAAAACAAATAATTTGAATGCAAAATAATGTTTTTTTTTTATTTATTTTTTTTATTATTAAATCATTTATAGTTTCTGCAAGAAATAAATAAAAATTTAAACAATTATTTTATTGTATATAGCCTTGTTGTCAATATATTAATTGATGATCATCTGTTGTATATATATATATACTGTAAGATATTTCGATGCGTCATTCAACAAATAAATAAATAAAAATATATGCATGTATTTTTCTGATCAATTCTTTGGCTGTTGTCTGTTGTCTGTTGTCTTTTGGCTATTGTCTTTTCTATTGCGTTTTCTTTTCTCTTAACTTAATTGAATTCATTTTTTAACTGCTTTTTTGTTGCCCAATTAGGATTCTCTATAGAAAGTCAATGAGTTTATTTTACTTGATTGGCTTTTAATGAATGCAGTTCTCCAACTCTATCACTTTTATGAAGAAGTTCTCTGATGCTCGGATTGAATTCCATTTCGATTCCATTACCCTAAAATTCAAAATTCATTGTTATTGTTTGATAGTTTCTTCTTGTATTGTTTACTGATCTATTGGGCCATTGTGTCAACAATTTTAATAGATTTTTAATTGGTCCAAATGTAACTCTTTGTTTTTGTTATTGTATTTGTTTATCGGTTTCAAATTTATATTGAGCCAAAAACTCGCAGCAAGGTCGCCAGCCCTTCGTTAAACGGCATTTCAATAGATTTGTCTTCAAACTCATTTGCATGCGATTTTATTCAAAGCAGCAAAAAAAAAAAAAAAAAAAAACATTTGGGATAGCTTTCTTTTAGGCACTAGGCCTAGCTGTATTGTGTATTTTATTTATTTATTTATTTTTGATTTTTTGATTTTTTTAATGGGCTTCTGTTTAAAGACGTGCAAAATCTTAAAATGACGCAAATTGTAAGACATAAAACACTATAAAAATTTATCGTTTTGTGTAACATGTAAATTTTGTTTTATTTCAAAAAAATTATAATATTTTGTTAGATTTTGTGAATCTTTAGATATACACAATGTCTTTATAATTAATTTTAGCCAAAAAAAAAAAATTTTTTTTTTTATTTGCGCTCACAAAAATATTTTTTAAAACTTGTTAAATTAGAAATAAATTAAAACTAAAATAAATTTACACTGCATTAGTGTATTTTTCCTATTTAATTTTTGACAAAACCTCAAATGTTTACAAACACCTGATTTTTTATTAAAGATGTATGTAGCTCGAAAATGTCATTCCTATGTCCTTTTTTTTTATAGCAATGATAAACACGTTTTGGAATATTGCATAAGGAATAATTGAGAAGAAAATAATTAAATGTCATAACATGGATTTTTGTTCATTTTTAAAAAATTATCTCTAAAAAAAAAAAAAAAAAAAAAATTATTTGCCACTCTTGGGTTTTTTCTTATATATAAAAAAAAACTATATATTTCTGTTCCTAACATTATTTTCACCGAGAAGAGGAAAGCAGTAAAAAAAATTTATAGAAAATAACTGCTGCATATATATTGCAGGTTATTTAATATTATTATTATTATTATTTCAACAAAATTAAAACATTCATGAATAACACAAAAATAAGTATTTAAAAACATTTGATAAGCTCACCGGTGAGTAAAGGCGTTAAATGAAAAAATAAAAACGTATCTTTGATGTTTTTGAAAATTTGTTCCACTTAACAATTCCCCTCAACTCTTGTAAACAAACCAAATTTCTCAATTCTCTGTGAACTTCCGTTTCCCATAGCAAAGCACTTTAATTTGCAGTATATTATTTCAAAAGCATCTGCGGAAGCGCCGCTTATTCTCATTCTCATTCCCATTCTCATCATTTTATTTTATATTATTTCTTTCTTTTATTTTTGGCGTTTTTCTAACCCAAAACAAGCGGCATAAAATATATATTGTTACGCCCCTCCTTTCTGTGCAAGACAAATACTACAATAGGCAAAGGAAGAGTTCCTCTTCTAGTCGCAGGTTCCCAGGACAAAAAAAAAACCCTTTCGAGTAGTTGTTGTTGTTGTTGTTGCTACTGCTGTTGTGCACCCTTCACACTGCTGTCAGTCGGTCTGTCAGTCTATCAGATATCTGTCACAGGGGTTGGCTCTGTGGCTCTACCTGTGCCATATCCTTCAAATGTAAAGAAGGATATGTGGAAATGCAATGCAAAGTTTCTCCATACACATATCGATCAACACAATTTGATTCGCATTTTCTAGGCTGCGACGTGGGAAACCTGTACAGGTGCTGTTTCCAAATAGATTTTCCTCCCCCCCAATAAATGAAACTTGATACATTTTTTTCTTCAGCTTCCTACTTGTCGCTTGGGTGCATCCCGGGACATCTGCCGAAACAAGGAATATTATTTTTTGTGTTGCAAATATTTGCTAAATCTTCAAGCTGAAACTGAGGTAATAATTTTTCTCATATTTCTTCATAGATTTATCTGTAGCTGCTGCTGCCTGCTGCCTGCTGCCTGCTGCTTGTGTTGTATAATTTCTTCTCATGTATTTTTGTTTTTTCTTGGTGGAAAATGGGATTTTAGTTAAAGTCAAAGTCACAGGCAGCGACTGCACAATTAACAAAAATGATATGAGAGAATATATTGTAGAAGCATTGGGAACATGGAACAGCAGCAGCAATATCGCTGACAACAACCGCAATAATGACAGTCGCACAAATCAACAAATCACGATCAGCGGCAGCTACACAAAACTCACGATTTTTTTTACCCAAAACAAAAAAAAATCAAAAAACAAAAAAACCCCAAAAAAACTAAAGAAAATTGGTAAAGAAAATGAGAATCAGTCACAAGAGCTAAAGCAGAAGCTAATGTTGTGGACAGAACAAGACCAGCAGCATGTAGCAAGTGGCAGTCACAACAACAGTAGCAACAACAACAACAACATTGGCATTAACAATCTCTTTGGCAAAAGCTGCTTATAAGCCATCGCTTGAATGACCAGCATACTATGGTCTATGGCTGGGCCAGCGCCCAACTTGCAACTAGTAATACTTATATATTAGTCAGGTTGTCTAGTTAGTAAGTCAGTCAGTCTAGTTGGCCATTCAATACGCCCGTTCATTGTCAATTGCAGTTTCTGGCCGCCGCCTGTTGTCAACAATTTGATCATGGTGCATGCTTCAGTAGCTAACAAGACTGTGCCGCCCAAAATTTTGGCCAAAATGTGTAGGCAATTTGTCAATATGTTATGACAACGACAACAGCAAAGGCAGTAGCAACAGCAACAACAACAACAGCAGCAACAGCAGCAACATCAGCAACATTATTGACATTAGGGCACCTGTTTGTTTGCCAACTTAAAACTATGATTACCGTTTGTTGTTGTTGTTGTTGTTAATGTTGCTGCTGTTGTCATTGTCATAGTTGCCGGCAGCACGCGTACATACAACACACACACTCACACACACTCACACACACACTCACACACACACATACAGCACACAATCACAACTCGTGACTGACTTGAAGACGCCAGTCGAAGTTGCACAGACAACGTTAATCACAGACAAAATAAACCGCAGTCGGCAACAAAAAATAAGAAAAAAAAAAAATAAGAAAAAAAATATAGTCAAGTGAAAGAGCCAAATGCTATGCCAAGGTGCATTCGCATTTAATGTTGTTGTTGTTCTTGTTGTTGTTGTTGCTGTTGCTGTTGCTTTTGGGTTTTTGGTCAATGAACAAGAAAAATGGATTTTCACGGTTACATGCGTCTCTCTGTAAGTTCGCTTGCTGCATGTGAGTACTTACACACATATACACTGAGACAACATAAATACAAACAACATGCATATGACATGTTGCCAAAAGACAACAATAGCAACAGCCATAGCAGCAGCAACAAAAAACAACAGCACGGTTTGTTGTGTATATGGAGCAGGTTCGTTTCCTAAGTCTTTTGATTTGCACAGCCTTAAAACAATTCGTAAAACATTCACTTCAATTTTTATAGATATTTCAAACTGAATTAATATATATAATAAAATTTATATACATATTTGTTAGCCATTTTTAATTAGTAAAGGGTGTAAAAACGGAAATAAAATATTTAAATGGAAACTGGCTTAACTTGAGCATACGCCAAAATGAAAGAAAATATTAAAGAAAAAAAATTCTGTAAAAATATCATACGTTCTTTTTTGACCTTGGAAAAATTTGTTTTAATTTGACATTGGTTAGAACGTGCTCCCCCACCCTATGCACACAGTATATTTTACATCTTTTTGCCCCGTACATATGTGAAAATCCCCATTATTCAGCGATAATATTTTTGAAAGTCGAGCGTGCAATTCAAGAGCGTGATCTCTTATTTCGTTTGAATTCTCACTCGAATGCAAAAGTTGGTGCTTTACAGAGATTTGTATATAATTTTTAAGTGTATTTATCACCCACTTTCGGATTTGTTTTAATAAAATTCTTTTCAGAGTGTCAATTGTAGGTTGCTACTGTAAAAATTGCAGATTTTTAGCTCCTACCTATTGGGCTACCAGGGAGTCGCCAATCAGTCAGTCGGTCAGCTTAAAGAGTTTTATATAAAGATAATTATCTTATTTTAATCAGAAAAATATTTGGCGTTCAGTTTCGACGAAGTTATGGAAGTGGGAAATCTAAGAAGAACATTTATTTTTAATATTTATCTCTTTTAGTCATGTTAAAATTGGCATTATCAGTTAAAGTTTCATCTATATTTAATTTTATTTGTGGCTCAAATTCAAAACCATATTACAGCACAGGTAAAAGTTCCTAGGAAGCAACAACAATAGCAGCAACATCATGAGCCACCAAAGTAAGTAACGAGACATACTTCCTTTTTTGTGGCGCATCCTGAATCGCCTATGAATTCCCACGCTATTGTTGCTATTGCTATAAAGCGTAAATTTACACGCCCTCGCTTTTAAAAGAAATAGCATTATAATTATTATTATAACGCTGGTGAATTATGGTGCAGACAGACAGACAACCCTCGGCTAGAGATACAGGTAGAAAGAGCAGAACCCTCAGGTAGCAAGGTAAGCCTGCTTATTCTCTTCACTTATCGCAGAGTGTCATTTGGGATTGCTTGCTTATCAATGTGTCCTCATCCTTGATCCTTGAACCAAATGAGCTCAGCTGGACTGATTTTGAGCAGTCACCATTTCTTTTTTGTACTTTCACTTTTAGGTGCGCTTATCGTTCAATCCTAAATCCTTAAGCGTTAATCGCAATTGTATGTTTTTTTTTTTTTTTTTTTTGGCTTCTAATGAGTCCATCAGCATTTCTAATGAGCCCAAAATCGCAGTCGCCGAGACCCCCCACAGTTCAGTTCAGGTGCGTAGAGCGGAAGAAGCTTCTGCCTTTTTTTGGTCAAGGGAAAATAAACATTACCCGAATATGGAAATCAACATTAACATTTCAACGAAATATTATACGGTTCAGCGATTGCCTCCTCAGCCCAATCCCCAAACCTTAGGCCACTTAAGAGGAAACCCCTCTTATAGGGCTGTCATTCAGGTGGCAAAGCTGTTAATTCTAAGAATTGCCTCAAAATGCGTTTAGCATGAACAAAAAAAAAAAAAAAAATATCGACGCTTCTTTAATTAAGCTGCAGAAAGCCTCGTTAGACACAGCTTAGAGATGTGCGTGCGGCTTAATCGTGTTCATGACAAGTGAATTAATAAGATAGTACATATAACATATGTCAGAAATGCACGAATCGAATTACTATGGATATATTGGAATATAAGTTGTTGAGTTGTTGTTTAACAACTTTGTTGTTCATCGCAGTGAAATAGACTGCAAAATATGGAAAAAAAAACACTTGGTAATATGTAAATTCAGCTTACAAGCCAACTTTTCTTATAGGTGTAGGAACCCAGATGACGAAAAACTACATAAATTTTCTTTATAAAAAATTTTTTTATTTTTTTTAAATTTCCCACCTAAAGTAAATCTTTAATAACTTGAGTGTTAATTGTCCGATTTTGATGATATTTGCACAGCATATTAAGATTAATATTGAAATTGAGTGGACCAAAAATCAAAATCATTTCTTTAAAATTGTGCCTAAAAATCGTTTTTATCCACTTGCGAAGGGCCAAATCGACCCGAATATTGATACTATTCAAGAAAATACTTCTGTCTGTTACATACATTTGTTTAGTTTTAAAACCCCCTTTTAATCATTTTTAAAGGTTTAAAGAGGTAAAGAAATATTATATTTCTAAATACAGCCTATTTTTGACACAATTTAAAAAGGTTCTATCGACATATGCGCATCACTAACAACCAAACATCTAATGCACCTACTCACGCCCACTCCACACACACACACACACACACACACACACAACACACACACACACAGTAACATTCATTGAGCCCCACTGTCTTGACCCAGTGAACAGCTGGGCAGATGACAACTTTGTGTGCATAATTAATGTACTTAAGTAGCAGCAAGCACTCTGATGAGTGTATTTAATAACTTGTTTATAATCATGAGTATATATCCATGAGTATTCATCAAGTGACTCTGACCACAAAGCTTAATAGGGCACGTGCCCTGCTTGTTAGGCCAAGCGGCCAAGTGGCCGCCTCTTGTGGTTGCTGATGTTGTTAATGTTGTTGCTGATGTTGTTGCTGATGTTGTTGTTCATGTTGTTATTATTGTTGTGCTCTCTTCAGTGGTCAATCATGGCACGCAGCTTGGCTCCAACTGTACCTAACATTTGAAAGACCAAGAGAATACTTCAAGTTTTAGGCCCAAAAGACAAGAACTTTGTTTGCATTAAGCCAAAAATCAAAGTTGTAAATAAAGTTATTAAATTTTGTTGCTATTGATTTTGTTGCTGTTAATGTTGTTTCTGGCAATGACAGTTTAAAATAATAACAAGAAAGAATTGAGTTTCGACGAGTTGCCTTAGTTATATACCCTTACAAAAAATATAAAATCTCAATTTAACACCATTTCTTTTTATGTTAGTTAAATGAAATTGAAATGCAATGTTGCTTAAGTTTGTTTAAAATAAAAATAATGAATTTTCAATAATGAAAACACTATTATTTTTTATTATATTATACCATTATCAAGATGATTACAAAACTTAAAAAGGCTGAGCTTGATTTCGATATTTTAAGAAAAAAAAAAGTTTTCCCTGTCTACCGATTTTTCCCATATCAGCTATAAGATATGGTAAAACAATTCAATTTTAATTAAATATTGTCACCATAGTAATATATAAACAGTCCAGATTGGTTCAACTTTATTAAAATAAAAACTTAATTTTCAAGCGATTGTTCCTATGGCAACTATATAATACAGTGATCAGATCACTTAATTTTTAAAGTAAAAAAAGCATCTGTCAAACATTTCTCGACCGACTGATCAAGAATATATATATATATATATATATATATATATACATACTTTAAGACATATAAAAAAAATGTTACATATTTCCTGAACAAATTATAATACCCTATGTAATGGTAACGAAAATCAAAACAAGTTGCCGGCAAAACAGAGAAATGCAATTGCTAATGTTGCTAATGTTGTTGCTGCTGCTGTTGCTATTGCAGATGCTGCTGTTGCAGCTGTTGGTGGAGATTGTGGCAAGTGGTGCTCTCGCATTGCATGTGGAGCAGCTGTAGTTAAGTTGGCTGCCTTCACGTTGTCTTTCAAGTATTTGTCAATTAGATTTTTAATTGCTGAAATATGAATGTAGGCGCAGCAACAACAGCAATAGCAACGCATTTGCCATGACTTTGACGTTGACAGCAACAACAGCAACATCATCTACGTTCTGCAATATTCTCTATTCTTTTTAGCCAGTTTTGCCTGTTGTAAACTTGTTGCTGCTGCAGACGACGACGACGACGACGATTATTAAATGCAACTTAGATCAGATCAGCGGCAACAGCAGCAGCAGCAGCAGCGCCAACAACGACAGCGACAGCAGCGAACTCGATTAAATCGAAATGCAATGCTTTTGCCCCCAGTTCCCCCGTTTCCCCCCCTTTTCTAACCACCCTACAGTTGCCTTTTTGCCACCGAACTCAATTCTCGTATATAGTCAAGATGAATCGCGTGCCAGGCAACTGCAACTAGCTGAAATATTATTATTATGCTTTGGCTAAAAGTGAATGATTGCCGTGTGGGGCGCAGCTGCAACAGTAACTACAACAACAATAAAAGCAACAGCGACAGCAACAACAACAGCAGCAGCAGCAACTGTAACGCACAGCGGCAGCACTTGCAACATTGGCAACATGATGCGCGTTGATAGACGACGATAGATTATCAGCCAAAAAAAAAAAAAAACCAAATAACAGATAGAAAAAATAAAACAAAATAAAAGCCAAAGATTTTGCTGTCGCTTCGCTAATTTACGAGCCGAGCAATAGACAAGTAAGAACATTTCAATCGAGAGCTACCAACAGCAACATACTCTGTTTACAAATCTATCTCGATTGATACCACATTTCAATAAAGTCATCATATCTAATTTCATAGTTCTAGCTTTTAAATTTTGTTAGTTAAATGTTCTTGGAGTATTTTCTGTTCAAAAATATGTACAAGATTTTATTGAAATAGTTAAGAGGAACACACAAATATTTTATACTAGATAAATGAGCATTAAAGTAGATAAACTTATTTTTGGTCTGTCCTTGTTTATAAGGTAAATTTATATCGAACTTAAAAAATTATTTACTAACTATAATAAAAGGTTATCCAAACTTTTAAATTTACAAGCCTAAATATAAAATACAAGATTTTATAATATATTTATTTAAATGTTGTTGATTCTATGCGAACTTATGTACTTATGTTACACTGCCTTGTCTTGTCTTTGAAGCTTAATATCTAACAATCCTATAAAGCTTTCAAGTTGAATTTTTAACCAAAAAAAGTTTATAGAACTCTACAGAAGGCAAAATGTTAGTTAGGGCTTTAACTATATTAATAAAATTTTAACAGAATTTTAACGACTTTAACATAAAAAGCAAAATAAGAGCCATAACATAGAAATTCTTTAAAATTCTGTTAAAATGTTATATACTCTTTTTACTTTATTATATTTAAATTTCTCATCTTCAATAAACCTAAATTGATTATAACTTTAAAACCTACCCAAAAAAATGTTAGCTAAATCTAATTTTTGTTTTTAAATCTTTTATCTAGTTTAAAAAAAATTTTAATTTATTTCAATTTTTTTTGAATAAAATATATTGTATTATCAAATATAATCAAGTTTACTGATTGTTCCAAGCTATAAAAATCAATAAGAAATATCTGAAAACGTTATTTGATCCAACTAAATTAAAGTATAATTTTAATTTAAGTATGAGCTCTTCTTTATGGAGAGATAAATTAACATTGCCTACAATTCCATAAAACTCTTTACCATTTTGCGAATAGAGTATAATGAAGACGATAAAGCCTATGTTGCTGCTGCTGGTTCAGTCTAATTAGCGACACACATTGCGCATACGCCACGTGTGCCCGGCCCAAGCAAAGGCAACATCGCATCATATTAGCCATATATGTATGTTTGCATAACAGTTAGTCACACACACACACACACACACACAGAGACACACACTGTGTGTGTTTACTTGCCGCACGGCCGCCTCGCTGGCAACGTGCCTCGTTAGATGTGCTTGCATGCTGTGGCAAGCAGTTGTTGCTGTCGTGCCAGCTATAGACCTTGGCCATGGCCACTGCCAACTGCAACAGCAGCAGCAGCAGCAGCAGCTATAGCACTTGCAACATTTTTGTTGCTACTTTTTTCTTTGATTTTCTTGCAGCCTGTTGCTGGCCTTGCTTTGGACAGCTTGTTGCATATGTCAAGTCAAGAAAATAAACCAACAAACACCTGCAAAATTTTTAACTCAACGTCGCATCTTTCTAGTTGAAAATATACGCTCGCAAGCTCTTGTGAACATTTATCTATCTTAAATTTAAATTTTACTAAGATTCCTTTCTCTTTTCTAGCTAAACAAACAAGATATCTCAATATGTAATATATTTCAAAACAAACAAAACAAAACAAAGCAAAACAAACAATACATAGCATATAAGTAATCAAAGCTAAACAAAAGGCAACCAAAAAGCGCATACCATTTAATCATTTAATCAGAAAATACCCTATAAAAACAAACAAGCTAAGAGCCACGAAATCTGTTAAATATTGAGTTATATATCAGTGTTGCCAAAGCAGCTTTATTTTACGTCAAATCTGACATTTTTTCAAGTTTAATAACGAAAAAAAAAACAGCGGGCAGCGGGAATTCTGGCTTGTTTAAAAATATTTTGCTTGCTTCCGCTTTTTTTACAAAATAAATAAAAGATTTTATATGTAACATAATTTTCTGCCCGTAATATCTGTGAAACATTTGCCACAGAATTGTTAATTGAACTTATTAGGGACATTAATTCCTCAAAAATTGATAAATAATTTAGGTAAAATCCCATGTACATTAGATATTCTCGATGTTGAAGACTTTGATGTAATATAGATATAATTAAAGACCCCAAATAGAAATATATATAAGTGCGAGAAGCAGATGAAAATTATTCCAGTCGCAAAATTGAATTAATAAACAATAAAAATAAAATGTAAATAAATATTAATGTATTACAATATTTTAAAAACATTTTTCTCATAAAATATTTTGAAAGTAAAATAAATGATATAATCGCACTACCAATTCAGAAATTTTTAAATCAAAAAGTTTTGCAAATATTATGCTATGCACTTAATAAATTAAGAAAATACCGAAGATTTCAGGAGACTTTGGTCGAAAGTGTGTGCCTTCAAGGATTACCTACCATATTATTGTCGTCCACGATCTTGGTCTAACCCTGAGTGAAGCATTTTAAGTCAGATTAATTTAATAAAACCGAGAAAAAATTAAACTCACCATGCTAAACTCAATTTTGTGTGTCAGGTAAAAAATGATAAAATATTGTATTTAAAAGTCAACAATGAAATTTATTTTTTTTCAGATTCAGTTCCAATAAATGTTGCTTGGATTATCTAAAAAAATTCAAACTTAATTTGAGCAGCGTAGTCGAATGACAAATATAACAATTAAATAGTTATATATAGTTCGACGAAATTATTGCACATTTATAGGAAAAAGTTTTAATAAATATGTCTAAAAACATCAATATTTTTTTCAAATTTTTTTGCTTGAAATTTCTAAATGTTTGTGCCATTCTTGCAACAATGTATCGCTAAACAGAGAAATTTCCGGCATCTTAAGCGTACATTAAGCTGAAGACAATTGAGAATTATAAGCAATAATAATAAAAAACTACTTTTTTATTATTTTATGGTCACCTTTGCACTAAACATCCGAATGTTTGTAATATCGGAATTAAACTGTTAAATTTAAAATATTTATCATAGTACAATTTGAAGTTTATCTAAGCTCCCAAAATTGGTTAAATAAAAAATTAAATTATTCCGAAAATAAACATACATATACATATTTAGTTCGTAATAACAGTCTCTGAAGTTCATCTCAGTATACAGTAAATGCTTGATTTGACGAACTCCAAAAGTTCTTTCACCTAGAAATCGTGCAACAAATGTTTTATTATAAATAACTATTGCTACAATAGATTTTATTTATTTATTATTATTATTATTATTATTTTTTTTTTTTTTTTTTTTTTTGGGATGTGATTTGATGGGGTAGGGGGTTTGGTTAGAACTTGTGCATAACATGCCGTTCATAATTCAACGATTTGTCATTTTGTATTTAAATATTTTTTTTTTATTTTTTTTTATCTATTTTTTTCTAACGACTGCTGAAACATTTGCATTTCAATTGATTCATCTGCCGGCGACGAGTGTTGAACTTTAGCGCGAGCCAATGAGCCAACAGAATGAAGAATCGTTTACATTCACATTCTCATTCATATTCACATTCACATTCACATTCATACGAATGTTGTTGTGGCTTTTTCACACCTTCCACTGTCCCGTCCCATACATACAATTTGGTATGCTGCTAACGAGACACATTTAGATAGAGATATCAGTTTCGAAGTGCCTTCATATAGAACAACAACAAGAAGAACAACCAGAAGAAGAACAACACCTGTTCTAAAGAGCGAACCCAACTCAACTTAACTAAACTGAAACTGAACTAAAACTCAGCCCATACTCCAATAAATATACAAACATATATAAAATATCATCTAGACCTATACGATTCTATAAGATTTTAGCTTTTGACAGTCTATGCCATACCATGTTTCAAGTTCTTAGTGCTTTTGACACTTTCGAAAATTTGTTAGCAACGATTTGCATAATTTCACAGTAAATTTCTAATTCTAATCTATGCCGTTGCAGTTGAAGTATCTAAAACTCCAACTTCAACTCCAGACCATACCAGATCAGAAGAAGAACTCTTTCGTTTACTCATATACTATGTTTGATACTTAATCGCTAATAAATACACGTTCGTATTTCAAAACTGCCAGAAGAATTTAAATATTTTGTTTGTTTGTTGAAAGGGCCCAGAGAGTGAGAGAGGGAGATGAAGGGAGAAAAGCAATTCAGCTGCTGTGCGACTCCTGTGGCGTTTGTTTGTTCCAAATCAAAACATTTCTCACTCCTCTGCATTTTTTAACAAAGATTTTTTTTCTTTTTGTCAATTTGAAGACATTTTTCACACCTATCCACGATTATAAAATGGATGAGTTTAAAAGCGACCCACTCAATCTCAGTCAATAAAGTACAACTTAATCAAAACTAAATGATTTTATAGAACGCAGTTAAAATAAATGTAAAATAAATGTAATAGAGAACTTCTAGAATTTGCAAAACAAATAAGTATGTACATAACTATTAATATTTGCTTTAAATTATAAATAAGTCGAATTAATTGAATTTATATGTCATTTTACGCTCTTTTTATAGTAAAGTTAAATTAAATTAAATAATTTAAAAAAATAGCTTTCTATTAAAATTATTATTGTCATACTATTATCATACTAAAAATTAATAATTTTTAAATTTTTACTTTCATTCCTACAACATAACTAAATTAACTTCATGTGGAAATCATTAAAATCTTTTTAATAAATTTTGACTTGGAAATATTGCGGCTTCTTTTTAATATAAATTATATAAAAATGTATATAAAAAGTAGAATTAAATATTGCATTAATGAATAATCTAAATATAGTTTATTGATATTATAAAATTCATATAAATATCTAAAAATTAACAAACATTGATTTATATATATAACTCGAAATTCTTAAAATTGCGTATATTGTATTATTTCTTATATTTTCTAATTTATTCTCGAAATTTACAATCTACTTTATTATTGTTGTTTAATTTTATAATTTAATATTTCTTGATTAATTCTCGAAATTTACATTCAATTTTTTTTTTTTTAAAAATTCTTTGAATTTAGGAAAAACATTTTTAAATAAAATAAACCATATATTCTTCATTTACGCATATACAAACCATAACAAAAGCCTCATTCAAAGGTAAATTGATCTTATAAAAAAAGAAGAGTATACATATACTATATCTATATATAGTTTATATGCCCCTTGCAGCACACTGTTTTGATGTATTGCAACTTAATCAAAGTTGCCATTGACAGCCTAAAAACTTGCCCACAAAACTGAAACTTGACTTCCCAATTTTGTTTTTTTTTTTTTTTTTGGTTTCTGGTTCAGTTACAGTTTCCACAACGCCTTCAACATTAATATCAATGGTTGAACCATTGGCGAGTGGATCTCATAAGAGTTGGAGTTGGATTTACAATTCCAATAAATTTAAATTTTCACAACAATTTATGTATCTTAATTGTGCCCCAAAGCGCCCCATTCGGAGTGTGAATGAATGAACCTTTTGCCTGTAGCTCTCCAGCTACAAAAATATATATATATCGTATATACTATATCTTTTATATTTCAGTTTTTTTTTTGTTGTGCTTTTTGGGGCAGAGCAATAACTGCAGTTGATTGTCAGCTTGTGAAGTTTTTGGTTTTTCAAATGATTATCAAATGTTCAAACTGAACTCGTATTTCATCGTTGAACTGAATCTTGGGCTGGGTCTCTTTTTGGTCCATTCTCACGATCTTTGGCTACTTTAAACACTTGCTTTATATTATTGATATTTATGGTTGATAATTTTTAGTTTTATGTTGTTCTCTTGTTGTCCAGAACAGGTGAGTGAAAGGTGCCGTCTGAACAAAATAACGAAAGCATAACTTTGACAAAGATGCCATAGAAAGTCTTTGATTTAAATTAACTTTGCAAATGATGAACTTCCAGTTCATATTAAGAATATTTTTGGAACTACATATTTATATATTCCTTATTAAAAATATGTGTTCATGTATATTTCTTTTTTGGCAAATTAAAATGTATGCAAAAAATAAATTTTAATTGCCAAAGTTTTCTAATTCTTGGCCATTATTGAGCTCTAATTGGAACGGAAGCATATGTTATTTATATCCGGGCATAAGATTATTATAAACTAAAAATGACTTAAACTTAATAAATTTATTTAATATCGCTTGAATAGATTGTAAACAAAACTAAAATAATAAAAAAAAATAAAAAGAAATTTATATCGAATAAAAGTAGACGTCTCCGAGTCTTATGAACATTTTTCTTCAAGTTATCAAAACCAAACTACTGGTTCCATTTATTATTGTAATCTGAAGGATGTGACCAAGTTTGATCAAAATCGGAAGACTATATCATATAGCTAGCATCTGACAAACGGTCGGTCGAATATTCAAAAAATTTTTTTTTTTGAAAATCATTGCAAAAATATAAATGCCTTCGATATACCGAATATAAACGTTTCTTTGCTGTATTTTTTATTTAATAAAAAATACTTATAAATATAAATAATATACCTTAAAAATCGGAACTAGAACAGTGAACTGTTGTACATGGACAGCAGATTTTGTTCAGACTGATAAATCTGACTTTTGGTTCCTTAAAAATGCCATTAATTGAATCTACAAACATTTTAGGATAATTTAGTTTGCAAATATCGTAGAAAATACATACAGAAATAAACGAATTTTATTTTGTGTATATATTTGTGGGCCCCTTTAATATTGACATTGTTTCTATATTTTGCAATTGGGTTAGTATGGCCGTTGTGTTTCATTTTTAATAAATGTTTATTATTTTTGAAAAATTATCCTCCTACTCTTCGGTACATTTTGTGCCGGAGTCTATGAAAAAATGAAACATTTTAAGGAAACATTATGTATGTTTAAACTATAATTGCTTATTGAGACATTAATTTTTCTACATATTTCTATATTTAATTTCAACTACCTAAACTTGGATATCACTTCTAAATAAGCTATAACTCATCGGAGAGATCAACTTTTATAGTTGCTGAATTATTTGGAATTTCTTTGACCATACAAAATATCAATTTGCGTTCTTAGTTGAATCTATTTAAAGCTTGTAGCTAATACTACTACTATGATATGTTTACATTTTTATAAAGCTCTTGTCGCATATTTAAGACCTCGTGACGGCGACAACACTTTTGATTCTTAATCATTTTGCTAAATCTTTCGCTGCGTCTCTATTGATATGTAATTCATGGATTTTTATGAGTTCCATTCACCATATAAGAAAAAAAAAAAAAAAAATAACACTCCAAACTCTCTGTCATCAACAACGGCATTAACTTCACGCTGTATCCGAGTCTGTTTTGGCTAAAATTGTATTGGCAGCTATGACAGCCAATGCTAATATTTGGCCCAATAAATTAGACGATCTTTATTGCCTTGCTAACATTATGCAAAGCTTTATAAGTCTCTTAAAAATTCATAGTTTTCAGATTGATGACTGGAATTTGAGATACTGTTTTAATAAGATTATCTATTTAATCGATGGAGTAAGCTTTCAAATTTCATCGATATAAAATCAAAGCTAGAAACTTTAAGTATGAATTAGTAACTAAAAGATTCATTTCAAGTCAAAATACATTTTAATAACCATTAAAAGAATTTTGATTGGTGTTAAAAACTAGACTCAACTAATGCAAGGCAATCAAAAATTAGGTGTGTTTACTGTAAAAGTAAATATAGGAAAATTAAGGAACAATTTTTAAAACAATTTAAGTTTATTTAGCTTAACTAGCTTAAAATATATTTTAAATTTTCAATTAGTTATTCAACAAATTTATATAAAAAAAGTAAAGTTAAATAAAATAGATTTAAAATGCATTTTATATTTATAATATGCTATAATAATTATATTATTAAAAAAAGAGGCCTTTAGCTACATAATTATTATTTTAGCTCTTTAATTAACATTCTAAATATAATATAGACACATATATACAAACAAAATGCTTTGTTATGAAATTTATTGATTACATTTTTTTTAATAAAATTTCATCAATCTGATTAGTGTTTCAAGAAGCTACAAAGAGATTAAAATTATATTACTATTTTCAGTTGTAATTTTATTTATAATTTAATTTTACGATTTCAGAACGCCAAACTATTTGTTTTATATACTATGCTGAATTATTAGAGAATATATTTTCATTGTTTCAATCAATTTATTGATTAATAAAGAGTTATTCGCTTGTTCTGAAAACTACAAAATATTAAAAATAAATATACATAATTAAATCGCAAATTGCAAAATTTTAATTGAAAAAATAGCCCTTGTATATATTTACTTAAAAAACCAACAGTATTGTAATTGAATATTTTATAAGATAGAAATAATTTAATAAATTATAAAATATAATCTAAAATATAATTCAATTGTCAATAATACCATAAAAATTTCAATGAATTGCGATAACGCAATTTCTTGCAATTAAAATACAAAATTTCAAATTTTTTTTTGATTAAATAACTAAAATCCCGTTGAAAACATATAAATCGATTCAAGGGCATTTCACACATTTTAACAGTTTTGATTTCAATTTCTAGACATTACGTGTGATAATGATTATGATAAGAGCTTGTTTTTTTCCAATCTATATAATTTCTGTTAATTAGTAGTTTTGGTTGACTTTCTCGGTATTCATAATGAAGTCAAATCACATTCACCCATAAATATCTAAGGAACAACAACCAGCTAAATTGGTATCATTTATTTGCAAAAATGCAAAATTAAAAAATCAAAAATGAAAATATTAAAATTAAATCAAATAATGATGCGTCGTCGGGCTTTGAACAAAAGAAATTTTGTTGGCTCTACGAAAACTAGTTAACTATTTGGTAACGGCTTTAATTGTCAACGTGTGGCACACACACACGCACACACACAAACAAACACACATACCTGTAGATGTGGCCCAACCAGTCGTCAATTTGTGGTTTCAACTTTATTTTTATTTTTTTCTTCTTTAGGGGGTTTGTTTCTTCAGTCTTTTGTATGGTGAGTGTATTGACTTAGATTGCTAGACAATAGTCCTGATTTTTATTGTTCAACATTTCAGTAGTATCACTCAAAATATTCGTCAGATATAATAATAACAATAAATTGAACAAAAGAATCTCATAAAATTTATTATATTTTACCGATATTTTGGCTTTAGTTTACATACTTATGTGCCTGATGCTAATGTCTGTCCATCCATCTGTCTTTTTATCTATTTATCTATCTGTCCGTCTCTGTTTCTTCAGCTCAGCTCATTATTGGCTGTTGATATTTGTTAAATGTTCTGCAAAAAACAAAAAAAAGCACAAAAAAAAACATTTCAATTTTTGTTGCATACAAAATGTCTTGTTTTACATATATTTTGGTTTAGCAGCGAATTTTGTTAAGATTTTAGGTTGTTGAACCTGCTTTAGACATCTTCTAACATGAACTGACATGATCTGTTCCAGTCAAACTCTTGAATTCAAATTGGAAGTGATCAGTATATGTTTTTTGTTTTTTTTTTATAATTTTTTATTGATGCATTTAATTAAATTTACGAGCGTTGCAGCATAAAATCTATCACAAGACCATATAATTATAATAATGGCTGTAAAAAATTTCGATTTTACTTTTAACGATGACCAACTGTGATAAATTTCATTTGCAACTTCTTAACAGCGACTCTAAGTTGTTGTCCAGTGACAAACAATAAAGCAGCTAACAGATTTCAACAGACAGGAGGACAAATGCTAAAACACGTGTGTCCAATTGGCCCATAGACGGCATAAATCTCCAGCAGGAGCTAAAGTATACACAGAATTAGAGATGGACAATTAACTCATGTATTTATTGATTTTTAACTAAAGAAATGCTTATAAAATATAAAGAAATCCGATAGATTAACAACTAAACAAACAGATAAACAGAATATATACGGATATTTTCAGAATGACGTTACGTGACAATCGTACGCCTAAATTTGAAAAAAAGCTAGAAAAAGTAAAATTTTTGGAAAGTTTTTTTTATATCTGAGTAGCAATTCAGCTGGACTTTATTTGGTAAAAGAGATGAAAACATTCGAGCTTTCCAAACAAATGATATAGGCAAAATACAGCCGTAACGTGACGTGACAAGAATAGAAGTCGATTTCGACTTAAAGTTGTAAAAGCGCAAAAAATCTCTGCGAAGTGTGCAAGCCTTTTTGCATAGACATTTTTATAGTATGATTATAAATAATGTAAGTTAAATTTGCAGGCTATTTGATTTAAATACCATTTCCAGTTTTTTTTTACAAGCCTTAGTATGAAATGTTACGTGACATGGCGTTACATGACATAAATTTCCATGAAGTAATCAGCCCTTAAAAATTTATTAAATCAGAAATAGAAAATGGTAATGTTGCAAATTTTGGCAGATAAGTTCAGTATATTCTTAGAAGAGTCTTATAAAATACTTTTTATTGGCGACACCTAAATATGTTAGTACCAATACATAAAAATTCATGTGAAATTATACAGCAATACATAAACGCTGCATATAATTTGATTCGGTCGACGAAAAGAAACAAGGCAAATGCTTGACGCAATCGTTCGGTCGATGAAATGAGAAAACACGCAAATTGTTGCTGTATTTTCACTTGCTTGATACAGACACAAAATTGTTCATCTAATGTCAAATACAAAAGTGCAGAAGTACAAATACGCTGGGCATCCTTGCTCTATATAAAAATCTTATCATTTGCATAGAGTAGATTGTTGCTAAAAGATACTAAGCACATTTGTGCCATCTCTAAGATAAGATCTTTTGCGAATGCAGATTCTCAGCACTTTGGTGTGTGTATTGCAGCTTGTGTCTTAGCCAACAAATTAACGCTTGATTAAAAACCAACCCGGTAACCAAGCAGGTAACAAACCAACCAACCAACCAACCACTTTGCCAGACTTTGACTGCATGAGTACTCGTAGTTCTGGTTATTTTTCGGTCTGTCTGTCTGACTGTCTCTGTGTCTCTCTGTCTACCTGTGAGCCTGACAGTCTTCCAGCCTGGCTCTGCCTGTAAATGTCCATCTGCCTGTCTGTGCCTCTGTCCCTCAGTCCCTCTGTCTCTCTATCTTTCTGTCTCTCTGTCTGTCTGTCTGTCTGTCTGTATGTCTGTCTATCTGGTTGGTCTCTGACTATGTCCCTCTGTCTGTGGCACTTTGGCGAAAATGTGTTGCTAATTGTTGCACTAAACTGTTGTTGGCATGCGTTTGACAGTCAGTCCAAGTGATGGCCATCAAATTGGCACCAGCCTCAGCACCAACTTCAGCTACAACTACAGTCTGGCCCGTTCAACTTGACCAAATTGCCATAATTTGTTATTTTTTTTCTTATATATTTTAAAAATGTATGTTATACACTTGCATAGAGTAATTTAATTTTGTAACAAGCATTTTGAGCTTTATTTTGTAATTTGTACAAGTTTACAATTTGTATATTTGGCATTAAATCAAAAACGCTATAATTATTTATATGTAAAACAAGCAAAGTTAGAAATAAATTATTTTAAAATAAATTTGAAAAAAAATATATATTTTAATGCAATACAGCTGATATATGGAGTGATTGGTAGCAAATTATATTAAAAGTAATAATTTGTACTAGTTTAAAATTTTTATATATATTTAATTATGTATATATTAAATATTCAATAAATTTATTTTAAAATAAAATTAAATAAAAAATATATATATTTAATGGTATTTCCAGAGTGGCGTTACGTGACAAACGTACTGCTAAATGTAAAAAAAAACTAGAAAAAAATCAAATTTTTGAAAAGTTTTTTATATCTGAATAGTAATTAAGCTGAAATATATTTAGTAAAAGAGATGAAAACATTCGAACTTTCCGATTAAAAGATATAAACAAAAAACAGCTGTGGCGTTACGTGACAAGAATAGAAGTAATAAAAAGTACTTATGCTTCTTCTTTGTTTAACAATAATTAGCTATTAAAGATCAATAAGTTAACAATTGTGGAACATAATTAAAGGCTATTAATGAGCCTGAAAATTACGTACTATTATTAATGAAGTTTTTGCTTTAGATATCTAACCTAATTTTACCCAAAAGTCAATAGAAGTAATCAAGCCTATTTCGATAAATATTTTAATAGAAATTATTTATTTTTTACTTAAAAAAATAATTCAAATATATGAAAAATATAATTTCCCTTCAAAACATTTTTCTATAAAATTTAAAATTTTATTTTCATTTAAATTTTTATATATTAAATCCAAATCTTTTTTCTCTTTTTATTTCAGCTATAATTAAAGACTTGTATATATCTTAAAGGGTATTACAACTTCGGGGCCTCAAAAAGCTAACCATCTTCTGTTATTATTTTTTTTATAGCTTTTCACTTGCTTTTTTTTTTGTGCACCAATCGACAATGCATTTTGATTGAGCTATTAAAATTCTTGTTTACAGAAAACTAAATGCGGCACATGCATAATCAATTACGCATTGCATCAGGTGCAACTCATTTGTTTATAATTTACAGCTGCTTTGTGGATAATATTGAATAACTGATTGCAGTTTAAAAACGCATATTGCAACATCCGGACCTCCGAGGCGCACAACTTTGAATACTTCCGCAAGTTGCCACAGGATGTGAGTCCAAAGGAATTAAGCAGCAATGCGATTTACCTTAGAAATTGGTGCAATTTCAATATAAGTAATGTACATTTTCGTTGTTATGCCACAGCTAAGTGCCACGAGGCAGAAGGAGGGGGCTTGAGGGGGGTGGGGGGCGCGTTATGCATCTTATCAATTAGCATTTGCCGCATCTCATTGAAGCTGGCGACACATTTGCATGATTATGCGCACAGTTCCGGTCAGTTTATATAAAAAACTCTTAGCTTCAATCAATTGCAAATGAATTTCACATTACATTGTATCTTTGTATCTCTTTCATTAACACTACACCTGGCTGATCTTTGTTATTGTATTAATTTACAATTTGCAATTTGCAATTGACATTTGCAAGTCTTTTGTATAATTAAACAAAACTAAGCTTAACTTAACTGTTGATAATGAGACGCGTAATTGTTATTAATGCAACTAAGTCAAGTTGCAGATGAATGCAAATCGTTGCTCAAGTCACGTAATTATTTTAAATACTTATGTATAGTTATATTTACATATTATATATCTGACATACTTAAGCATCGGAAATGATTTCTTATTTAACAATTTTATATAGACTTTTGTTATTTAATCAAATTGAAAACTTGACGACTTCTTGTTAACAGGTTTAAAACCTTTTTGGTCAAATTAAAATTGGAATATTTAAAAAAAACCTAATTTGAGTTAAAAAAAAAGTAATTGTGTTTTTAAAATCTATTTTTTCTAATTAATTTTAGCAAATTTTATATTAAATATTGATTGATTTGTATATATTATTTGAGTATTTTTATAAATGAAAATTCGATTTAAATTCATCAAGTTCTAGATATTATTATATTTATATATTTAGCCAGTTCGCATTTTTTTTTCGATTTTATTGATTGTAATTGAAATGACTATATTATCAAGCTGGTTGAAGGATTCAGTATTAAAACGAGATTCATTTCATATATCGCATGTTTTCCGAGAGTTGTTTTAACTGTTGTCAAGTAGATAAAACAGATTGTCAGTCGTCATTTTATGTTATGTCCTTCGGCGCGTCAAAGATCAAAAAAAAAAAAGGGAGACCTTAACTTATCATACCATATCTGTGGATATGTATACCCCTTCAGCCCTATTAAGTCTCAACTTCTTGGCAGCGCCAAGTGCAGCATTCGTTCTTGTTATACCCTTGCAAAAGGGTATCATAATTTTCCTACGAAATATGTAACGCATAGAAGGAGATATCTCCGATTTCATAAAATATTATATTTATTTTCTTGGTGCGTCTGTTTCTATACAAACTAGTCCTACAGTTTTTGAGCTATCTTGATCAAATTTGGCACAGATGTTTCTCTTTGTTGCGGGCAATTTATATCCCAAAATCAACCGGATCGTACCACTATATCTTATAGGTCCCATATGAATAATCGCTTGAAAAATATTTTTGTTTGAAAAACTTTTTTGTTTTTCAAGATATCGAAACCAATGTAAAATTCTGATTTGTGCAATTTAAACAAAATCGGACCACTATATCATTTAGCTAAATATTAAAAATTAAAAAAAAAAAACCATTGTTAGGGTATCTTGGTTCAGCTTGTTGATTTTTTATCTTTATTGTTTTTTTTTACTTAAATTTATTTCTTATGAGTATGATCAGGCGTTTTAAGATCGATTCGATTGTATGAAATGCGATGAGATGCGATTGGATATTGGTTTGTGAACGTTTTTTTTTTTGTTTTTTTTTGTTTTTTTTTTGTTTTTTTTGTAACTGATTTTGCAAACAATAAAGCAATAAATCAATCAATTATCAGTTAAACGCTCGAAAATGGACAGCGCCAGACTAAAACTTCAATATGAAAATTGTTTCAAGCCGAGGCCTTTTTGGGCAACTATTTTTTTTTATTTTTTATTTCTTAAAAAGGGAGAGAGAGATCGAGGGGAGAAGCGGATAAAGAGTTGTGTATTATAATTTGTCAGTAAGGCATCAAAAGCAAAACAATAACATATACAAAAACAGGAATAAACTGTTTGCTTGAGGCTGCCACAGATATATACCCTTTATAAAGTAAAAATTAAAATTTTTAATCGATTGTATCCATGGCAGCTATATGATATAGCCAGTTCAATCGGTTGATATCGTTATAAGTACAGGAATATAAAAAAAAATCGATAAATTGCTGACAAGTTTGATCAAAATAAAAATAGAGTCATATGGCTAAATTGACTTGGCTTTTGAGGTGAACCAAGAATTTATATATAAATTATGAACATTTACACAGTTCGTGCCACAATTATTATACTTTATGCAAGGGTATACGAAAAAGTATCTGGCAGATACACAAGTATAAGCTCAATCGAAATGAAGCGCAATGCGTTGACTGTTTTTGGATTTTAGCCAAAAGCGTACTGGCGCCAAAGTAGGTCAGCTCCTCCAGCAACAATAGCTGCCAATTTGGGCCCACAAATTCCTGGGCTGACAGGCGACAGGCGACGACGCAGCAGCAGCAGCGGCAGCGGCAGCAGCGACGACGACGACGCATGCCAATTAGCCTGGCCAGAAAGAGTTGGCCCAGTCAGTCAGTCAGTTGGCCAGCGCCTGTTGGTATGCAATAGGGCCATGTATTGTTGTTGTGTTTCCCCCCCCTCTCTCTCTCTCTCTCTGTCGTACCCATTGTTCTACATATAATACAATAAGATACAAAATACCAGATACACAACTTAGAAGATACGCAAAATACCGGCATCAAATGGCATATATGCATATTTATACATATAGAAACGATTATGCATATTTCATCTGATAATGGACATTAGTTTACAGTTGTTCAGGCCATTTCGAATTATAAACTACTTACTTATGTATGTTTTTGAAAATTTGTGTACATATTTTGATTTTTCCATTGTCTTAATCAAATTTATACAAAATTTGCGGCGTATTGTGCCCCAGCATATGTATATTTATAACATTTGCTGTTTGTGTTTTTTTTTTTTTTTTTAAGGTAGGTTTCTAGATTTTCAAATTAAATTTTATTGCACCATATAATATTAATTTATAAAAATTTGTTTTTTTTTTTATTTTATTTTGTTTGGCTCAGCACTTTCGCATTTTAATGTAAATTTAATGAAACTTTAGTGGTGATAAGCTAAATGTTTTATGTTTATATGAATATTCAATAAGTTCAAATCATATATAAGAAGAGGCGGAGAAGTTCTTAGGCATTTGCCCTGGCTAATCAAATACGTTTCTATTCTTAATTAAAGTGTGGCAATCAAAACGCCGAATATTTAGCCATAGAGGTCATGAAATGCTACAAATTATGAACAATTTTAAGTGATCGTAGTGGATATTTGATATTAAGATTATTATGAAGTAAAACTAGCTCTTAAGATGAAACTTATGAAGTCAAAATTTTAGGAATTGATCATGAAGTAGAACTAGCTCTTAAGATGAAACTTATGAAGCAAAAGGAAATGAATTTATAAATTATTATGTAAAAATGATTAAAATCCAAATCGAAAAATCAATTAAATTAAAAACAGCATTAAAAATATCAATTTTTATATTAAAACAAAACAACATTAAAATAAGTAAATGTAGAATATTAGAGCGAATAGAAAGAAAAGAAAAACCAATCATTTAATAGCAAAAATTGTTTGTTTATTTTTGTTGGAAAATAAGAGCAATATTTTTATTTATTTTTTATCTTGCCAATAGTTAATTTAATAAATAAATTAGGTTTAAAGAAGCAAAAATAGTTCATATAAGAAATACATTTTTTGTGAACATAACTTTAAATGTATTTTTGTTAATTTAAAAAAAAGACAATTTAAAAATGGAAAAATAGTTCAGTACGAAAGATAAACATATATTTTTCATGATAAAATAATAAAAACAAAAAAAAATTATTAAAAGCACAAAAATATTTAATTTTGATTATTATATACAACGAACTATGCTAAACAAATAGCTCAAGTTCTTAAATCATTTAAACATTTTTTAAGTGCAGCAATTGCTTGATTTTTGGTACCAAAAATTGTACATTTTAATATAAAATATAAATACCTTAACAAAGTGAAAAAAATTTAAATTGCGTTATCAGCTTGGCTAAAAAGAGAGAAATAAAAAAAACCCATTAAACCTCAGGGCAGTTTCACAGCTCAAATGGCTCAGATGGTGCGAAAAGATTTATATAACGGCTTTCGATAGTTTTGTCAGATGAACTGATGGCTCTCTCTCGGCAGGGGGGCAGGGTAAGGTAAATGAGGGGGGTTTATATATATATATATATCTCACAAAACACACATCATCAGAGGGCCGTCACTTTGTGGTGCCTTCAGGGTTGGCCTATGGGTGCCTAATTGCTGCCAAGAAGCAAAATATTTGCCAGAGCTTTAGCTAATGAACTGTTAATTTCGCCATAGAGCAACAGAGAGAGACAGAGAGAGAGAGCGAAAAAAGGAGAGAGAGAGAGAGATAGAGATGGAGGAAAATGCTGAAAACTTAATTGTATTTAATGATTTTAAAGTCTTTTATTTTGTTTCTTTTTTATTGTTGTGGAATGCAAACCCATTTGTTTTATTTTTTATTTTATTTTTTTGTGAATTTGTCTTTCTTTTTTTTTTTTTTTTTTTTTTTTTTTTTGGCACTTGATTATGCAAAGTCTTAATTTGCCTAAACGAAGCGCTGAACCGCTGATCGCTTGGCACTTGAGCCACATTAATTGATTTACACAAACCATTGAGAAAAGCGAGCCAAAAATTAAGAAAAAAATAAAAACAATATATTATAAACATGTTGAAGAATAAATACTCTAAACTATCTAAAACAATTTAAAGAAATTCAAAATTTTTTAAACGAACTATGATTTTTAATGCAACGACTCAATCAGATTTGTGATTATTGGATTTAAAAACTATGTAAATAGAATATAGATATAAAATATAGATAAAATATTTTAAATAATTTTTTATATACTCATATACATAATGCTGTGAACTAAAATGTGTATAGCTTTATAACTAAATATAGATATAATATAGTTTTTGTTAAAAAAAAAAAATTTCCTGGCCCTGAAATTTTATATTGTGGAATTAATTATAGTTTATAAAATTTTAAATTTAATTTTTAAGTAGAAAAAGCTAATTCGCCTGTATTCTTTATGGTCAATATATTATTACCCCACTTGTAAATCCAAAATTACAAATTGTAAAATCCAAAATTTTACATTAAAGTGTAAAAAAATTGAATTAAATTGAAAAAATATAAAAAGTGTCACTAATTTAATTTATTACCCAATCTTTTTGCATTTATATATAATATATATATACATTCATTAATATATCACCGTATATAGCACAACCCTTTTTGTTAGGGTATTTAAATGTGCAATAAGGAAAAATCAATAGGATCACCCTGGGGACACACGCGAGTTGCTCGCGCCAAATATTTGGACAACGTTTATGGGGCTGGCTTTCTATGAAATCTTTAATATGAAATACCATATGAAATATGATGTTTTTTTTTTGGCTGATAATACTGAAAAATAACCTATACTATATATATATATATATATATATATATACCATGTATATATATACATATATTCAATAATTGCGATTGCCGTTGGGACTGCTGCTGTTGCACCGCTCTAATGGCATTTTAATAATAGATTGCGTTGATGGCGACGACAGTCAGAGCCACAGCCAGAGCAACAATCCCCAAACAGTTCCCCAACTGATGAGCTGATGAAGCGCCCCAAGACAAAATGAACCACACACAGCAAAAAAAAAAATAAGAAAAAAAAACACAATTTTTTTTTTTTAAATAAAAACATATTTTTTTGCAAGCTGGCTGTGTGACAGTTGACAGTTAGAAAGCACGGGCTGAGAGAATCTTCGAAACTCGCATTATTTGCATAATTAAACTCTAATACAAATTGGCAATGGGACAGGCAACAACAACTACAAAAACAACAACAACATGTTGTTTTGTCTGAGAACTTGGTTCGTTGCCACTTTGTTGGCTAATCATGCGCATGATCTGATCCCTGGGCTGTGGCAAGATGGGCCAAGTGGAGTGGCAAAGAGGCGGTCAGTGATGATTCTTGCAGTAGTCACACAGTCTGAAGTTTGAAGTCTGAAAATCTGCACAGCATCTTGCACTCAACTGCAAACACAGCTGTGGCACTAGAGATGACAGTGGGCCCCATTTGTGACACTATGTTGCATCTACATCGAAAGCAGAAAATATTCGAAATTAGAGGCTGAATAGAAACCAAGAAAAGAAACAGATTTTCGAATTAGAAGAAGTTGATTTTTTGCGAAATCAAACATATTGAATTCTTGATATAAATAATAATATTTATCTCAAATATAAATCTACAAAAATTACATTTATTTTAAAAAGTATTTTAGAGCATAAATAGAAACACCGAAAGGAAACAATTTTTCTTAATAGAAGAAGTTAATTTTTTGCGAAATCAAACATATTAAATTCTTGATATAAATAATATTATTTATCTCAAAAATACATTTACCAAAATTATATTTTTTTACAGAATCTTAGAGGATGAAAAGGAAACCTGAAAATCAATTCAATTGGGATATATTGGTTTCCTCTTTGAATAATAATATTTAACACATTTTCTAATTTGTTCGAATTAATTCGACAAAATGAAACATATTTATTTCTTATTAAAAATAATAATATTTAACTCAAATATACATTAACAAAAATTAAATTTAAAAAAAAAATTTCTTCGAATTATCTTTAAAAATTACTTATTAATATTAATTATTATTATTCAATATTTATATGCATATAGTAGCCCTATTTGATAGAAATTATACAGAAAAGGTTATTTTATAAAAGAACGCAAGAACGTTTAAGAAAGAGTCTCAAAGAAGAATTTAAAAAATATTTGCTGTCAGGAGCGTAAAAATTAAAGAAAGAGAAACAGATAGAGTTATAATAAAAAAGAATATGGAAAAGTGTGCACATCTTCTATCTATAACTGTCCTGTTACCTAACATATATATTATATAAATTTAATGGCACAAACGCAAAACTCAAAAAGAAAATTCAGGAATATTAAATGGGGAAAAAAACAATTGCTGATCAAGTTAAGGATACCATATTTATTTGAAAAAAATCCCCCTTTAAAAATTTAGTTGTATATTCATATAAAATACACTAAAACAAGTTAAACATAAAAAAAATCCTGTTAAATCTATAAAAATTTATTAATAATTTAAATTTATTTCTGTGGTATGTAGTACATAAAATCGATCTTGTCGTCTATAATATCTGATCCAGATTTTTTATACTTAATAGAGCATTACATGCAGCTTTTCTAGGCTGGGCCTTAGAAATACTTAATGATCGTACATCGCGTACATTGTCTCTCGTGTCTTTAGTTTTTTTTTTTTTTTGATTTTTTGGAAGCTGATATAAAACTGAGAAACCATCTCAGATAGTCTGCGGATTGTTGTGTTGTGGAGCGACTTTTGTGCTGGGCAAATGGCACAATAAATTCCCATGACAACTAATTTAGCTGGCGGTGATCGGAGCTGGCGTTGCTTTCTCATCTTTGCCGCCAACGTTGCAAGCAAGTTGCATAGTTTTATTGACTTTGACTTTGACTTTGAGTTGAAATTTGCAGTTTGTAGTTTGTAGTTTGGTTGCAACCGCTTTTGGTCAAATTATGTGGCAGTGCCTAATGATTGTCTCCATGGAGAGGTGAATAAAATGCCAGGCATTAAGTATACGCCCGCTGCAAAGTGTCAAAGTGCCTGAGCAGCCCACAAACTATACGCCCACAAAAATGCAGCACAAAATACAATTATTAACTGCTTGCAACTGTGGCTGCCTGGCAACCTGGTTGCAACAAGATGCTTGCCTGGGGGCCCATGTGGCAGCTTCCATCTTGATGACATTGACGCGCGAATGTTGTTGCCGTCCATCAGCTCAAGTTGCAACTGCAACTGCAACTGGAGCTGGAGCTGGAGCTGGAGCTGGAGCTGTCAGTGTGGGGCCAGTGTCAGGCCTGTGGCTATAATTTAACACCCACGCGCATGCTGCTGCATGTGGCATGTGGCAAGTTGCCGCCTGAAAATTGCTGAAAATTTTAGCATTCGTTTATTATCAGGTGTCGTCGTCGCTTTTCAATCAATCATTTAAAGCTGTCAGCCAAACAATTTGCTCAATTATTTGTCAAATGCATACAATATGCGAACGATAAACGATTGCCGATAACCGATAGCCGATAGTCCACAAAATTGCAACTTTGCCAAAAGGCATCACTCGAATCGTATCGTCTATTGTTGTAAAGCTATACATTTTATGGCCACGTTGTCAGCGAGTTGTCAGGCATTGTAAAGTTGCATAACTGCAGTTTAGAGCACGCGACATTTTGTGGCAAGTTTACGGTCGATGGCGTTGCAAGTTGCCAACTTGCCAAGTTGCCAGTTTGCCCATGGCTTTGTTGTTGCTGTTGCAACTTGCCTTTTGGATGCGGCAACAAACGAAACTGGAGATGAACATGAATGCGATAAGACGCTGAATTATGATTGGATGTCGCTCATATCTATAGCTATATACGACTTTGTCTGCAAAAGGGGCGCAGAGACAGGGGGAGGAATTAGTGGAGAGTAGCTAATGTTGCACAATAAGCCAAACATGCCCCCAAGGCAATTTCAAAGCCAAATTAATTGCATTAACAGACTCAAGTTGCAAGTTATTATTGACGAATTGCCAATTGCAGAAAATATGCATATAAAAGAAAACCTGAATATCATCTGAATAATCAAAAAAAAAATACTGAACTTGAGCTTTACGTTGTGTATAAAATATATTTATAATATAGACATTCAGTGTTTAATAAAAAAAGCAAAGCTTCTGATTGCATATAACATTAATGTTGCTCTTTATTAAAAACAAAAAAATGTCATCAAGTCGGTTACCAATTTTCCAAATTCCAGCATAGTTTCAACTGTAAAGTTTCAAACCTGATTAAAAATTGTTCCTTAAAGCGTTTTGTCTTTCAGGTAATTAAATTTAAATTATTTAAAGTTATCTTCAACAAGAAATAACTTATTTCATATAATCAAAAATTTTTCGTTAATGGACACATATCTGAATATAAAGAATGCAATTATAAGTACAACTTACCAAATAAAAAATACATATCTTATTTTATCATTAAATAAATTTACGTATTTAAAAGCTAAAAAACTTGCCATTACTCGGCGATTTTATCATTAATCTGATATATTTATATTTGTTAGTATTTTCATAACTTCATATAGATATTATCTGATAAAAAGGCTTAAAAAACCCTTTACTTTTTTAACTTATAATATTTTTTATAATTAAAAAATTCGATTTTTCTCTGCTTCTCAAGTGAATTTTAAATAAAAGTATTTTTTGATATATTTTATTCTTTTAAAATCTTTAGAAAATTGTCCTTCTTTTAAACTTTTTAACTTTTAACATGCATAAATAAATTGCATGATATTTTATTGATATTTGTTTTAATATTTGTTAAACATTCCAATACATGTTATATATTTCTTATATTCGAAAATTTTCCACGCTTTATTTTGTATAGTGTGCGTGTTGTTTTTATCAAAATATGTTTTAATATTATTATAAAATTCAAAAACTTCTATATCATTAAAATATAGTAGTAGTATGCTTATAATTCTGTAGATATCATATAAAATATATTCTTTGGTTTTATTGACTGCACACAGTCTGTGCGCTTATTTAGCTATAATTGTTCTTATTCTTGTTGTTGTTATTATTGTTGATATTGTTGTTGTTCAAAAGCATTGGACGCAACATTTTGAACGCTTGGCTGCATTTTCATCATTTTCTTAATCAGTCAAAAACAAAAGAAGAAGTCTATGTACACCCAACTATATATAACTAAAAAAAAAAACTGAGGCAACTTTTGTGCCATATGAAAAACTCGGAACTCATGAGTCTATAGTATGAAAGATAGTAACTGCGGGTAATTATTAAATAGTACTATTATAAGAGAGCAAGAGCGTCTTAGTTGGGTAATTAAGTCAGCGAGCATGGCATATTCTAGAGCTATTCTTTTTGCCTAAAAAAATAAGTATAAAGTTATATAACTTTAGCAGCGTCGTCAGCATCGTCAGTTGCTGGGTTAAAGAATTATATATAAAGATATTTAATTTTTTTTTGTAGTTTTTCTTTTAGTTTTGATGATTTATGATGCTTGAAAGATAAATTTCCTAAAGCGCTTGTTAACTGCGGCTGTCAATAGTCGCTCACCAAATAGCTTCAACTGCTGCGCACAGTTTGCTGATAATGTTAATGATAATGATAATGATAATGATAATGCCAATGCTAATAATGATTTAAGTGTCAATGCTCTGTAGCGGTTTAAGACTGCCGCATGTCGAGCGTGTTAAGAAGTTAATTCGTCCCCAAAGACAAACACAAACACATTACGCATACGCTCCGCGTGCACAGGCTCAATATCATAAGCCATTTCTTTTGGCATTTTCAAACTTCCCAAACTCCAGACTGCAGTCCCAGTCCGATAGTTGATAGTCGATAGTCTGATAGTCGATTGTCGTGCCCCTTGTCGAATTGGTGTCTTTCATGTTGCCGCCTGTGCATAAATCAATACAAATGCAGCAGCAGCAGCAGCGACGTTGGCTTTGGCGTTGGCGTTGGACGTTGTTGCAACAAACGCTGCTTCTGCCTCGGTATTCTATTTGCTGCTGCTGCTGCTGTACGTTCCCTCCTCTTTGTCGGCCCCACCTGCTACTGCTGCACCGCCTTTTCCCATTGGCAACAAATTAAATTTGCAGCATCTAAGTGCCGCAATGGGTTGCACAATGCGCACTTTGTGGCCTTCAACTTGGCAAATCCACAAATTTCGATGGTTAACTTACAAGGTAACAGAAGAGGCAAAAGAAAAGAGAAGGAGATATAGCGTGAGTGAGATAGATAGTTAGAGTTACAGAGAGTTAGAGTTTTGGCAATGTCTTTTTATTTGAAACTCTTGCTTGCCATCGAACTGTGAGCTATCATCGAGACAATCAATAAACAATCAATTTAATTCAAACATAAATTAAGATACTAACAGGAAGAAAGAGTTGGAGAAAGAGGGATAAAGGGAACGGACGGGGAAGTGAAAGATCGAAGCAAATAATCTTTGATATTTGTTCAATTTTTATTTAATGATTATTTTTAGAACAGTGCATAAACAATTAATTTTAATTTAATACTAGTCCTTGAAGAAAATGAAAAATATACCTATATGTGTGTTTATATATATATAGATAAATATATATTGTCTATGTCAGGGAGAGAAACGGCAAAGTACAGAAATAGAAACCATGTGTATTTATATGTAAAATCATATACTGATTCCGCAAAAAAAATAAAAATGTTTTTTAAATGTTTTTGAAAACGTTTTTGATTTATTAAAAATGTCGCTTTTAGCAAATATACATAATTATGAACACAGAGCATTATTAAAAGGGCAATTAAAAATAAAAAAAAAAATTGAATTTTGAAGAAAATGTTGCTTAAATATTTTTCAATTTTGTATATGCAAGTTTTGATGTAAAACTTTCAATTCCCTTGCATATAATTTCTAGGTAATTAATAAAATATTAAAATGTTTTAACACAAATTAATTGAATATTTAGTAGAGAATATTTTTAATATAATTTAACTAAATTCGAAGTTATTTTTAATGTTAAATGAAAGTCAGGATTTATTCCATTAGGTCAAAAACAAACCAAAAATAATTTAAATATTTTTAGTAAACAACCAATCTGTTAAACAACCGATTTTAAATGTGAATTGACTCTAACAAGAATTTTTCAAAATTTATTGCATAGTGTTAATTTAATTTAAATAAATAAATAAAAAGGGTTCAATATTTTGATAATTGTATTCCTAAAAAATATTTGATAATCTCTGAATTATAATATTCAATTAAAAGTTTATGTTATTCATTTATAAGCTAGCCAACGATAGTTATATATATTTTCAGTATTGTATAGAATTTCAAGAAACTCTTGATTATTTAATCTAATAGAGCTTGCAAATATATTATAATTAAAACTCTTTTTAACCAGAAATCTAGGTAGCTTCAGAGAGTTTGGTTTACAGAGTTGTCAGCCTGTTGCAAGACTGTTTTTGACTCTTTAAAATGACAAGCAACTTTCCTTAGTTCGATGATCACTTTCAACTCGTGTAGAAGATGATGATCGTAATCTGTAAATAAATTTTCACTCGATCTCAGCTGGGGTCGCTTAGTGTCTAGACAGCGCATACTTTTCACACGCACTGTGGCCACATTATGCAACCCGAATAGATATGATATGATCTGATATGATAGCCTGTGGCTAAGACAAGTGCCACAGGGAGACGATAGATAAAATGTATTGAGAAACATGTTGCGACAACTTTTAATTGACAGGAAATTCAACGAATTTCATTAGTCGCCGAGAAGTTCTTTTCTTTGAACGAACTTCATAAATTTTCATTAAACATAAGAAAATGTATAAATTTCGATTTGTTGTTGGGTTATTCAAAATGAATTCAAATGCAAAATTCATTTAGCTTTAATTGCAAATTGATCGAAATCGAAAAGAAATTTGAATAAATCTATGGAAATAAGCGTGTATTATTATATGAACTCTAGCTATAGCTATATACGAACTAAAATGTGTGCGTTTGTGTATATTGAATTTTTCTCTTGATTTTTCATTGCTTTTTGTTTTGAACGTTCGTGCTACCGTTAGAATAAAAAAAAAAATATATATATATATTGCTCAGCGAACTCATCAGCGGCGTCAACGGCAGCGACGCCGTAGCTTTTGAAAAACATTAATTAAATTAATTAACCAACTCGTGCCAAGAATTTCATACAACAACATTAAAGAGCAGCTCTGCACGCCAAAAAAAAAAAAAAAAGAAAAAAAATATTTATGTATATATAAAAGTATAAGCACAAAGTCAGAATAGCTAGCATTGGATATCTAAATACTCTTACAAAGATATATAATAAATAATAATAATAACTTCTATATTTTTTATTTTTTAATAGACATTTATATGGCATTTAATATATAAATAATAGCTATCATATTAGTGCACTTAATAAAACAGATTAGATACATTAAACAAGCTTATCAAGCGATCGTTTTTTTTTGTATACCTTTTTGATATAGATTCTCCGATTTTTATTCAAAACTACGCATTTTATAAAGAACTAAAAAATAATAACACCTTAACTAATTATCGATAATTTCACAGTAGCTTTATGAAATTGTGATCGAATTTTAATTAAATTGAAGTAAATTAAAGAAAAGTGCATAATGAAACTGAATTTGTAAGAGAGGAAAAAACTCCAAATTCTATTAAAATAGATTTGCAGCTGAGAGACTTATTCGTATATCTAATTTATATCGATATTATATACAATTATACTTACTGAATTCCAACAAAATTCTCTCACTGAAATGCATAACATAATTATAATACTCTTTGCTAGGGTATAACAAAAAGTTTGCTGCTTGAAAACGCATAATTAATGCGCTCAGCGCCCAGAACCAGATTAAAGTGCGACTGCGTCTGGGTTTGGCTCTGGATCTGGGTTCCAAACCATATGGCAGCTACAACCTAGGGTCTATTTGAACACATACACCCAGTAAAATGTTTAAATTGTAGGTGCGATATTATGTAGTTGGCCTGGTCAGTTGGTCAGTTAGTTGGTTAGTTCAGATAATAGTTTGGCATTACTATTGCAAGAACTTGAATCAAATATCATAATTCAACAATTGCAGCAGCCTGCAGGCCATGGCTGATACGGTAGCAATGTAGCTGAGATAGAGATTTCAGTTATTTATGACTTTGGTGCGGCTGCATTTTCCAACTTGAGAAGATGCCGCTTGCCGCTTGCAATGCAACAAAACAGGTGGCAGCAGCAAATACATATACACATATATATATAAATAAAGATTTTTAACTAAAAACCATTTCAAAAGTGGTTTGGTGGCCATAATGTTTAAAAAAATATAAAAAGAAAAAAAAATGGTTTTATATTTCAAATTGGTTTCAAGTTCCTTGCCTAAGTCTTTCGTTTTTTCTATTGCCTCAATAAATGATTACCACGCTCTTTTGCACTTTATGTCTCCGTCTCATAGAAATTCATTTAAAACAGTACCGTAAGAATTACTATCAGCAAATATGATGTAAAACTTGATTCTTGGACTTTAATAAGAATTATAGAACTTGAACAGGTAAACAAATCATTAAAAGTAATATATTTAAGAGTTTTATGGTAGTTCTATCAAGAAATACGTGATGCACGAAAGATGACATGTTATTAAAGAAATAATACTACATTTTTTTCTTAATCAGCAACAATTGAGTTTTTTGTGAAATTATTAACAGTAAACGTATAAATATTTCAGCATTTAGCTGCATTTTCTAGGTTTCTGTATAGTGATGTACTTTCCACAGTTTTACAACAGTCTGAAAAATTTAAAATTTTAAAAATTCAGACCTGAGGCGGAGCACGTGCCACAGACGGGCAACAAATCAATCGATTGCAGAGGCTGCGATAACGAATAATTAATATCGAATGAACCAAACGCAGGTTGTCAACATCAGTGTGAATTTTCAAATAATTTGATGCTTTATGAGGCAAGAATTTCAGCAAAAAAACAACAACAACGCTGAAGTGCCCCAAAGCCTTAAAGATATCAAATGTCATGTGTCAAATGTCAAATGGCAAAGCAATGGCAAAAGTTTAACGGTGCTTTCAGCAGCTTCATTGTATCAATCAAAAAAGTTGCCACAAAAAATGCCTTTGGCTAAAATTAACGAACTTCAAGACAAACAGAAGGTCGTCCAGGTGCCACAAATCAGAAATCGAAAGTATTTAACTAGGCAATACCCTGTAGACAATAAAGAAATAATATATAGTATAGTATATTTGTAATTAGTTGTTGCGCATCAATAAAAACATTTAATATTTGAATTAATTAGTATACTATTTATACACTCCTCGACATACGATTAGCACACTCTATGCTTCTTGATTTTGAAGTTTAATATCTGCTAAACGTATATAGCTTTTAAGATGCATTTTTTATCATTATAAGTTTATAGAATTCAACACTAGAAAAAATGATAAATAGGGTTTTAACTATATACATAACATTTTAATAGAATCTTAACGAATTTAACTTAAAAAATTAAACTTTTTTTGATGCGATAACCGATTAACATATTTCGCTTTAGTTTAAGTTTCTGAGTGTAAATTTTCGTATTTGGTTTTGGAAAATTAATTTTTATTTAATTTGATCAATTTTAAATAAAATTAAGTTAATTTGGGAAGAGCATAAGCTTTGGATGAGATAGAAAAGGTAAAAAAAGAGTGTGGTCAACAAATCTGCAGACAAACAGATGTATATATATCTCTCACAACATTGTGATACCCTTTAAGCTACACCTTTGGTTATAGGGCATTAAAATCAACAAATTGTTAAAACTCAAGTGCAGCAGTTAATAAATAATATTAATAATAATAAACAGACGCTGATGATGAGTAAATGCAACTCAAATAACTAATACAATGTATGCATATTAAATGCAATTCCGATTTCGATTCTCAATTCGATATTATTATCGATTCCTATGAATTCCGAATTCATTGCGGGCAACGACTTGACTTCAGTTTGCGGACTGATTTTAATACGCGTCGCGTGACACAATTTTCAAACAAAAAAAAAGCCAAGAAGAGGGTATAGCAGTGGGGCGGGGAGCTGGTTAGCCAGCCAGGGGCACAGGAAGTGCAGAGACTTTTGGAGCGGCTTCTCAAAAACCCGTCATAATTAATATGGAGAACGTTGACAGTTGTCGTAAATGGTCAACCGACTTCCGATTGACAGCGCTACTCAAATTTGGCAGAGTCTCCACACTTCACAAGAGCTGTCCCCACCCCTCAAAAGAATTGGAGGACGTAGTGGTGGGTATGAGGAGGAGGAGGTGGGAAGGGGTGCAGTGCTGATGCAGCAGGTGACTGTCTGATGGAAATTGTTGATGCGCATGGCAATTGCCACCTGTGGCGGGGCCATAATAAGTAATACAAACAAACAAAAGATACAACCAAAGAGAGGAAGAGATAGAGAGAGAGAGAGAGAAGGAAGAATATGAAAAAGAAAATGAAAATATTGAAGAGACACAGCTTGTAATACTCTAACATTAAGAAGATTTTAGAACAAAACAATAAGACTGTTTAATTTAAGTTAAGTTTATACTTTTCTCACAGCAAAAATATCGAAATATTCGAAATATATTGAATTAAATATATACAAACTATATTTTATTACAACAACACCTTTTCTTTGAGTCGATTCCGAAAAATTTGTTGTGTGCGCTTGGAAAAACCCAACAATGTATTTTGTTTTTGTGAGCTCGCTCAAGATGAGAACTTGTGCGCCCGAGTCCGAGCTTGGGACAGTAAAATTTTTTGTAAATGTTAATGCAGTAAAATTTATTGGAAGGTCTAAAAACATATTTACAATACTGGAAATATATATATACTTATATATATTATTATTATTATCTTTTTTTCTTTGTTTTTTTTTTTAAATAAAAATCAAAAATTAATTTGCATTAGCAAGCAATCATACAAATTGATTACAATCTATAGGGTAAAAAAAAATAAATTATGTGTTTAAATAAAGGTATAAAAATATTTAAATAATATAATTTAAATATTGAATAAAAAATGGCCTCAAATGTTAACTACAATATAAGATTATGTGTCAGAACATTATGTAGTGTATTCCACTAAATACAATATATCTATTAGACAACCTTATTGTTCAGTTAGAAACTAACCAAATAATATTCCAAATAACCCACATTAAAGTTTTTAATAAGGTTAATACAAAAAATATATTATTAAAAAGCTTTAAAGACAACATCTTAGATAAGTAGCCATATTTAAATAATTTAAAAGTTATAATACCCGATTGTACCCTAAAGTCAGCTTACTGAAAAATTGACAAAATAAAAAAGAGTTTTTTTGTTTGGAGGAAATCCCATTAACCACAAAATCGATAAATTAATTTGTTTTCATCGACAAAATGCATAAATGAATGTAAATAAACAAACACATACATTTGTATAAATTTATATATATATATATGTATATATGTTTACAAAGTGCCGTTAAAATAAATGTTGTCGTCTTGTCAATGTTGTTGTTTGTTGTTGCTGCTGCTGCTGCTTCTGCTGTCGTCTTTGAAATACAATATTAATTAAGATCCATCCAATACTCAGACAGAATCAATAACTTTAAAAATTGCCTAACAAAATGCGCGCACAAGCGCAACGGGTGGTAAAAATTTTATTTTTATTTTTGTTTTTGTTGTCTTCTATTGGTGGTTACTGAATGAAACTTCTCATTTGACAGATAAATCAAAATTTTACTTAGTTAGTGCCTAAAACAAAACTCATCAAATGAGTCGAATGCAACCCAAAAAGGTTTAGTCAATAAAGCTAAGAGAATAGATCATAAAATATAAAAAAAAAATAAATAAATCTGTAAATTCAAATCAGTATTTTCTAAAGCTTAACAGATTATACGAGTTAATTCTATATTCATATGGTTGATTATCGAATTTCACTAATTTATTGGCAGATTCTATACTGTTTGAGTTGATTGAATGGTTTACTCATAAGATCCGAAAGTTATTATATGTAAAAGTTAATTACTTGTAGGGAAAATTAAATTTTCGACCGACTGTTATATTGGCAGCCATATAATGTATTTGGTTGATTTTGATAAAAATATTTTGAATTTTTTTAAATTATAAATCAACATAGATTTAGCAAGTTTGCTTAAGATATTTCTAAAAACGAAAAAGTTGTATATACAGCACATTTATAAAGCTTGTTTTCCAAGGGGGATTTAAAAAAATTTAGGAGTCCGATTTTTCTAAATTCTTTACAGATTGTATACATTGTAATTACATTTCGAAAAAAAAGTACTTTGTACTCGCACATTTTTCTCCTATTATTCCAATGGGAGCTATAATATATAACAGCCCGATTTTGATTAAACTTGATCATATTATAAATAGAGAGAGAGCTCCTTCACATGACATGAACATATTAATGAAGGCGTTTCAGTTATTTAAATCTAAATGCAATGTTAACCGGATTAAAATTAAAATTTATATTAAACAAGTAAATTTTACTGAGAAATTTCCGTTTTGTACACCATAATTTTTGCATAAAAATCGGAAAAGCTCTCTGCCTAATAAAAATGATTGTATTAGGAAAATTGAATTGATTAGGGATCTCTAGGTTGAAGAATATGTAGGATAGAGGATCCATAATAATAATAAAAATTGTTTTCCTTGCAATTTATTTAAAAATATGTAATAAATAAATATAAAAAAAATGCATACTTAATAAAGCAACGTAAGACACTTGCATTAATGCATATTCTGCTAATTTTTAAATTTTATTCATTTTGCTACCTGTAGCTTGCAACTGTAAATGACACTCAATGTTGCAGCAATTTGATAAAGCAGATTATGCAATCATATATTCTCAGTTTACAAGAGCTTTGTGGCGGGTTTTGAGATCCATCAATTGATGCTGATGCTGCTGCTACTGACGCCCGGAAAAGTCAATCTGAGAGGAAACGCGAAGATGGAGTTTGAACTTGGGAACGGGCTAACAATTTGCCACATTGATATTTAAATATGCCGTTGCATTAATCATGGAATTACCTGCACAGTATGCAAGTCAGAGACCATTTAAAATCATATTAGCAAGAGATTAAAATTTGAATTGCAATGCATCGCATTTTAAATACACTATGAAAATGCTATTTACTTATCTAAGCAAAGGCTGCAAGAGCATACAAGTTATTTATATTAAAAAATAAATAATTGTAAATTTTTAAGTTAACACTAAAATTTAAATGTATAAGAAAAAATTTCTACAAGAAATAACTTTCATTGAATAAATCGATTTTAATGCTATAGCTATATAATTTGTATATATTTTATTTTATCAATTAATAATTGTTAATAAAAATAAGCTTAAAGAAAATTTTAAAATTTTTAAACTCACAATTTTTAGCACTATTTTTATATTTAACTAGTTTGCTTAAACATAAATTATGTTATTGTAAAAAATGTAATGTCTGAAATGATTGAGTATAAACAAACTAAAATTGTAATTTCAACTAAAATAATTTATTTAAACTTATCAAATATTTTATTTTCTTTAAAATTATGTGACTTTTCTGACCCTATAAAATTGAGTGCAAATATTAAATGAAGTTTAAATTATTAAAATAAATATTAAAAATAAAAAATGAGCGTTAATAAATCAAAGGTAAATTTGTAATAGAAATTAATGTAAAATGCCTTTTTAAGGCTTTTTAATATTGTTAGCAATTTTAGAATATTTTTTAATTTTATCTTTAATAATAATAAATGTTAAATAATATTTGCATTTTTAAATGTAACGTTCGAAATGTGTAAAATAGACAACTGTAACAAATAGAGCTCATGTAACTAAATATCTTAATGAAAAGATAACTTTTTCGATCTGTTCCACAGTGCAATATATGTTAAAAAATACTTCTATTAATGTATTACACATTTAATAACAAAGTTTTAATACACTTTACAAGGGTATAACAATATGATAGCTGCTGCTGTTGCTGATTAAGTTGTCGTTATTGTTGCTGTTGTTGCTGTTGCTGTTGCTGTTGTTGCTGTTGTTGCAACACTTGGCCGTGTCATGTCATGTCGTGTCCGCTCGTGACACTCATTTGTATGGCTTGGGAGAGTCTAGTTAAATGTTGCAACAAACTATCAGCGCCTATCTATGGAGCGTAGACTACATGAAAAGAGATTGAAACTATGCACTGAATTGCAAAGCTGATCGTTTAATTGAAATAATTTTCTATAATTAAACAATTAAATCAGGCAAATCAGCGCTTGAGCTGAGTAATGGCATTTACTTACATATATATATATATATATATATATATGTAAGTAAATGCCATTACTCAGCTCAAGCGCTGATTTGCCTGATTTAATTGTTTTATATTTATATATATATGTATTTACAACAACCAAGTCACGAACTCTGACCACAAATATCGCATGATTCAAAATATTGAAATTGAACCCACAAAAAATGTCAATAAGTAAGCACAAGGCAATCGTTCTATAAAGCTTCTAAAATCTGACAAATTTATATAAATAAATACACTAAAATAAATCGAAATAATATTCATTTTCTCCCACATATATATATATATATATGTATTATTTAAGCCCAAATTCATTGTGTGTATCATGTTGGGGTTGTGGCTGATGTTGCTACTGATGTTGCATGAAGCGCATACAGAGGTAAATATGTATCTTATAGATGCAGATAATGAACTGCCTGAACGTTGCAAGTATCTAATCGAATCCGATGAGCTGTGGCATCAACGTTGCCGCGGCAAATTCCCACTGGTGGCATACACAAAATTCCGTGACACATTTATGAAACAGGACGACAGAATGGTCCTATTTATGCCCGATTCCTTAGATCATGTGATGGTCTCACTGAAACAATCCGAATTGCACACCTGTCAGAGTATTCAATTTCGGGCTGTCAATGAATACGTCTGCTACGATTCTGATGGTGGCAAGCGTACTCTAATATTCAAACAAGCCAGCATGTATTGCTTTCCATTTCACATTCAACTCACCGATGATCTAATGCATGAATGTATCAAGGCTCGAGATAATGACGCCAATTCTCCTCTAATGACCAAAGTGTTGCAAACGAAACGCGGAATCATACACTATATCTTTGACAATGATTCAGGTGTTGAATCGTTGCAGTATCAAAGAAATTCAATTCCAATTAAAATATTGTTAATAATTGTATTGTTACTATTCTAAAAGAAATACAAAATCAAATCAAAAAAAAATTTTTTTTTTCAGAGTGTTTCATGCATGAACCTAGGTTCATGCATTATATCGAGAAAATTTCATTATCTTAAAATTGCCATAATTTTGCCAAAACTGAACCGATATTCATGAAACGTATCATTTTGGAATGGTTTTAGCCTCTAGATTGATTTTCTATAAAATCTAATTGAAAAAAAAAAATTTTTTTTTCAGAGTGTTTCATGCATGAACCTAGGTTCATGCATTATATCGAGAAAATTTCATTATCTTAAAATTGCCATAATTTTGCCAAAACTGAACCGATATTCATGAAACGTATCATTTTGGAATTGTTTTAGCCTCTAGATTGATTTTCTATAAAATCTAATTGAAAAAAAAAATTTTTTTTTCAGAGTGTTTCATGCATGAACCTAGGTTCATGCATTATATCGAGAAAATTTCATTATCTTAAAATTGCCATAATTTTGCCAAAACTGAACCGATATTCATGAAACGTATCATTTTGGAATTGTTTTAGCCTCTAGATTGATTTTCTATAAAATCTAATTGAAAAAAAAAAATTTTTTTTTCAGAGTGTTTCATGCATGAACCTAGGTTCATGCATTATATCGAGAAAATTTCATTATCTTAAAATTGCCATAATTTTGCCAAAACTGAACCGATATTCATGAAACGTATCATTTTGGAATGGTTTTAGCCTCTAGATTGATTTTCTATAAAATCTAATTGAAAAAAAAAATTTTTTTTTCAGAGTGTTTCATGCATGAACCTAGGTTCATGCATTATATCGAGAAAATTTCATTATCTTAAAATTGCCATAATTTTGCCAAAACTGAACCGATATTCATGAAACGTATCTTTTTGGAACTGTTTTAGCCTCTAGATTGATTTTCTATAAAATCTAATTGAAAAAAAAAATTTTTTTTTCAGAGTGTTTCATGCATGAACCTAGGTTCATGCATTATATCGAGAAAATTTCATTATCTTAAAATTGCCATAATTTTGCCAAAACTGAACCGATATTCATGAAACGTATCATTTTGGAATGGTTTTAGCCTCTAGATTGATTTTCTATAAAATCTAATTGAAAAAAAAAAATTTTTTTTCAGAGTGTTTCATGCATGAACCTAGGTTCATGCATTATATCGAGAAAATTTCATTATCTTAAAATTGCCATAATTTTGCCAAAACTGAACCGATATTCATGAAACGTATCATTTTGGAATTGTTTTAGCCTCTAGATTGATTTTCTATAAAATCTAATTGAAAAAAAAAAATTTTTTTTTCAGAGTGTTTCATGCATGAACCTAGGTTCATGCATTATATCGAGAAAATTTCATTATCTTAAAATTGCCATAATTTTGCCAAAACTGAACCGATATTCATGAAACGTATCATTTTGGAATGGTTTTAGCCTCTAGATTGATTTTCTATAAAATCTAATTGAAAAAAAAAAATTTTTTTTCAGAGTGTTTCATGCATGAACCTAGGTTCATGCATTATATCGAGAAAATTTCATTATCTTAAAATTGCCATAATTTTGCCAAAACTGAACCGATATTCATGAAACGTATCTTTTTGGAACTGTTTTAGCCTCTAGATTGATTTTCTATAAAATCTAATTGAAAAAAAAAATTTTTTTTTCAGAGTGTTTCATGCATGAACCTAGGTTCATGCATTATATCGAGAAAATTTCATTATCTTAAAATTGCCATAATTTTGCCAAAACTGAACCGATATTCATGAAACGTATCTTTTTGGAACTGTTTTAGCCTCTAGATTGATTTTCTATAAAATCTAATTGAAAAAAAAAAATTTTTTTTTCAGAGTGTTTCATGCATGAACCTAGGTTCATGCATTATATCGAGAAAATTTCATTATCTTAAAATTGCCATAATTTTGCCAAAACTGAACCGATATTCATGAAACGTATCATTTTGGAATGGTTTTAGCCTCTAGATTGATTTTCTATAAAATCTAATTGAAAAAAAAAAATTTTTTTTCAGAGTGTTTCATGCATGAACCTAGGTTCATGCATTATATCGAGAAAATTTCATTATCTTAAAATTGCCATAATTTTGCCAAAACTGAACCGATATTCATGAAACGTATCATTTTGGAATTGTTTTAGCCTCTAGATTGATTTTCTATAAAATCTAATTGAAAAAAAAAAATTTTTTTTTCAGAGTGTTTCATGCATGAACCTAGGTTCATGCATTATATCGAGAAAATTTCATTATCTTAAAATTGCCATAATTTTGCCAAAACTGAACCGATATTCATGAAACGTATCATTTTGGAATGGTTTTAGCCTCTAGATTGATTTTCTATAAAATCTAATTGAAAAAAAAAAATTTTTTTTCAGAGTGTTTCATGCATGAACCTAGGTTCATGCATTATATCGAGAAAATTTCATTATCTTAAAATTGCCATAATTTTGCCAAAACTGAACCGATATTCATGAAACGTATCTTTTTGGAACTGTTTTAGCCTCTAG